>VMRN01000175.1:123601-155890 GCA_010277015.1 Poeciliopsis turrubarensis | reverse complement strand
TGGATGGATGGATGGATGGATGGATGGATGGATGGATGGATGGATGGATGGATGGATGGATGGATGGATGGATGGATGGATGGATGGTCAGGAACAACGGGGTTTCAAATCGAGAGCCTTATAATGGATGACGAGGTGACGAAGGGGATGATGAAACATCTCACTCAATCTATTTGGTGTTTTAAATCTTGGTCAACAGGTACGACTCGTCCGTTCTCACACAATTACTGAACATTTTGGTTCCAGCCGGTCTGTCGTTGCTTCTACTATGACTAGTCCTTAGCATAGCAATGTCGATAGGTTTGAACATCGTGTTTAGGGTTGTCTTTTTATTGACAGTGTCATGCAGTGTGACTGGAAAGTAGACGAACGCCTACCCTTGCAATGGATCTAAACGGGGGTTTTTTTTGTTTGTTTTTTTTAAAGAGGAAGCGTTACTCATTTAATAGGGGACGCAATGGGTGGGAATTTGTCCTTTGGCATTGAAACATGACGAGCCTCCACTGCGTCTGTCTGAGTCCGCGTGTCCTCGGGCAGGACACTTCATCCGCATCGTCTTCTAGTAGCGGTGCGTGGCAGCCTTACTACTGTCAGACTCCCCAAGGGCAGCTGTGACTACATTGTAGTAGCTTACCACCATCTGCTTGGGAATGTGTCCATGACTAACTGAATATGTAGAGTAAAGTGCCGCCGAGTCCTCTGGTCTTGATAAATCGCTTTACAAGAACAGGCCGATTCCTACCACCACTTCCCATTTCAGGCGACTTAGAACTATTATCTTGTTATGTCAGAGATATTTCCATGGTTTGTTGCAGAGACAATGTGCTGGCTGGACGGGCAGAGGACCAAAGGTTTGTAAAGGGTGGTTACAACAAGTTGTGAGTTAGATTCAGTGGTTTAGAGCTTTATTTCTATTGATCTCTAAATGTTTTTACTGCCTTGTTGTACCACATTGTGTATTTATTAAATGAAATGCAGTTTTATGATTACTATTCCCTTAGCATGATGGCTTTTTATGTCATCTTTCTTTTATGGCCACTCTGCTCTCCAACACTGGATGATGACAGCCAACTGCACAGGCAAAATCCTCCGCTAAAGAGGGCAATCTGCACTACTTTCGCCCCTGTCATCGATTGCACTCGCGTAATGATGATATTGATAATAGTATTAGTAATAATACAAACATGCATTCCTGCATTTTATAGCAGGAAATAAAAACTAGAACCAGAAATATTAGAATCGGCGTCGAGGTAACATGAGTTCATTTTATTTGCATGGCGCATTTTCAGCAACACGGCAATTCAAAGTGCTTTACATGAATTAGAAGGAGATACAACAAAACAATAAACCAAAGGAAAAACCAAGAGAGGAAAAAAAAAGAAAAGAAAAAAGTATAACGCCCAGGCCTTTGTGCATAAAGAAGGAATTTAACTTCAGTTTCAGAAGCTCAGAGCAAACAGACATTAAATATAAATATATTAACTTTCAAGGAGATTAAAGACCTCTGAAAGAACGCAATGCACATATACTGTGAACATTTTTTTTGGTCGCAATACAGGAACTATCTGTTTCACAGCAGAGTAGCTGCTGTGAAAAGGGCTCATTGCGTTCATCAGAGAGACGTCCTGCGAGAAGAATCGACATGATGGTAAAAGTCTAAACAGTTTCTGTCCAGGGTGTGTGTGGTCTGCAGAGATGCGAGCTGCCCTTTTCGTGACCCTAGACTTGTACACGTCCTGGGTGGAGGAAATGCCAGGCCAGATGTTCTTGTCAGCAGACCTAATTATTCATCGCAGTCTGGTCCTGCCCTGTCTGCATAATGACCGTGGAGAAGATGAACAGGACACCTTTGTTGCTGCTGGAGTTGCCGTCGGACGTTGTCTCTGCTGGGCCTGCTTGCCACAGTGTCGGTGCGAACGTAGTGTAAAAGGTTTGTCGCTTTGACACTATGACTGAAACGCAGATCGCTCCCCCAATAGCTGGTAGATTGTCAGCGCTGGCTCAATGGCCTAGTTATGAATATACTTCATGCAACTGGTGACATCTGTCGCTGCCATGACCTTTATGACTTATCACGTGACCAAGTTTATTACGTATGATTTTAGTTTCATTTCTCCGCGATAGCAAAATTGTTATATATATCTATATAAATATATAATCTCATCCAATATCATCTCATCTTGAGCGAGTTCGGACCACAGCAACGCTCCTGCAGGTCCACTTCCTGCCTGTAAGCAGACCGGACACCATCTTGGGTCAGACCGACAGTCATCTGCAAACATTAAGAGTTTCACCGCTGAGGTGCCGTCATTTGCGTTCCGTGAGAAGAGCAGTGGGGAGAGAACACAGCCCTGGGGAACACCAGGGGTTACGGTCGGCGACGCTCCCCAGCCTCACCTGTACGGCTCCAAGCGGAGCAGTGCTTTTCAAAGTTCCTTAGGTTGCACAAAGACACGTCACCACAACAATTATTAATGGGCCTGAGTGGCTGGAGTCGAAGTGATAGATTATTACCTGGGTACCACAGGAACTTGTAACTAACATGGCCGTTTCTCCTGTGACCAGGCAGGCTCCTCTCTGGAGCCGCACAGTAAAATTAGCATCAGCTTTATCTGCCAGCCTTGTTGTGTTGGCCCAAACCTATAAATTACTTTACTTATTTATTTTATTTTTTTTGTGCTTCTGAGTCAACATACAGTATGCGCAATACCCACTTGCGACCAAAAATAGAGCAGACAAGAGGAGATCTTGGTCGATCATTAGTCACTGTCGTGGCGCCGCGCTGTTGTCGTCCGCACGGCAGAAAGCGCATGAAACACAATCAGACAGGTGCGACAAACAGACCTCAAAGGCTTATTCATTTTTGCTGTAGCTCAACAAAGCGTCAGTTGACGTGGCGACGGGCCACTTTTCGCCGCCATGGCGGAACTCCTCCAAAACGACGCATAAAACGGGTCGCCGTGGAAGCGCCGGTTCGCTCCCAGCTCAACAGGCACACGTTTTCTGCAGCCCAACAGCAAAATTGACTTTCACATTAATTGTTCCGAACTTTCCTTTTCCATCCAGTCGATCGGAGATGCAAAAATTACCGGGCTCGAACAACCATTTTCTCACAGCATTAAGTGTCACGGCGAGAGCCTGTCTCACCTGATCTCGTGTGGCCGCGGATTTGCTCGGCGAGAACCTTTTTGGTGGAAACGATTCTACCCTTCAGGATCACAGCGTGGGCTTGACATGCAGCACAACGGCTCTCGGAGGTGACTTTCTCCAAATAAAGTGGGACGTATCCTGCCCAATTTAAGCGGAAAACATGTTTTTATGAGGAAAGTGAAACGTACTCAGTGTGATAAGGCTGGTGGAATGAATGTGGAGTCCCTCAACACTTTGCTGAAACACATTTTGATTCAGTTCCAGCTTTCTGTTAAAACTCATCGTGATTTACGGCGAGTCTGAACGATGTTCGGCTTTTGTTAACGCTGTCGCTGGCAGAGAAGTTGCAGGGATTGTTAGGATAGTTTTACAAAGCGGCGACGTGTAGACAGGGGAGGCCGATCCTCACCTGTCACCATGGAAAAGCAATATATAATGATAAAATAACATATTGCTATTTTCACCCTGTGGTTTGTACTATAAAGTACCTAATTTTCATTTAGCTTAATCAGTTCTGGTTATTTCTTCTTCGAAATCACTGGATTTTCCCATTCAAATGCCTGTAAGCGAAGCAGCAGTGAGCTGAGCCTCACCTGGGATTGATCAGCCTCTAACTGGCTGCCGTTCAATGGGAGCATGCTCCTCCTGCTCACCAATAAAATGGCTGAAAAACATCTAATGTATGAACTGATCTTCCATAATTTAGCGTGTGTATAAAATGCCCAGTGCTTTTTGTTGTGTGTGACGTGTTTCGTGTGCTGAGGAGCGATCAGAACCGGCAGAGCACAGACCGGAGGTGAGGCAGGCAGATTCGACTAAGATGCAAAGTCAAATTCTTTTAAGTTGTGTTTAATACTCGTGGCCTTTTCGTAACAAATAAAGGTCGTATCATGATTTGACTGCGGTATGATCTGCGATTAAAACACACCCGGCCGTACAGCCGGTGTCTGGACGGTCAGTTTGACAGACACACCGACCGATGCAGTGCTCTCCTGACCACAGGCCATCTGCAGTAAATATAAAGCAGCCATGTGTGCCGCCACACCTCTCTGCTCACCCTCTCTCTCCCCCCCCCCTCCTCTTCGTCCTCCTCCTCCACTCACTGTTTTCTCGATTAAGAGCACATTAACACAGCTGTGCATTTATTATCACACTCGTATCTCTGTCAGACCTGCCCGACAGAAATCTGCTGCTGCAGTCATCAATCACGCAGTGTGATGGGAGATGCTGCTTTGGTTCCCTAATGTTGAACTCGCACCGTGACGCGTTCACGCCCAGTAGGATTTCTGAAACTGCAGGGTCGGCGGTGGGCCTTTAGCAAAGACCGACGAGTCGCAGGCGGCCAGCAGCGACGTTGTCCTGCTGAGAAACTCACCGGCAGTTTGTTGTTGAAGCGTGGACGTGTAGTTTCAACCTCTTTAAAGAGGTTCGTTTGGTTTTTCTGAAAACTGCCCGAGATATGACGGCTTTCTCATTCAGCGACGGTGGCTGATGAGTTTTTGTGAATTCAGACGGTCCAAACTGATTTGCTTTCGCTCCGTCTTTTCCACTGTCTAACCAGTGTCAGCGATGTCAGTAACTCGCATCAACGGCATTTAATAAATCCACAATGCACGTTCAAAGGGAAGCAGGAAAAAAAAAAAAAAAAAAAAGCAACCAAGTTCTCAAGAATAATTAGCACTGTGAGAACAGAATGTGACCTAAATCAGCCTAAACAAACGCAGCGTCACTGAGCAGACTGACTCCCAGTAGCGCTGATAAATCAGCCAGATTCTCGGCCGGTGCTGTTGCCAGGAGACGGCAGCTTCATTGTGCTGGTTGTCATTGAGGAATTTATGCAAAGAGGCTCTACGTGATCCTCCGTCGCGCCGCCGCCTTGTTTGCTGCTGGTGGCAGAAGGCGACGCACAGACTGAGACGACGTGAGCGAGGAACAAAAGACGACGGCGACGTTTGGCTTCCAACGGTGGAGTTGTTCCATGTGCGGCGGCGTATTTAAATGGACTAATTCTGCCGTACGTGTTGCGGGAAATTCGGTAAATCAGGAACATTTCTCCAAAGTTTGTGTTTTTACAGTCAATGAAATATGCAGCTTTCGGATTAGAAATGTCAGTCACTAATGCATTCATTGAAACCTAAGCATCCTTAAACTGGTGTCCCCCCCATATTTTTGTGAATTTATGACAATACGTGACACTGCTTAGGCTACCATTGATGCCAGCTTTTACCAACTAATGCACAATCACAGTTAATTCATAAGTTAACGGAGCCAATTAAGTTTCACTTTGGTTTCCTTTAGAAAACAGCTTTTTGTGCCGTGTTTACTCTGGTTGTCGTTGTCTGACCACAAAATGTATTTACCGATGTAAAACACCAAACAACAACAACAACAACAACGGGGGAGTTTCCTGATGGGAAAGGATGAGCTTGTCCACCTGCAGCCTTACCACTTTGAAATAATCAAGTCAAATTGTCATGACAACGGTGAGTCGTCTGACTAATTGCTGCACGAGCCTGGTTTTCACACGTCCACCTTCACTGCTTTTATTTACTAGACTTTTATGATGTGGGACAGGGCCCAAAAATATGAATAAATAAATAAATAAATAAATCACAAACAGAAATCCTGTTTGTCCTTTAAAACCGAATCTGTGCCACTGAGATCGGTTTCATTAGCTCAGATCTCAACGCCCTGGTGTCACCGCTTTCTCATTACAGAGGACGCGAGGCAGCCAGCCTGTGCGGACGGCCTCTCTCACCCCACCGCTGTCTCTTTTCTTTTCCCTCCTCCGCAGGTTATCGAGTGCATAACCCAGGGTCGGGTGCTGGAGAGGCCACGGATCTGTCCCAAGGAGGTTTACGACATCATGCTGGGCTGCTGGCAGAGGGAACCGCAGCAGCGACTGAACATTAAGGACATCCAGAAGGTCCTGTTCGCCATGGGAAAAGCCACCCCAGTCTACCTGGATATCCTGGGCTAGCGGCAGCCGCTCCCCCTCACCACGCTCCCTCCCCGAAACCCCCCTCCCCCACCGACCCCCCCTGTTCCCCGACAGACGGAAAACATCGACAGAGACAAAAAAACGAGACAAAGAGACCCCCCCACACGAAAATCCAGGAATAACCAAACCAACCTGATCCACTGTCGAAAAAACACCTGCTTCGTTTGGGAGGGACTTAAGTGCCTGCAACACTTTTGGATATAGTGGATTAAAACATATAAAAAAAATTTTAAAAAATTTTTAAAAAAAAGGAGAAAAAAAAACCCACGCACTTTTACATTTTGTTTACTTGCGTATAAGATGTACATGTTTGAAGAATTTTTTTTTTTTTTTTTTTCCCCCTCGGGGGAAGGAAAAAAAAAAAAAAAAAAAAAGAAAAAAGAAAAAAACTGCAAAAATTACACAAACATGGAGGAAGGGAACCGGGCTGGCGATGGGAAAACGGCGACAGCTTGACACGGTGGAGAGAATACATCAGAGTTCAAAATCTATCCTGGGTTTGGTTTTATGAATATATATATAGAAATATTACATATATTTTATATTTATTTCTTTTTCAAGGTCGGTTGAGGTGTTAAAAGGGTCCGACATTTTTCGTCGCCAAGGGCTTGACCCCTGTCCGAAGTGGAGACCAACAAACTGCTGGCAGGGACCAGAGATGAGGGAAGCCTTACACGCTCTCTGATTGGCCGGCTCCGAGCCTTCCAAGAGAAACTGTGGAATAACACTGGCTGGAAACGCTGTGCTCTGTTAGAGGACCTGTCCAATCAGACAACTGACAAAGTCTATTTTAATTTAAAAAATAATGTACATATTGTAAAATTCTACGTGTCAGAATTGTGTTAACTTATTTTTCCCTGATTTTACTTTGGTTCCTTTTCCTGACTGTGATCCGGGTGACTGAAGCATCGAGCCGCGGTCCTTGTTCTCATCCCGTTTCCGTGGGAGAACGTCTCTCGGGGGACTTTTACCCCGCGTGACGACGGCGAATCCAGTTCAAAGCGGGGCCCCTCCAATCCCCCCTCGTCCCCCCCCACCCCGCTGACGACGACGCATCACGCAGACTGTGGAGAGCGCGGGATGACTCAGAGCCATGGTCCACGCACCGGAGGCGCCGAAGCCTCGCCTTTACGTTCCACTTTGTTTGCTTTTTTAAAGCAAGGATAATGAGTTGAGTAATCTGCCACGCCACAGACCCCCGAAACACAAACACATGCTTTGTCACGTTCAGGCTTTTTTTTTTTTTTTTTTTTTTTTTTTTTGGGTGAAACTGCTGAAGAAAAACATTTCTACAAGTCCGACCATATTCACGTTTTGGCGTCTTTAAAGGAGTAGTTTGACGTTTTGTGAAAATATGGCTATTTGCTTTCTTACTGCGAGGCCCACGGCAACGCAGCCATGGGCTCCACACAGAAGTCAGTTTAGCTCAGAGTCATCGACGGGAGAACCAGCCTCCGAAGCAGCTTGATATCGCAAATAATTTGGGATTTCTCACTGCAGTCGGATTTAGATTTTTTTTTTTGTTTTTTTGTTTTTTGAATTGTTTTCTTGTCTTTTCACCAAAAAAAAAAAAAAACTACGAGTGAAAATATAAAAATGGAATTACATTGCATTACTCTTACTTTTGTTTCATTAACGTCTTAAAAGAATGATCAAATTTTTCTAAATGTCAGAGCCGTATAGAACACCAGTCCAGTCAGAGTGAGATTTTCTCAAGCCAACCCCACACATGAAAAATGGATATTTATACTCATGATATTTTCCTTGAATTTCTAGAGAAACGAAGATGTGTATGTGAGTTTTCTCTGTCTGCATAACAACGTTGCAATCTGTGTTTGTGAATAACCTTGTTTTTTTTTTTTGTCTTTTTTTTGTTTTTTTTAAATACCTTTTTGTCTCAGCAGTCGAGATCTCAGAGTCAGTGCCAGCTCGACCATAGCATATCTTAGCTATGCTAAAGCAATGAAATCTGGAATGTTCTAATTTTGAGTTTAGACTGATCCAAAACCAGAGTGTGTTTTTTTTCTTTAGCATTTCAGCAAAATTAATTAAAACTGTAGGAACGGTGAGAACTTTAATTTTGTTAAAGTTCTCACCGTACCGTACATATATCGATATGTTGTCGATATCTCGATGTCGACAGCATCGAGATATCTTAAATTAGATTATTTACGATATCTAACATCTTAAATTACTAACGTAGTCTGAAGGCAGGTCGCATTTTGATGGTTTTCTCACTTGGAACTGGAAAACAGATGGAATGTGCCATCATTCCCAGACTTCTTAGAATACCTCCTGAAAGATTTAACGGGTGGAAAACAAACCCAGATTCTATTGGAGTAATCAAGACCGCATCATTTTCTTTGTTCCATTGAGTTCATTCTGTGTTCTGGTTCCAATCACATCTAAATGGATTCGTGGATTTTAATGCTGTTCAAGGCTGTTTGGAAAGTGAGCGTCCTGTGTTTAGTCTTTGGCGCTAAGCTTTCACGTATCTCTGGCTCAAAATCTCACTACTGTACCATTCCTCTCTCTTTTCTTAGCAAGAAAGCAAATAGGCATAACACGTTGAAACGGAAACGACAGACTTTACTGGTTGATGCCGTCCAGGTCTCGTTATGTTACTGTCCAGAAAAAAAAAAGAAACTGAATCATGATTTGATGATACAGCCATATTTTCATTCAGCTATTCATGTGTGGCGGCTGTTTTTTTTTTTGTTTTTTTTACGCCTGCTGTATCTGACAAAGAAGCCTCTTCTGTTACCATTAAATCACAAAGTATCAACCGATACCAAATCAGCTGATTGTTGTTGATGACGTTTGGTGATTTGTCTAAAATGAACCCGGTAACATAAAAAGTGTTCTCCCTGAAAGAGGAAGAAACACCCACGAAATCTACAGCGAGGTCAAAACGAGGTCAATTTCGAAAGCTGAAAAAGAAACATGCTTCAGTTTCGTTTTCTCACGTCCTGGAGATTTCAATCTGAACGACGAACCTCAGGCGGCTGTCCCATGTCATGTTGTGTCTGAACATACGGCAGTTCTGCGTGGTTCTCTCCACACGCCTCTCTTTTTAAACGCCACGCGGCGTCTCATGGCGTCTCATGGCGTCTCATGGCGTCTCACGGCGTCGCCGCGTCCATCTCCGTTCTGCTTTGGGACGATGTAAAGCATCAATGAGCATTCAGTTCCTCCACGTGTTTTTTATATGACAAGCGGGATCAAAATCCATCGAGTTACTCAAAGTATTGATTTTTTTTTTTTGTTTGTTTTTTTTGTGTATTCTCTTGTGGTAAAGATAAACGCTTAAAGACATTATGACACAGACCGTGAGCATTTGCAGGGTATTGTAATCCTTTCATGGTGAGTTATATATTGTTTAATATGTTTTTCTTTTCTTTTTCTTTTTTTTCCTTCTTCTTCTTCTTCTTGGATGAACTAACTGAACACTTTTTGAAGCAAAGTTGGCATATTACCATGTACACATGTTACAGAATATAAAAATGTGGTATAACGACTGCAGTATATAAAATACTGGTATTCCATGATAGATCTTTGTATTAATGTGACTCTCTTAAGAAAATGTCTTCAAACAATCAGACGATCTCCTTTTCCATTTTGTCCTGTCTTATAAAGATATGTGAATTTGAAACGCTCTCGTCCTTCTCTAACTCTCCGAGAGAGATGAACGTCCGGTCTTCTGTGTGTGTGTGTGTGTTCACGTTTTTTTTTTTTGTTTTTTTTTTTTGCTCCTCCGTCTAATTGATTTCAGTTCAAATCGCCGATTGTTTGACAAAACAAAACGCGGCGGGTTAGAGGTTGAGTTTCCAGATGCTCGTGTCTTCCTCCAGGGACGCCTCTGAGTTGCCAGCTCTTGTTGGTACCGTGCTCCCAGTTCTTCCAGACCAGCTCACCCACCTATCTGGCAAAACTCCGCCTGCTTGCCAGAAAGTAACAAGCGGTCGCATCGTTCGTCGATCCAAAATGAAGAACTGCAGTAACATGCTTCTAGAAATGGCCGCGTTCTTTATGTTTCACTCTTTAGTCAAACCGTAACATGTCTGCTGCGATTCTGCCGCTTTCTTACACGACGCCCGAGGCCAGAGTCTTTTCACGTCGGGGAACCTTTTGGTAACCAAGTCTCGGAGCGAAACCGTTCTGCACTTTGCTGGTGTGAAAGCTCGCATGCACAGAACACACCACAACAGGATGAACACGTACCTCTTCGGGTATCAAAAGATTTAATCTGCAAGAAACTGGTTCACCTATTAATGGGATTTAGGTGTCTGGTCAGACCCAGACTCTCCCTCTACCTTTTACCCTCATGACCAAATCACAGACAAAAGGAAGATGACAGATGGTCTCCTAAGGCCATAAAGTGTAACGTAATGAGCAGAGCTGCATCATTACGGAACCGTCTCAAAATGGAGGTGATTTATTGAGTCATCAGACAGCATCACTCACATTTGTTAAGTTTATTGAGGCTGGATAATGAGTGCACATGTTAAGTAGTTATACTGCGCAGTATCTGAATAGGGAATAATGTGCTGATGTTAGGTTGTTCTGCAGAGAAATGTTTCAGTGGCGGGAACCTTCAGGTTGCACCTTCATGCTCTTGGGGTTCCGGATCAGGCTGGGCTCTGCACGGCTACATTTTTCCAAAGGATGTATGATACGTCTCCCTGGACTGGTGTGTACCTAAAATGGGATCAAAATCTATGAAGTCCTACGAATCGACTCTTTGGAAGCAACCGCTATGTCTGGTGGGCTTCACTTGCAGACACTCCTGCAGCTGCCTGCAGTACGTTTACTCAACGCTCGGTGCCATTTGGTTCCTGGCTTCTTGCAAATCAAAAACATTTGCAGACCTTTCCATCAAAGTGTAAGGAAGTACGTCCACATTGTGCCGTGACCTTCTGGCTCTTTTTTTTTTTTTTTTTTGTCAAAGCACTCGGCACACGTCTTCATCCGATGATGCCGCTGTCGATAGATTCTCAACTGAAGGAATAACTTGGGAGTTTCCTGCCGATGGCCACATTATCTGAGCGATTATCCCTTCCGCCTGCTGACATGGCGCTCCATCAGTCCGGATAAACGTCGTCCGTCACCAGAATGACCATGTTTCGAGGCGCCGGCAAGATGCAAAACCACACATCATTGTCTCAAGGCGCTCCGGTGTGACACAAGAAGACCCGTGGCTGCATTCACCTCTTCTTCTCCAGTCGTTCATCCCCAGCAGTCAGAAGGGTGTTCAGACTGAGAAAATCTCTTTACATCAGTACTCTTACGTCCAATCCTGGTACTTCCTGAAAAAAAGTCAGCACGTCTTTGATATGTTTCTTTGAAAAAGAAACATATCACATATCACATATACGGTCACTCCCCCTTCTTGACCGTAGGGCGAAATCCTAAGATGTCAGTCACACCTTCCCACTGCCGTTCCTTGCCTGCTCTGTACGAAGCCTGCGACTTGCTGCCCGTTTCTTGAACACACTGAAGCTGTTTTTATAGTAATTGAACCTCTGTTGTAGGTAAATAGTTGATGTAGGCGCAGTCTTCCCAGCAGCGGTCTGTGTGTTTGTGTTTGTTGTCTCTGTTCCTAACTCCACAGGTCGGCTGCCGTGCATTTCATGTTTCTCTGGCAGAATCAGCTACTTAAAACCATTTTTGTCGCTCGTCTTGATTGTCTTTGGTATCAGTGTTTTGAATGCTCCGTCTACTTTCGCAACAAAACAACAACTTTAAGTTAATCGTCACTGGGATGAGCCTTTCACTGCACATACAGTTAATGTGATTTGACTTGATTTCCAAGCTTTACGATTTTTAAAAGAAATGCTTTAAATACTTTACCGACTCGCAGCGGGTCCAATCAATTTTTACATGAACGGCAGCCACACACACACACACACACATGCGCACGCAGACATTGTTATTCTCCTGTAAAGCAAGCGAGGCGCAAGCAGAAACACTCGCGTTTTTCTGGCTGCTGCACTCCTCAAGCCTTCGCTGAGGGACGTCGGTGTTAAGCGGCAGCTACATTATCGCAGCCGATGTTTCAGCCGCCCCGACAAACAAGAAAATGGAGACGCAGCCCGCCGCCGAGGGACTTGAGGTCAGTGAGCAGCGTGTTGCGTGATGGTCGTTTTGTAATTGTTTATTGATTTACAATTACAAAGTGTTTTCGCGGGCTTAGGTTTCACTGTTTGCCTGCGAGTCGGTGTGTTTGTGCGGGGATGCGTGCTCGCGTTACAGCAGACTGGAGGGTGTCGAGTTTCCCTGTTCAGCCTGTGGTGCCCAGCTTGAGGGAAACCGCCTTATTGACCCGGATTTAGGGCAATTTTACCTTCTGGAAAGCAGGTTCGGAGATGAAGGTGAAGTGCCTTTTGACACAGAATGAGTCTAAAACATAACAGAGTCAGTCATGGTGTTGCATCGCAGCTCACTCGTGGCTTAAGAGCTGCTTTGTTTGGCTGCTGTGATGTAATTAACCGCCTGTAAAAAAAAAAAAATGGGAAGGTTTGGCTATGAAGTGCAGTTCTGTGAAATGATCAAACGTTTTTTCGTCGAAAGTGACTCCATTAGAAGGAAAATGTCCACGTAAGTTCGAAACGTTATGTTGGTGGATTTTAATTGTCAACACTTTCACAAAGTTTTAAAGTTTCATTTTTTTTCATTTTCATTTGAACAGGAAGGTCTGCTGACCTGATCGTAACATATGATCACTAGCTAAGCTGGACCTCGACGGATTTTATTTGATTTTTGTACACAAATATTCACACTGAAAGCATTAAGACTCTTCAATCTCATATATTACACACACGCGCGCACACACACACAGGAGCCTGAACAATGGCGTAAGTGGAGCAAACATTGTGCCCGCTCCACTTTTAAACCCAAAAACATCTCATCCCTCCCTTCAGCCTGACATTTCTTCAATGTTTATGAAATATAGATGTATAATTAAGGTTTTGTTTCTAAAACTTCTCCACATTTCAGTTGGCATGTGCATAGGCTATCTATTGGTGAGCTCCAAGTATATCTGGCGAACACATAATACCATCACCTTAATCTTTAGTTTCCTCCACAGATCAAATTCAAGTCAGGCAAAGTAAAGTACGGCCTTGAAGGGCTTGAGGAATTTAGCTGGGGAAATATCACCTTTCTAGGACAGGGTGATAAAACTCCAACCAAAATACTTTTAAAAGGTCGTTGATTAGCTGATGTAAACTGATGATCTGTCAGAACAGCAGTGTGGGTTGGCTTTTTTCTTTTTTAAAGAAACTGAACTGAAATACAGAATTACACAGCACATCTATGTAAGGTTGTCAAAGTCAAGCTAGCATATGCTGACCAGCTTTCTTTTTCCATTGCTACTTTTTGTCAAATGAAACGTTTTACTGACCTGTGAAATGCGATACATTTGGACTTTATCAACTGGTTGCCAGGGTGTTGACTGTTAGTAGCAAACCACTGCGTCCCTTTCTGTCATATGCATCATGCGTGCATGTGAGACGTAGCGTGTCGCGTCGACAAGTGAGTTCAAACCAACGGCGGTCGTCGTCTGCATCTATGAGCCCCTCAGTGCAGCTGCCTGGAATCACTTCACGAAATCTTTGAAAAAGGTGGTTAAGCAAAATATTGATTTGAGGGAGTATACCCTATGAAACCAGGTCAATGGAGCTTTTTTGTTTTTTATTTTTCTACAACAACAAAAAAAAATCCATAGAAATTCCACTGGCAGTATGTCACGTTAAAGGACAAAACAAGTTTGAGAAGTCTTATTGGTAATATTTTCTTTTTCCACTGGCGCGTGTGTGAATGTTTGGGAGCCACAGACCTCCCTACAGACTGAATATAGACCCTCATGGAGCCTCCCACCCCCGTCCACGCTGTCCTACATTCAGGTTGGACGAAATATCACCGTGTTTACGCCACATACTGCTCACCTTTAATGGAAGCGAAAGTAGTTCTGAGAGCGTCGGCCTCAGCCTGTGAGCAAACAGACGTGATATATTAAAAACCGTCTGGAGGTTGACCTGGATAGAAGCAATGCAGTCGACAACTCTGTGAAAGAATATCAGAGCGTGTCGGTGGCAAGAAAAAAAAAAAAAAAAAGACATGCAGCGTCCCTTTGATGTGGGGAAATGGGCCCGTGAACTTCTCTACATCCTGTTGCGTCGCTGCCGCTTCGACCGCGTCGAGAGCGTTCGGCCCTCATTAATAGAAATCCCAGGAAGGAGGAGGATAAATGGCTTCGCTCCCATCTCCTTCACCCGCGGCCGTCGATTCAAATCAACACGCCCAAACACGACGCGTAATGTTTCGACATCCGGCGCGGTTCCCGCTCTCTGAGGGCCCTGCTAAATTCCCAGAGATAAAAGCGAAACAGAGACTCTTCAGCCATTTTTGCTTCTTCTTCTTCTTCTTCTTCTTCTTCTTCTTCTAAGGCGACGTGCTTTGAAGGAGATAAAATCACGGTGCGTGCGGCAGGCGCCCCAGTTCCATGTGCCCCTCTGTGATGATGTGTGATAGAATAAGGTCAGCAAGCGTGATGAAAACCGTCGCAACATGGCGGTCGCCGTCAGCCGGACCGTACACGCCGGCTGGTGGCCGCGCGTTGCGTACGACGCGGAGGCGTCCAGCTGAAGGTGTGCTTGAGGTGAACATGTTTGGAGGCAGATTGCTTCCCTCCCCGTCCTTCCTCGCCAGTATTGCTTGTCAGCGTCGGGCGCCTGGACGCCGCCTTGGCAATTTTCGCAACAATCCGAGCCCCGGTCTCATCTGTGTCTTTTTAAGAACACAAAATGACTACAAGGAAATTATTTTCCATCCTTGCCGGGGGATGGCCTGTCTTGTTGCGTTAGTGAATTCGGCTGCGTCAGCTCGCCTCAGATAAGCAGGTATTGGGCTTCATTGATAACCGTGGCAGCTGCGCGGGGAACTCACAAACACAGGAAATGGGAGATGAAGGTTCTCCGGATCGGCCCTCTCTGTTCTGCAAATATGAGAAGGCGAGCTCATTTGCGAGGAGGCAGGCTGCGCAAATAGAAAGAAAAGCTGCACTCCTACTCATCACACATACTGGCTGCTTCATTGGGTACACCCGCTCAACTGCTTCACGGCACATATAGCACATCAGCCAATCGCTTAGCAGCAATTCAATGCCTTGGGTAACGAGAAAGGGTGAAGACACATCAGAAGAACTCGAGCTGATTTGATCTGATTAGTTCAGAAACTGCTGATCTGCTCTGGGGTTTTGTTTTTCATGAGAAAACATCTTTCTTGTTTACGGTTGTCAAAAAAAATAAAAAAATAGAAGAAATATCGAGCTAGCCGGGGGTGTAAAATAGAGGTAAAGGGTAGATTGGTTCGAGACGGAAGAACGGCAACGGTTCCTCAAACGACCAACGTTTGCAACACGACGTGTGGAAAACCATCAAGCCTTGAAGAAAATGTGAGAAAAGTAAAGTCCTCCAGACGTCCTCAGCCACAGACCCAGAATCTTCTGGAGTGACCCAAGGTTCTGTCTTGGGTCCAGTTCTGTTCTTATTCTGGTTTATGCCGCAGAAGTAGATTTTTTTTTCAACTAGCATATCTTTGCATCGATAGCGTGTTGTGTTCAAATATATCTACGACTCAGACCAGTATTTATTTATTTTTTATCCGTTTATTTATTTACATCTCAATGATAAAGATCATTCTGTTCAGAACCACATCATGATCTCCATGGTCTCCTGGGTCCCTGCTCCACTTTTCCACTCCACAGAACGTCAAGCAGTTCCTGTCAGTAGTGCATCAAAAAACCTTTCTGAACATCAATATTTCGACAATATGAAGAGTATAGCTTAGTTGCTTCTGAATTAATTTGGTTACACAGTAATTGCTAAACATGATTGTGATATTCAGATTCTCAGACGGCTCGTTCAGGCAGCATGACGCACCAGTTACAAAACTCAAGTGGTCCCGACTGGTTATGAAGGTTCAAAAAACAACAAAAAGGAGCCAACCTGGAACTAGCGAGACGTGCTCAATAAGGTGTCTGAGTGTACATTATGATGGATTTTTGTTTCATCACCTGCAGATGCTCAAACAAAAGCACCGACCTTGACAAAAAAACAAAACAAAAAAAAACAAACAAAAAAAAAAAAACGGCCGCTTCTGTTTCACCCAAAAAAAAAAAAAAAAAAAAAAAAAACAGCTTTATGATAAGCTGAGAAATCCCAATCTTCCTCTGTGCCTCAAAGCGGTCTCCAGCACTATCTCGACGTAAACAGCGTTTGTGTTCAGCTCCTGAACTTGGGCCTGCATTCTCAACACCCAGGCAGAATGCCTTTGACTAATCCCCCCGGCTTTCTTATCAAGTGTGATTGAATACTGCCCTCAGTCCCCGGAAGACAGACTGCTCCTTATCTCCTTTATTTTCCGCTTCTGTGTCTTTCACTTCGCTCCACAAGAAGGTGTTTGTGGGAAAAGCGGAGACCTGTTAACTGTTTAGCCCCCACCAGTATGCGCATCCTTTTCCCAGTGGGCGTGCATTTTTCCCTTTTTTTTTTTTTTTTGTTGTTGTTGTTGCTGCTGTCGTTGTTGCTTTTTTTTTTTTTGAAACATGAAAGGCTCCGAAACAAAATGGAGAGTTTCCACTCCGTTTGCCGTGCAGCCAGTCGGTGCTCAGTGACCCAGATAAGGAGTGCGATATCGACGATGACAGCAATAAAGACGTATTTTTCCCCCACAAGCCGGCCCGTTCTAATTTGGATGATCTGCGGCAAAAATAAATGAATTTTGACAAAATGAAAAAAGGAAGCGTCGCGTTGGGAGGGATTACGCAAGCGAGGAGCCGGGGGTTAAGTGGCTCCTCCGAGAGGGGACGGGAGACGATTACCTATGAAATGAGATTTCATGGCTGCAGGTGTGTCCAGAAAAAAAACCAAAAGAAAAATAAATAAAATAACACAGTGATTGGTCAAAGTTAATGTTTGGGGTCAAGTAGGTAATAATTATCCAGGAGCCTCAGGCGGGTTTTGTGTCCCTTGGTGAGCTTTGTTAGTGCATTAGAGGACAGTGTAGCCAAATGAAACTGCAGGGGATTTATTGGAAACTTCAGTCACCGTTGAATGGCACAGTGGTGACTCCGAGTGCAAAACTCACATGCTTTGTAGGAAATTGCCCAAATTGGATTCACGAAAATAAATTTGCCATTTTCGAAAAAATGCAAGTTTTCCGGTGACGTTTTTTTGCGCTGGGATGAGTTTGGTTTTTTCCAGCCGTACTGAATTTAGCGTCTTTCGCAAAGCTGCGATGAAAATACCTTTTTTTTCCCCCCGCGTCACGCAATCGTGATCGACACCCGGATGTGGCGACCGGAGTTTCCGGTTGCCATGCTGGGCCGACGCCTGCTCGGTGGATCAGATCTGCCTAATGGGCCGTCAGCGGGACAAGACTCCATGCTTGGCCTGCAGGATGTTCGTGACGCCAGCGCTGATTTCGTGTTGATCTCTCCTCGTCCCTGGCTGCCTGGGAAAATTCGATTTTCAGCAGAACCGACGAATTTAGACTTGAATTTAACAGCTCCAGAACTAACCGGCATGTAACAGGCAAAGCAAATCAATACATTAACCTTGAACAAAGGGCAATACAAGAAAGCTGCTCTGCCACCATGAAAGCATCCTGACATCAGGGTCTTTGAGTTCTCACTGCGCTTTCTGCACAGTTATACTGCAGGTCAGATCTGAAATGATGAATCCATTATTGAAATATTTGTCAACTAATTTAATAATTAAGTGTGAGTAGACTGAACAAGGGCCATTTGGTGATTTAAAAAAAAAACAAAAAACATTCAGAACAATAATTAAGTCAAAACTGTACAAAAAAAATCTGAACATTTTGCATATAGTGTAAGCATTATGCACCGCAAAGCAAACATAAGCCGTGAGTCAGGGAAGACTTTGCATTTGAGGAATTTTTAAAAGACCTTATCGGTCACCATGCGGCTCAAAATCCTCCGAAATCCGTTTAAAGATCGACTCTTCCGACTCCTTCCGGTGGCTTCCAAAAGGAACGACATGGGGAACCTCGGGAGCGTGGCCAGAGTGGGTCGCAAAGCCAGCAAATAAGCAGGTGGACAGAACAAAGAACCAGGAATGTTCGTGGATGGAGCGCCAAAATGCCGCGCTCCCTCCTCAGCGAGGGACGCTTCAGATGCCGCATTACGTTTCCGCGGCAACGAGGGGAAGATAAGGGCTGTCACCCCACAGCAATCAAGCCGCACACTCAGCAGGTGTTGACATCTAGATTAACCTTGGATTGCTGGGCCCAGTTCCCCCAGGGAGGCAGTTTCTTATTAGGATGCACACAGAGAGCTAATATCCAATCCCTGGTTTCTAGGGCTCCCAGGTACTCCCCCCTCATTTGCTGGCCTCTCAATCAAAGAGGGCCATCAGAGCTGCAAGGACATGGGGAACTTGGCGAGACTTTTAACAGAGGTTAAATTGAGCTGGAGCTCTCCAGGGCTCAGCCCCGGCACACGCTCTATCATTATGGACGCTTAACTCTGCATATGTTCAGAGATATCCCCTTGAACTCGTTTTACCGCAAGCAAACAGCAGCAACGGTGCTTTCTCCAACCTGAGCCGGCGAGGAGCTGCACGACACACGTCTCATTGAACCGAGCGTCAAATCTGAGCCGTGACCCTTTCCAGGCGTTGTTTTGACAACGGTGTGTTCTAGAGCCAGAGAGAACGTGTAGGCACATTTTCGTTTCCTGCCTTTTTTTCTTCGGTAACACTGGGTGAGTGTCCTTTACACACGTGCACAAAATTTTGTCGTCGACCCACTAATGTCAGGGTGGGAGGGGGTGGGGGGGGAATCCCAACTTCACAATTGCGATGACTCCATTGAATAAGACAATCGTGTAGAATAAGTTTAGGTCATTCTCCAAACACTTCCTGTGTCTTCTTTGTGGCTTCTGCCAGTGGTAACATCCTGTTGTTGAGCGTGTGGTTGGGGTGATGTGAAGTCTTGTCACTGCAGTTTTGCAAAAGAAGCCAATTTCAGAACAGCCAAAACACCAACTAATCATAGCGCCAAAATGTTTCATAAAAAAATAAATAAATAAATAAAAAAGTTGATGTTTTACATAAAGCAAATTTAGTTTTGAATGTCAAATCGTGCAGTTATGTGGTTAATACAAACACAACTATTCACAAAGAATCACATGAACCTGAGGCAGACGGCTGCAACAGATTAGATATTATGCTGACTTATTAAAGCTCCAACTGCTGATATTATTGTTAAAAACAATCTCTTTGAAAATGACTCAGTGGTTTAAAGACAGGATTTTCTGCAGGTCAAGGGAAGACGCTCAAAATTGTCCAAATGAAATGGAAAAAAACACCAAAACACAATACTAGATTTTTTTTATTATTATTATTATTTCACTGTCATTTGTTTGAATCAAATCCGTCAATGTATTTGCAACGTCTTTCCATATTTTACCACAACAAACCTTTTTGGCTCAAACATGGATTCCCCAAAGTGGAGCATGATTGTTAAAACGAAGGAAAATTATGCATCATTTTCAACTTTCTTTTTCTTTCTTTTTTTCACAAATAAAATCTTTAAAAACTGTCCAAGCCTCGTCGCAGACCTCCGTGGGCAAGAAAATAATCCCCACGCATGATACTGCCACTACCGTGTGTAATGGCGGGGCTGGAGGTTTCAGGGTGAAAAGTCAGTAAGGGTGTAAAGGGTGATGTAAGGAGCAAGTTAAGTGCTTTAAAAATTAACAGGCTATAAAGAGGTTTTTTTTTTTTTTTTATTTTCCTTCACAATTATTTTTTTCCCTCAAGTAAAAGAAGTTAAAATTGAAAAATAAAAAAACGTCTGAATTTCTTCTGTTTTTCTTTCCGGCATCAAATCAAACAGCTTCCATGGACTACATTACGGTTCAACCTTTTTATTTTTATTTCTTTTTTATAGATCCACCATTTTACAATTGGTTATCACAGGTTGAGCTGCCTAATGCAACCAAAGCTCTTTAATCATTCGCAGCAAACGTGGGCCTGTTCTCCTCATTATCCCTGATTAAAACAGACTGATGTTGACATGCAGCTGATTAACCAGCCAACTGTAGTATTCACGGTTTCCACTGTTATTAATCAGCATTTCCTTCAAAAATGCCCTGTGTCATGAGACGCCGTCTCTAAATGAACCCGAAAACAACCATAGATTTCTGACAGCGGCTATAAAGCAAAGAGTGACCCAAACAGCAACCAGAACCGTTCGTCAGTGTTCACGTTGTCATCTTCAGGTAGTTTTTCTGTTTCTCTGGGAGAAACTGTAATCGTTGCTGTAATAGCGTAGCTGCTAGTTTACAGGTTTTTCTCCAAAGACAAGAACGCCCCTCAATCTCTCTGTCGACAATTTTTTGTTTCACCTTATTATTCAAATTCTGTATCTTACAACAAGTGTTGATTTTTTTTTCCGGAGCTGTAGACGTGCTGACTGGATGCTCGAGTGGCGCGAAAGACATGAAGCCTCACGCTAAATCCCCGTAGCAACGCCGCGCCCGTCTCATGTTAGGAATGCTCAGCGTCTGACAGAGCGCATGTTTCTCGTGAGGAGGCGGGAGATCGGGTTGTGTTCAGGTTACTCTCCAGTGGTCGGTGTGAATGTTACACTTTGGGACAGGATTCTGGGTTCGTTCTGCTCTTCCTCTCTCCAGACCAGGGACTCGTTGCTTTTCCTTTCTTTCTTTCATAGACAATTAAGAAGTTGTCTAGAAATCTCTTGTCTTAAGCTATGCAGTCCGTGCTCCTTCAGACGCCATTCTTTCACTGCTCAGCTAGGATCTTTAGAACGGCAACAAATGCGGTGGTGTCATGTTATTGCGACTCTGTCTTGATCCATCTTTCGGGTAACTGGCCTACAACAAGTTGCAGAAGGGAAGAGCTGCTTCACTTGGCGCTCCATGCAGCCAAATAAAACTGGTCACCCATTGGGCGGGTTTTGAAATGTTGTGGTTGATTCCGATTTTACTAGCCCATCCCTACTGGGGAATGCGGAAGATCGTGACCTAAATACATGTATGCCAGACATTAAAGTAAGGAGCCTAATCATTTATTTATGCACGTCTCCGTAACTTCACTGCTGTGCAGAAGTCTTTGGCCCTTATAGGCATTTTGATCTGGGATTACGACTGTGTGATGGAAGGATTAGGGCCAAATTAACTGGAGGGCCGTGAATGATGATGAAGTGTGCCGTTTCTTTTCTTTTCAGCCCCGCTCTGTGTGTGCAGCACTATTGCGCCTCGCTTGGCGCAAATATCCTTCAGCTCCAATCAGGATCTCCCAACAGATCGTTCCTCGCGTGGCCGACAGGCGTTTTGGGTACTGAACCACCCTCTGCAGAAACACGTGTTCGTGCATGTTTGTACGTTTAGGACGTGGCTGGCATTTCTGCTGGGCAGGTTTCCGGGGCGATGTATAGAGAAGACACGCTCGATGGAGCCACTCAGCATGGCGGGTGGGTGTTTCCTTAAGACTGAGCGTATGTTCATGAGCGTCCAGTAAGACCTTTGCTGTTAACCGTTTCCCTTTGGACTCTCAGACTTTGCTGCTGTGAATCATTCGGTTGCAGTACCATACAGTACCGTACAGTACCATACAGTACCGTACAGTACAGTACAGTAGCACCATCTTGGACAGGAAGGAACACTCTTCCCGCTCTCTCTCTCTCGCAAACACATCTTTACCTTTTATCCAAAACTGCCTCCCATTCCAGAGATTGAAATTTACCATTCACCTTCTTCCGCCTTTGTCGAAAAGTAGAACAGTGCTCTCTGCCAGCGCCGGCGGTAGCAACGAGAGGAAAATATGCAACAACTTGTGACAGCGCCTTTCGCAGCAGAAAAGAGCTTCTTTTTTCTCTCTCTCTCTCTCTAAATTATGTATCCAGGCTTAGGAGACTCTCCCTGGCCGCGGCGGTGTTACTTTCTCTGTATTACTTATTCAGCACGTCTAACCTTAGGGCCCATTACAGACGGAGAAGTAGAGCTACACTATTTCCTCAGCCGCAGCCGAAACCCAGGGTGAGTCATGTGTCTTGCCTTTCTTTACGTTCCCATCTGCTGCTCTTTATTTCACCGCAAAGGTTTCATGTCTTTAAGCTATAAGTGGCAAGCATTGCCAAGGGTAGTCGTCGGAGTCCTAGGGTTCTGCATATTTGTCACCAGGAGGTGTCATCTTTGCTTTGATGGCCTTTGATCTGCCACGTCTTTTCATGTTGGTTTGTCTCCGCGAATCAGCGGCTCTGAGCCGAGTTTTGTTCGCTGAAATATGCAGAGCCGCAGCCGTCACCTGGGTGAAATGATTAATGTATACCTCCGACTGTCACGGCGAGCGGAACGCCCTGGATGTTCATTTTCGAATCATGATTCCAAGCCTTATACAGTGACTCAATGCGGACGCTCATAATTCCTTTGTGCCTGTCCTCCTTTGACGCGTTGCCGGGGCGGAAAATGCGCCGCGACCTGCCACTCTTCCTCCAGCAGCCTCTTGATGTGCCACAACCAGCGTCGTGCCATGAATAAACATGCGGCTGTACAAAGGGGCGAGTGTTTTCTTTGAGATGAGATAGGCAGTTTACATGTGTTTCGAAAGGGAGGACGGGCAGAGAGTAGAACGACAGGGTCATGGAGAACAAAAAGGGGAAGAAAAAAAAAAAGACAATTATCAAGAAACAGCAGTCGCGTCCGTCAAGATCAACGGGGATCTGATCGGTCGAGACGCGCCTGCTGGAAAGGCTCGCTTTTGATTTCGTGTCTTTGCTGGAGGGTTTGAAAAATCTGGTTTGTGGCATTGAGTTTTTCAAATTTGTGACATTTTTCCACGTCTGGAAACTTGACTTTCTGAAAGCTGAGCTGCCAGCATCGTCAGAAACAATAAACCGAGCCCTCCGCAGTCTGAACCCATTAGACAGAGAAAAGAGTTAGGGGTTTGACAAAAAGCCTTTTTTTTTCTTTTTTTTTTTTTTTCTTCTTGAAGGTTTGAGAGCATTCTGCGAGCCCTAACAACTCAATACCGATGCACCCGAACACACCATGTGGAGTTTCTCCAATTTGTACAAATTGCCAGACAAGTGCACTCTTCCACTGTGGCGATAGTGGGTGTTTGTCTTGCAATCAGCGGGTTGCCAGTTTGAATCCCTGCTCCATCTGTGTCCTTGGGGGGGAACACAATTCAGAATTGCAAAAAACGATTTGAAAACTTAAAACAAGCCTTGTGAAGAGTCGTAAGTGGGAACAACTCAGTTCACCAGGACAGACCACTCAGCTGTCATCATCGGCAAATATGAGACACTTTTTTGTATCATAAGTAATTACATATAGAAACGGCAACAGATTTCGTACCTTGAGAATCAGCCTGACTGCAGGAGGAAGATGCTTTCTGCAGTTAATAGTCATGTGTGTCTGACTGGTTTCTCTGGTGGTGCAACAGCAAACTGGTTCTTTTCCAGAGTAAAGAATTGGCATTGCGTTCCAGCCCCTGTGAGGAACTGGAGCCTTTTTGATAGGGGCGTGTGATCCTGGGGTATCTGGTATTGATCGGATACACAGTAAGTTGGGGCCAATACTTTAAAAACAATCAGAGTCACTGAATAATTTGTTACTTGGACTTCAGTCAGTTTATTATCTGTTGCGTGTCAGGGGATGTGTTTAAATAAGGAGATAAATAAAACAAGTAAAAATGATCATAAATGAAAAGGGTTAAGTCTCTTCAAACAAAAATGAACCTTCACAAAATATTAATGGGAATGGAAACGACAGAGCCCATTTAAATGCGTCATTCGATTACTTGATTACTCATTGCCTTTCATTTTTGATTTCTGACATCAAAACGTACTCTTCTGGTTCTTAATTCGCTACTTAATTAATCTCCTGCTTTGGAACGAAACCAGAGATGGTTGAGCTAAATTTGCAGCAATTTCCAGCATGAATATTTAAGGTTATGCATACAGTGTATTAAAAAGCTAAATGTTTTTAACCAAATCAACAGGCATCTCGTAGCATTACCAAATCAAAAATATTTAAGGGGCCCAAGACACCCAATTAATAATGAATCATAAATGCAGCCTTGAGTTCTTTTTTCTCTCTCTCTCTCTCTCTCTCTTTCTCTCTCTCTCTCTCTCTTTCTCTCTCTCTTTTATTGCAATCATAAGACATCTGCAATATTCAATGGTTTAATATTACCAGACACATCCCTGAGCGTTTTAAGCAGATTATCATCTGGGCCTCTCGCTCATCTCCTTTCGGATGCGAGCAGCGCACGCTCTCATCCTTCTGGGTGCTGGATGAATGGGATGAAGTGCTCAATAGAGGGTGCTGAACGCTAGAAAAGAGGCAGGGAGATATTGTTGGGAGGCGGGCGGGAGGGGGGGAGGGGGATGCAATCCTCCGTCCCCGTTTGATTTCTGAGTGATGCCGTGAAGCTGCTCCGACTGCAGAAAACGCAGACGGTGTCAGGGAGCCATCAGACGAGGCCCGAGGGACGGTCCGCTTGGAGATCAACCAGAAAAAACAGACTCGCCATGACATGCCGTCTGACCATGTGCAAATGCTGGCTGCGTTCACGAGGCTCAACGCCTGCATATTTATACGACAGCGAGGAAATTTATATGTAGCGAGGCATCCGTCTTAATAAACCAAGTTAGCGCTCGGCCGCAGAGAAGCATTCCAATAGCTCACAGCGAGCGGCCATTGATTTACTCCGTTTGGCCAAATTAAATCCAGATATGGGCACTGATACAGGAGGAAGCGTTTCCGCCGCAAGAAGACACATTCCATAATTAGAAGTGAACTGAAAACCATATTCTAATGAGCAGGAAGGATGAATCCCTCACCGTTGCCAAACTCTCGCATTTGGCGTTTTGTATTGTTTCAAACCTGGAGAGACGAGGATATTCATTACACTAGCTGTGTTTGCATTGGCCATATAATTATTCAAATTGGTATTATGGAAATAAGTTTGCTTAGTGGAAACAGTTGTGAAACAAGCGCATGTTTTCTGATGAAAGGCCTCTGCGTTACGACGAGGCGGTTTTTCGGCGTATTTTGAGAAGCTGCAGTGGGAACACTGGTTTTGCAATCCCACCGGTCGTGATCAACAAGATGTTACTACTGGCGGAAAAGCCAAAGAAGACAACAGGAGGCGGTAGGAGGACGATGGCACTGCATGTTTTTAATGACTCGTAGGCTCCTGACATGTGGAGCGACGTCGCCCTGCTCAGTTGATTTCCTATGAATCTTGTGCGTCGAGGCGAAACATCGTTTGCCCTCCAGTCGAGCAAAATTCAATATTCATCAACGTTGTTTTGCACGTCTACGAGCTCGAAACTTCAACCATTGGTTCCGTGGCGTGGCAGACGAACGTTTTTATGTTGGCTTCTATTTCTATTTTCTATATATGTGCCGTATAATAACGACCAATATTTACTATCACTACACATATTTGTAGTGATTTTATAGTTGCGTAGCACACACAGACAGCAGGCCTTTCTTCAGGACTGATGAGTTCCCTCATGTTTGCCTGAATCTTCTCTCTTTTTGACGTTTCCTTGGAAAATCGTCCAGTGCTCAGGCCAAAATATGCTCTGAATACATCGCCACATTCGTCACACTGTGTCCAACGGTGTTGGGCTTCACCGTGGAGAAGACAAAGGCTGTTTGTCGGCGTCAGTTGTCGCCGCTCTCCATGTGTCAAAGGCCATTGTCATGTGAAGAAACCAATTCACGTGTGATCTCGCTTGTATTTCTCATTTAACAGAAATGTTGTTCTTTTCTCTGGGATGTAGGTCAAGATTTGATCACATTTGCAGTGGAAACACACAGTGAGAGCATGATCTACTGTCGCAGTTTAAAAGAGGATGTCATTCCCATCGGTTTCCCATCAACGGTAGCCCGTATGGATCTGTGGGTTCTACGGTATTTGCTCATCTCTGCTCTGCAGAGATCAAGGGAACTGTGAGTTTCACTAAAAAAAAAAAAAAAAAAAAAAAAAAAAAAGCAAATCCAGAAAACATTTATCTGCATTTGTTATCCATCTGCCTGTGTAACTAACCACCACAGAAGTCTCATTGTGTGTTTCATTGGCGTTCAAATGTAAGTACCGAGTGATAGGAAATTGTAAAGCGTTTCAAGAAAAAACACAAGCTTGTAGTACTAGTAATTGATTTCTTTTGAAAGACGGGAAACGGCACAGACAGAACTCTGCAAACTGTAACGGCCAGGATACCGTGCTTTGATTTTTCTCTTAAAGCATCAGCTTTTTTAATCCCAACTCTTCCCCGTTGCTCATCTTCAGATTTGTTCTTGTTGCTTTCTAGCTCCTTTATAGCCGACCGTATGCAGTAGTCTGGACAGAATATTTATGCATATATGCATGCACTTGTGCATAAATAAATAGGTAGTTGGTGAGATCGCCCCAGAATATTCCCCTTTTCCTCCCTGGACCTTTAAAAAACCTGATTTTTTTTTTTTTTTTTTTTTTGTACCACTTTTTAAACTGGGTCACGCTTCAACATAGTCTCTTCCATGGTTTCCCTCCACAAACAGAAATGCAAACAGGTTTTAAGCAGCAGGCTCCTTTAACTTTAACTCTCCCCCTAGATTGAAGGCGTAAATAAACTTCCATAGAGATACAAACAATTGAAATGGTGCAAAAAATTAAGTCGATGATTCAACTGTAACATGTCAGATTTATAAACTGGTGGATTGATAAATCCACCAGTTTATGCGACTGGTATCAGCGATTATCCTGAAAATTGTGCTCATTAAAGATTGCGGAGCAATTGGTGGTCCAGAACTTTTATTGCTGTACCTGGGACTCGGACGCTTCTTGAGATCACCTTACTAACCTCGGGAGCCGTTTCCTGCCAGTTGAGTCTCTATTCATCCTGTGAAATACACCCGACACCATCCGGTTTCTTCTCCTGAAACTCCAAATGTGAGAAATCCGGGAATTGAGGACAACTGCCTGACTCCAAATTTGAGGCATTTCTTTCAAGAAAAACACACAAAACACATATTTTTCCATAAGTTCTCAGAATGTTTTGAGAATTTCAATTGAAAGAGAACCAGTATAAAGAAAAAGTAGTTTCTTTTCACTCTGTTCATATATGTTGCAAATATGGAAAGCCATGTCCAAAAGCTGCAACACAGAATGTTTTTTTTTTTATTTTTTTTTTAAGAAAATCCTGAAAAGGTAACGTTCCAATTTTGCAACAGGGGCAAGATTATATTTTCCTGTTTCTTTTTGCCCCCTTTGAAGGGACCGTGACTGCGATCAGAGACCATTTCTCCAAATAGCTATCTTTGACTGGAAAACATCGACTTCAAACCTTTTTTGCCTCACTGGGAAATGTTACTCTGTGAAATGCAGAAAATTACCAACTGAAGCAGAAGTGAACAAGCCCTTCGAGGGGGGGAGAAAAGAAAAAAAAAAAGTTATCATGCAATAAAGTGAACAACACCAATGGGTTGGGCCACGACAGCACACGTGTCTATGAGTCTGGAACCGATTGAAAGTGGGAAAGGAGCATGCAACATGCTCTGCTGCGGTGAACGTTTACAGATTTATGTTTCGAAAATAAGAAAGAAAATGAGGTTTCCAAAGTGTTGATTAGGGTTGAAATGCAGACTGTGTTTTTGAACAAGGGTTGTTATGCTGTTCCAATCTCTGCCTTAGTTCCTCTTATCACAAGGGAGACCTCATAAGAATCTGCAGCTTCTCATCTTCCTTCCACTCTTTAATCTCGGCCTAAGTGTTTGGTTTATAGCGAGTGAAGTGTGTCTTTTTCAACTCGGAGAAGGAAAAACAAGGTTCTGTCTGGAGCCAGCAGTTCTGAAATGGTTTTTGATGATGTGTCTTAAAGGAAGAAGCAGACAGTGCTGACAGAGACAGTGCTGTGACCTTTCACAGATTTATTCTGTTTATGCTCTTTGTCTGTCACACACAAACGTAACCCAAGTAAATGAAAAAGAAGCTGCTTTCGGATGATTTTAATTATTTACAGTATTTAGAGAAAAAAAACCGATCCAAACCAACCAGGCCCATCGTGAAGAATGAATATCCTCGCTGATGAATCATGAACAATTTGTGATCAACCACAGCTTTTCATTCAGTTTTATGAGTCACACAGTACCAAAGCCAATAGTTTTTATTTAATAAAAACAGCTGGTGATCCGAAGTTGGGGGCAGGGGGGTGGGGGGGGCTGTGAGATAATGGTGTTCCTGCTAAAGCCTTTTTTTGACCTGATTTCTCCTTTACGACAATCTTACAACGTCCTGCAGTGAGTGCTGTGTTACCTGGTGGTGTGTTGAATGTGCCAGATCTAAAATCGGACATATTCAACATTGTCTTGGCCCTTTTATCGCAGCCTGTGGGGTTTTCCCTGACTGGGAGCAGAACGCTGCCTGTTGAATGTGACAGGGAGCCAATCAGAAAGCGCGGTGACGTAAGAACGGAGGGGAATCCCAAACAGTTGACATGGCAACTGAGAGTCGGAGGTGATGTGTGGAAATGTTTATTACTATTTGTAAAGGTCATTTTTACATATGTTTATCAGAGGTGGTTATGTTTACTCAGTGTTGAGAAACAAGATATTTTCTTCCTGTTGCTCGTCGTTTTCTCGTCTCTCCAGGTCCGTTGATGCTGTTTGTAAAAGTGAAACCATAAAGACAACGATCAGTGTTCAACTTCACAATCATCCAGAATTTTAATCAAATAATCAAGTGCATAAAAATCACACCAACAGCTCAACATAATCATCAGAAACCAAAGCCACAAACAGAAATGAATTAATTACCTTAGAAAAATACAAAAATATAAAGATGCGCCTTCAGAGGCCACTGCATGTGGTAGTTAAGACAGTTCCACCTCAGTGATTTGACCAGCTGTTTCAGCTCAATTACTTTTATACCAAGGTGTGTTTCTACCGTCTGATGCGTTACAGTTCAGAGATGGACTCAAACAGCCATAATGACGCTGTTGCTGTTTGCAGCCAGAGACCATGCAGGTGTTACCAAGGCCAACCTGAAACTATCCACTGCCTAAACTATCCTGCACTCTTTCCCAGGGTACCAACAATAGATGGGTTCATTTCATACAGAAAGATTTTACTCAAGGAAGCAGGACCAAAGTTTATCAGCTATCTGTGTTTCTCATTTTAAACTGGTTCCTGAACCACACACAGCTCTCCTGACCTCTGACCCCAGGCATCAAACAGCAGATATTGATTATTAAAATTAGCACATGTTTTATATAATATCTTCAAACTCTTATAAGCAATTTCAATACCAAAACATCTGTTACACTCAATATTTCTGATTAGTTTTCAACTTCCTTTGTTATAATGAACTAAAACAATTTCCAAATGAATAATATAAAAAACTACCGATTAGACTCATTTTAATCAAGTCGACTTGCTCATACACAAAAAATGTCCTACTGATAAAGTTATATATTTATTAAACCATGAGTCTAAAACTAACCTAAACTGAGGCCGACTCAAAACAATCAGGATCCGTCTAATATTTCAACATGCACTAAAGTTAGTCATCATTAAAACTAGCATAATTAAACTAATATTTCCAGCACTCCTCCTTTTGGTCTCTCAAAAGAGATCACCTAGATCAGGGGTGGCCAACCAGACAAAGACCAAGAGCCACATTTTTTACCAAGGTACCGCAAAGAGCCACATCATATGCATGGGCACGCATGAACATCAACCCATCTCTTCTTCATACTCACATACTTTTGCTCAGCCAG
The DNA here is from genome assembly GCA_010277015.1 of Poeciliopsis turrubarensis. Taxonomy (NCBI): domain Eukaryota; kingdom Metazoa; phylum Chordata; class Actinopteri; order Cyprinodontiformes; family Poeciliidae; genus Poeciliopsis; species Poeciliopsis turrubarensis. The sequence goes on along the minus strand of VMRN01000175.1, from coordinate 125,916 downwards.
ATTTATTGTAAATTTTACACACTATTTTAACACTACAAAGACCACAGGCCAGACATTTTCAACAATGAACACTGTGCACTTTCTCATGCTAACAAACTATGTTTCACCAAATAAACAAACAATAATATAACAATTTACAATAAAATTTTCCTTTTATTATTACGGAGCCCCCTAGGGGACATGGGAATTTTTTTCTTTTGCGTGCCCTCGCAATTCTTTTGCGTGACGCAAAAGTTAATAATTAAGCTGCGTGACGCAAAAGTATTGCGAGGGCACGCAAAAGAAAAAAAAACTCCCCATCCCCCCTAGGGGGCTCCGTATATTATGTGCATTACATGTTATTTAATGGAGTGAGCTGAAGTGGCGCTGAAGGTTTGAAGCCTTAAAATGCGACAAGGACACCTGACATATAAGGCAGAATGGCTTTCCACTACATTCAACAAAAAATATCAATTCTCCCACTCTGTCAAAAACGTTCTGTGTTCATCTTCATATTTTCATTTTTCTGTGCATTTTTTCTTGCCATTTTGATCGCGAAAGGTTTACTCAAATGATTTCACTCTTACTGAAAAACTTCGCACATGCGCATTTGACGAAAATACCGTATTGAAGTCAATCGAAGCGAAACTTGGATATTATAGCGACCCTACAGCTAAATGTTAGTGGATGTTACGCTGTTTAGAGATTTAAAGTAGAGTGTATGATTTCCCATTGTCCGCAAATACACCAGGATGGATGGAGCGAGGGGATGGGGGGCAGGGAGAGAGGGGAGCGATGGTGAGCGGAGGTTTGTATGAGAGCAGACGGCGAACGACTGGAAAGAGTAAGACTGCAGAGAAACAAAGACTGTTTTTTGTTTGTGTTGTTTTGGCGTGGTTACGGCCAACAGTAATGGCGTACTGCTGTTGTCAATAAATGACAGTTCATTTGACTACTTCTCGTCATTATTGCAAGTCTGGCAGAATGCGATTATATGAACGCAAGAGCCGCATGGAGCCGGTCGAAGAGCCGCATGCGGCTCGCGAGCCGCGGGTTGGCCACCCCTGACCTAGATCAATGGTCTGAATCCCATCACATGGTGCAGAGAGGCTACCAGCCTGCAATCAAAGACAAGCTTTTATCTGGAGAATCAGACCTTCTTCTTTGGGATTCTCACTGCCCAGTTCCCACCAGCTCCATTGGCTGTTGGTCAAACTATTCACCCTTTACATTTATTGGCAGCTTCCAATAAGGAGATGGAGCTGGGCGTGACCGCTTCCCTTCTCAATGATGACCATAAGTGAGCAAATACACAGCAACATCGACATGTACCAATAATATCCAGAAATTAAGATTTCTCTCAATGGCAGCTAAAGAAATGCTAAGGCAAGGAACCAATGGGGCATTTACACGTTAGAAAACGGATATCTGATTAAAATGCATAAAGAAATTAATTCCTAGAAGGGAACGCTGCAAAGAAAAGTCCTGCAGATCATGTCTACATGCAATACCTCTAAAAAGTTTGATTAAAACAAGTTATACCTTATTTCTATTATTTATTCTTGAAAACCATAATAGTTAATCAAGGCGGCAATCAGAAGTGTATTAAATTTGTTCTCAGGAGAGAACTTAGTGTTTGCTTCTCGTTTTTGTTGTTTTTAAAGCTTGAATGTGAACTGTTATTTTTGCTCCTTGTGCTGATTGTCCTGTTAGTTTTCCTTTTGTAACATAACTCAGGAGACAGAGTTATATTCCTTTATTTATAATTTATAAAATTAAACTGGCTTGCACAGATAAAACTCAGCTTCTAGCTTAGAACATCTACAGAACATGGCTTGGTTTACAGAAAAAGTTTAACTCTGTTTTGCTTTATTCCTATGTTTTAATCATAAGTGTATTTTCTTAACCCTCTGACCCGTTTTATATATTACAACCCACAAAAGGAAGTTCATGTTTTTCTGTCAGCTTACAGAAGCAGTTCCATAATTACTCATTTCTCCAGTTTTAAACCAGTTTTAAGTTGAATCATCATATACTTCTGTAATAAAACCCTCAAATAATGATTATCCTGTTTTGCTAAAATAAAAATTAATTATTTCCCTAAATGTCAAGATAACTTATTTTATTATTAGCCTAGCTTTAATTTGGTGAAAAATGTCAGTGAAGCTAATTGACAGTAAAACAATTGTTCTTTTGAAATCCAATCTGTCGAATATGTATTTAATTTCACAATATATTGTCTTCTTTTCCTTTTGCAGTGTTTGTCATATTTACCATTAAGCTTTGGCAAAAACTTGATTAGAATGAATTTATTAGGTGAGGAAAAATATTTAGTT
>VMRN01000175.1:89749-118601 GCA_010277015.1 Poeciliopsis turrubarensis | reverse complement strand
ATATTGCAAAAATGACAATATTGTCAAAATTCTTCTGTTTTCCAATCCGTGCCACTTTCCCCATCCCTGTCCTTCCTTAGGTTAGGTTAAATAAGCTAACCTAGGGAAGGTTAGCTTCTTAAAAGAAAAAATAAAATCAAAAATTTATTCAAAATAGACAGTGGGCGAGACGGTCTGTTACTGTGGCTGAGGAGACGACATGTGGCCTCCTCAAAAACAGGAGCGGCAAAGACGCTCAACTTCAACGCATTTTAAAATAAATTTTTGAGCATTTTGAATTGGTTCAGAATTCCCAGGAAATGCGAGTCTCCATAGGATCTTTTATTTTTGCACCTTCAATTTGAAGGCATCAGGCCTTTAGTGACTTGATCATTACAGTATTGCAGTCAGAATGACCGATGACGTGCCAACAGACCCGACTGCCCCACCAGGTACGTGCGTCGCCGTCTCGATGGAGGAGGGTGCTTTTGCGCTGGTTTCTGGTGAAAGCGGATTCTCACAGAGCTTAAGCGACGAATGCTGTCGGAGATGTCGAGGAGAACACCATGTTGCGGCTTGAGTGGGTCAATGCAGAGCTGCCTCACATCGAGCCAATCGTACTTCGACAACTGATACTATCGTCATGACATAATTTCTAAAGATATTGAGCCTCCATGTGAGTGACGCGGGCCTGGTCTTATCTCCACGGACAATAATTCAGGTCACGTCAGCAGGGGAGGCTGAGCTTCCTCAGATAAAGTGACTTTTACAGTCTTTAGACCTGGCCTCTGTAGAAAGACCTCTGGGGTTAACAGAGTCATGTAGAGGGCCATAACCCCCCAGGACCTCCCTGACCCGAGGGCAGCCAGTCGAGGAGACAAACACTATATCTCAATACAGGAAGCCTCTGATAGCACGCTTTAATTGCTGTCCAAGGACAAATTGCAAGAAGTCTGCATTATCTTCTTGGGATTTACCTTACGACACCCTTGTTTCAATAGGTTGTTAAAAAAAAAAAATTACATTTCATTATTATTTCTAAAAATGTCCTACTTTCACATTATATTATCACTGCAGCACTGACCTTTTACATTTTCCACAAATTTCATCCAAGGTTTAAATATCCCTTAAATTTTCACCAGCAGTATAGTTTCATTTACAGCAGGCTTAATGTTCGCTGTAAGCAGTTCGGCGTTACGCTATAAACACTGATCAGGAGCAAAAGGCCAAACCAATAAACGCATGAAGACATTCTTCACTTTCCCCTTCAAATTTACTCCAGATCTTTCGATCTCCAGTTTGCAATAAATAAAGAATAAACATGATGGAACTGTGCTCACTGTGCCATTCGCAGCTTGTTCAGACCCGTTCAAGTTCCCTGAGTTTCTCTGTCAGATTGGTTTATGGAAGTACTAAGTAACGATTGTGTCAAATCAGTGAAATTGTTATTTTTTTTTAGCGTTTCACCATTAACACAATAAACCAGCCAGGTAAATTTATTCTTCTCATTTGGCGAGTCATGATTCCTGAAAGTTTTCACTGACGCAAATCCTTTGTCTTGTGATGTTTTCTGTTTAAGAAGACATAAAGTTGCCATGGAAATCTGATTCCAAAACAATCAAAAAGTCTCCAAACTAGAACCATTTTTCAGCTGCTGTCAGGGCCCACCACTTTGGATAACTAAGCAAAAGTAAGTAAAAGACACATGAATGCCGTTATTCCCCAATTGGACAAAACACATTTTGACTCAACAACCAAACTCTAAAGACCCTTTGGCGATTTCACAAGAATAAAGATGTATATATCTATATATCTATAAATAGATCTGGACATAGCTATCTATAGATACATAGATCTATCTATAAATAGATAGATCTATCTATCTATCTAACTATCTATCTATCTATCAGTATATCTATCTAGATAGATCTATCTATTGACAGATCTATAAATCTAGCTATAGATATCTGTCTCTAACGAGATATCTATAGCTATATCTATAGATATCCAGCTAAAGATATCTATATCTAGATCTATCAAGATAGATATAAAGATAGATAGGTCTCTACTTGGTCTCTACAGTTTGAAGCTTCATTCCCTCATTAATGAGCCGGTCACCATATCATGCAGAGCAGATTGGACTGTGGGGATAAATCCATTCCCCTGTCTCTTCTCTGGGCCTTTTCCCTTCACAAAGAAACTTTCCAAAGAATCTGATCTGTTTCTGACTCATTTTGCTGCTCGTGGCTCAATGTTGGCGTGCAATGTAACCGAGAGAATCCGGTGAAAGGATTTTCAAAATAAAAAAATCCTCCAGACTCAAAAAAAACATAAAACAGAAATGTTTAATTATTTTTTGCGCGGTTCGGTACCACTTGGTCCGGTCCGCGGCCTGGGGTTTGGGGACCACTGGTATAAAAGACAAATATACTGCTCAAAAAACTAAAGGGAACACTCAAACAACACAATATAACTCCAAGTACATCAAACTTCTGTGAAATCAAACTGTCCACTTAGGAAGCAACACTGATTGACAATCAACAATGATTTTGTTGTCAGCACATTCAACTTTGTACAGGACAAAGTATTCAATGAGAATATTTCATTCATTCAGATCTAGGATGTGTTATTTGAGTGCTCCCTTTATTTATTTTGAGCAGTCTACTTTGTGAGAAGGAAGAGAAATGTTATGGAAAGTTACGGTATGTTCACACAGTTAGTACTTGTCTTGGTAGTCTCGAGTAGATGTTTTAATTTCACAAGTGACAAATCAAGACAGTGATGTGGAAAGACAGCAGTAAGAATGTGGCCACAGTACATTTTAAAAATGAGTAAAAAGACACTGGTGGTAGTTCAAGCAGGAAATATTTCTGTCTCCTAACTGCTGAACAGACAGAAAGAATGATCAGGTTACGGGTTTGTGCAATAAGGAAATAAATGCCTGGAATGATTAATATTTTGCGCACATGATTTGTATTTTAGGTTATGACGGAGATTAATTTGAAAGCTTCAAAGATCACCTGATTTGAGGACAACAAGATGATAAATTGATTTTTTTTTTTCTTAAACATTTACAAAACAACACTTAATTTTTTTATTTTATTTATTTATTTTTTTTATTTTTGACTCTGTCCCACTTCTCTATCACTTTTTATTTTTAGGCACAGCATTGTTTGGCCAGTTCCAGACGGGCCTTTAAGTAAACAATAACTAAAATACACAGCCACACAACCAAACAGAATGCAAATAAACATCACAAATCTGACGAATATCACTTGTGGTGTTCCACAAGGCTTTATTATCAGATCTCTTTCATTCTATCTATATGCTCCTCCTAGATTATGCTGCCTTCTAGCATCTATTACCACACATATTCTGAAGACACACAACTTTGTATTTCCTTTTTCACATGATTCATTAAAAGGCCCACAGTGTGTCTGTGATATCAGTTAACAGAGGAGTCAGAGTTGTAATCGGGGGTTAGGGTTTTATTGACCAAGTTAATAAAAGCCAGAAGCTAAAAACAAATGCATTTGACCGAGCTCTGCCTTTCAGGACAAAGCTCCTCCTCAAAGCTGTAGTTTCTGAGCTTCCACCTCACAGAGCAGCCCTCCCCTAGGCCTCCCCCACTCAGCTCCTTCAGACTAGCCAGCAGTAATTAGCAAACACCTGCTGGAACTGAGCATCTGCTGAGATCGTAATAGGAGCTACTTCTTAGTGCAACACTGGTAAAAATGTTGTTAAAGGTTTAATGGAGCAGCCATGTTGTGATGACTTCCTGAAGGTAGAGTTTCAGAACAAGCAGAGTGTTTAAAGAGACAGAGGCCCAATTTCAAGCGAATAAATTGTGAATATATATATATATATATATATATATGTGTGCCAGACTTTAAGTATTTCCTTCAAACAAGTTAATCATCAATTTCCCTGGGGTGAGATGAAAATTTGATAACAGAAAAGTTGTATTTGAGGGCCGGCCCACACAATGCTGTTTCTGACCGTGTTGTTTTTCATCCAATTACTTTAATTGTAACAAATCTCCTCACACACTAAAGAGGACGGCAATAACAGCACCAAGACAAGTTAAACTTGCTCTCTCAACAAAACCGATGCTTCAGGGGTGAAATGTGCCCTGCAAACTGACCCAAAGGACTACAACTCACCATGTGTCATAACTTGATGAGCTGAGGGTTGTAAAACATGCCCTATTGAGCTAAAAGCAACACATCAAATTGATTGCACATCTCATTTTAGTCAGTCAATCATTTTCTTTACCCACTTTACAGCGTTAAGGGTCAGCGGAGCCTATCCCAGCTGTCACTGGCCGAGAGGCAGTGGGCACCACGGACACATTGCCATAAAAACATCAAGCCAGTCAGACATGTGAGAAACACAACCGAGAACACGCACTTCTGTTTTCAATTTTATTCCACAGTTTATCAAATGTGGAATGCGAAAGAAAACCGGAGTAGAAGTCAATCAATTATAAGTACAAGCACATTTCATACAGACTTAAAACCTGTTTCAAACAGACACACAACCCCTGTAGAAACAAAAAAAAAAAAGATCAAAACCAATAAAGAAACGTAAAAGAAAGCAGTAGAATCATGTCAAAATGATGAATTAAAGTCAGAGAAATCATTCCAATGAGGAATGGTATACGTTGAAATCAAAGTTGTGTGTCCTTTGAATAATTATGCTAATGATTTTTTTTTTCTATCCACCAATTTTTTTTAATTCATCAATTAGTGCGTGTAAAACAAGCACTGATCTACGGTTGCTTCTTGGCAGTGATTTATATTATCATTGTTCCTTTTTTTTCCTACTATTTCTTGTTTTAATTAACCCTCCTGCGCAGCAAATGTCACGGTCAGACGGCGGTTTTGGGACCGTCGGTTCTCAACACGACAACAAAAAAAACCCTTAAAATTAGTGGGTCCTAAATAAATATCAATAGGAAATTCTACTGCACTCTCAGTTGGACATATCATCCAAACGCTCTCTTCACTTTCTATTCTCATTTTTTATCCACTTCTCTTTGTTCCAGCTTCCATTCGGGTGACCCAAAGTTGGCTCACAAAAACGCAATTTCCTCAAGACCGCAGCCTCCTCCCAAGCCTTCATCGTCAAGTCTCTCTGGATGATCCATCTTCAGATCCTGTCCATCCATCCCTTCGACCCATTTCATCAATAAGCCTTTAAATTCATATCACTGCGGTCCCTGCTGGCGAAATTCAAGTTCAAGTGCAGATTGTACATAAAGAAAACAACACGAGTGTTTTTGTCTTCCTCGACGTCTGAGTGGAAAAGTGCTGCTGCAGAGAAACAAGAAGTGTTCCTCCCCTCCCCCAACCTTCAGGTCACAATACTGAGCTGAAAATGTGTGTGCTTTTAGAACAAGCAACTAAAGTTGAGGAATGAACTCGGCCTGGTATCTAACTCTGCAACATTTAAATGAGAAATATGCACAAAATGTGTGTCTGGAACTTGTTATATATTTGCTGTGTCGCCTTCCTGCAAATATTCTGCTGCTTTCTTCATGTCACATCGTCCTCATATCCCGATGCTATTGGTCCATTCTTCCTCCCAAAGTTGATGACAGGCGTAATGTTGCCGGGTCAGCTTTCACTTTCTCTTTCAGCATCACTAGATCCACGGATTAGAGAATCAGGGCCATACTAAGTACTAAGAAAAAAAAATACAAGAATAAAGTTATAGTAAGTCATACGAGGATAAAGCCGCAGCAATATGAGAATAAAGTCATGGTATTTAGAGAATAGAGTCACTGTATTACGAGAACAAAGTCACAGCACTATGAGAATAAAGCTGTAGAATTATGAGAACAGAAGGACGAGAGTAAAGTTATGATAAGAGAATAAAGTCAATACTTGGAGGATATTGACTCGTACGAGAATGAAGTAGAAATCATGCAAGAATAAAATCAATATCAAGAGAATAAGGTAGTGAAATATCACAAGAACAATGCAGAAATAAGTTGAGAATACATAACACGACTCTTCTGGTCGTATAGCTTTATTCTCCAATTGTTTCTAATTCCTTTTCAGAGCTTTATTCTCGTATGCTATGACTTTATTCCTGTAGTTTGTTTTGTTTTTCATTTTCATAGCATAGACCTAAGACTCCGTCGTATGTTATTATGGTCGCTGTATTTTACTTATTTCAGTGTTTTATTTCACATGCACATGGTTTGTGGTGATGGGAGCCACGGCCTTTACTAGTCTTTGTATTTCAGGTGGAAATCATTTTGATCGCACATACAACTGCGATCAAAATGATCAACTTTGCCAGGCTTAGACCTAAAATAAAATACTTATGTCTTATAAGAACTGAAAGGAAATGAAACACTTCTCTAAAAAAAAAAAAAAAGTAGAAACAATATATAGCATTTACTTTATATATAAACATATATCAAACTTCATTTTTTATTCTTTTGCACTTTGCCCAGGGTGATGAACTCTTAAGTCTTTGCGGCTGAATGGCTCCTTGACAATCTTCAACTCAATCCATAAATCCTCAAGTAGATTCATGTTTACATGCTCGGCCGCTCCCAAACATTACTATTATTCATCAGTCAGAGGAAACATGTTCGCAAAGTTATGTATAAATCATTTTCCACTCCGATGGGAGCATTAAGGGAGAAGATTGTAAAATAGCATAAGTCTGCTCCAGGAGGCGGAAAATAACAAGGAAACACTTCTTTAGCAGCAGAGAGCGCAGTGGAGTTGTTTATCCTGTCCGTCCCCTGAAGAAATCAGACATCTCCCACACTGGGAAATACATTCAGTCGGTGAGATTGTTGGATCATGACAGTTTTTTCCTGTGGGGCGGCAGGGCAGCAGACCCGGTTCACACTGAGCCTTTGTTTTGAATAAGCATGAAGGAAGAGAATTTCATGCGCAGCAGGCAGAGGATTACCAAGGAAGGTGAGTATTCAGGGGAAACCACACGATAACGTTCACCTCTGTCACGCCATATTACGGCGGATGAAGCCGCGGAGAGAAGGTTGTCGTTGTGATGACCTACAGGAGGAGTTAAGCAAAGGGTTGCTGATGCTAAACGTCATTTTAAAAAGTCATACGTTTTCAAGTGTTTATTAAAACAAATGACGTTTTCAGTCACTGTTCATGTGAGAGTAAAGGTGCTCTCTCATGCATATTGTTATCTATCTCTATGGTCTCTCCATTTAAGGAAATTAACCATGTTTTTCAGTTACAGAAGTAATCCAATTGAAATATTAACGCAGGTCCGTTTTAAACAAGATCAGATGTAATGCAGACATTCTGAGGCTTGTTAAATGATTTTATTTAGTGAAACATAAGGATATAAAAAGAAAAAGTGCTTGCGGTCTATTAGCATTTAGTGAGTAATAAGTAGTGAGTTGTAACTTTATAATTAGGTTTCTTGGCACCAGAGGCGGATCAACACATGCAGTAAAGCTTCATACTTACGTAAACTAACCACTTGTTTTTCCTGAAGCATCTTGCAGCCTTCAAATTAAATATTAATACATAACGGCAAATATAATCTTCGGTCCTTAAAAACTTCGGTCAAATGCCATCCAGTCCAGTCGTTCTGAACCTTTTTTGAGGTACTGAACCCACCAGTTTCTATATGTAGTCACTGAACCCTTCTTCAGTGATAAATAAAATATGATTTTTTTTTTTTTTTTCAAAATTCAAGACATATATCATCACAATAACATATATTTTTTAACTGGTGCACAAAATATGCCATGCATAATCATCACCTTGCTCAAAGAACAAAACCTACACAGTGCATGAACTCGCAACAAATTATGGTATTACTTTATTCTGGGCCTCCAAAAAAAAGTTTGGTCCCTTAAATAAAAATAATATTATCATATTTGATATATATATATTTGTCTCAATTCCTAGAAATACCCAAAAAGAACTGTTTCTCTCACAAAATATGATACAAACAATTTTTAAAGATTTTATTCTTTTTCCATTTTAATCTTCTTTAATCTTTGTTGTGCTTTAAGGAGAATATTTTCTACAACTTTCATGTTTCAAAATTAGTCATTTCCTGGACACAACTTATATATCTTTTTTTTTTTTTTTTTTTACTATTTTACTAATTAAAAAAATACATGTATAGAATTATTTATAGAAGTAATTTTTTAATAACTTAAATTTAAAATAGAATAATGAAATTATAATTTGTTTTTTGTTGTTTTGAATCCATAAAATATTTTTTGGGGGCCAGAACAAATTACATACCTGCGAATCAGCGTGACTTCTGCTGTTGTTTTTGGGAGACCAGTTCAGATGGGCGTGGCTTCACCTCGTGTCATTCACAGCAAAGACTGTCCCTTGTTTTCTTTTTGTGCTCGACATGTTTAGGACGGATTAAAATAGAAACCACACGACGTACGGCGACGACAGCCGTCTACTACCGCGCGCACTAAATTCCCCGCAGCGCTCATTGGCGCTGCAATGTCACGTGATCCTCTGTACCCAGGAATAAAGTCATGGCTCCGCCGCGCTGGAGCCATGGAAACGTTTACGAGGCTAACAGCAGCACGGCTAAGTGGAGCTACGTAACTTCCTCCAGGTAATGTGTTCACACACAAAGTTAAAGTCCAATTAAGCCCGCAATAAATTACCTTTGCTGAAGGTGACAGACGTTCACGGTTGAATACCTTCATTCGCCGCCTCGTTCGCGTACAATGTTTCAGAGTATTAGCATATCTCTTGAGCTAGTTTTGCATACAAATAAGACAAGAACAATTTACTACAAATTAGAACATAGACAATGTTTGTTTTGACCTCCAAACACTTTTGTTGAAGCTCCACTGACAGTTCCATCAATAATCCCATCAGAACCGGATCCAAAGGTTCTGGGTATGACGAAACTTAGAAACGTAAATCTCACTTCAACATGACCTGGAGAAACAAAATAAAAGAGAAGAAAAAACAGGCTATTAAAAAGCAGAACTACATTAAAGATCTGACTGAAATTATGCTATTGATAGTCACTCAAAATATTTCCCAACAAGGCCGTGATGAGACGGAAACCCCAGAAAACAAGGTACATTTCATGAGACCTTAGATTTCTGTGAGCAACCCTGATGCCTGGAGTCCCAGAAATGTAAAATACAACCAACAATCCTGCTGAAAACGAGATGCAGGGATGTTCATCTGAAATGGGCAGAGCGGGCATTTCCAACGAATAACACAAAAGACATTTATAATTAAAACTGGTCTCTTCTTAGAAGACACAGCAAGACAATAAATGGCTTTCAAGTGCCTTTGTGGCCGTTTTGTTGACTACACGGACACTGATGCCCAAACATTTTGTCACATGGCACAAGCATGTCCTGTTGGAATCAGCCTAAAAAAAATATTTTATTTCTAACTTTAAACACCAAAATCACAAAGCTTTAATATTTTTTTCCCATGTTCTACAATGAACTAGGGATTGAGCTGCTTGATTTCTTTTTTTTTTTTTTTTTTTTTACATTTAAGGGATGTGTAAATCATTCCATGTCCAACAGCTCAAAAAAGTTTTGCAGGTTTGTTTTATCAAAAGAAAGGTAACAATTGGGGGGGGGGGGAAACTATACATTTGTTGTATTCTAAGCATTTAGACCAGATTTTGTCTCACTCTTAAAAAAAAAAGAAAAAAGCGAGTATTTAACTGATTAATTATTGAAAAACTGATATTGGAGCGTCATACTTTTACTGCATAGTGAATTTTACTAAGGAATAAAAGGGACTATTCATATTGAAATCAAGAAGAAGGAAAAAAATTGTGGTTACTTTTAATTTACTAGAAATAATTTTCCCCTCGTCACAAATAAAAAATCTCCATCTGCATCCATCACCTGAGGATTTGACAGGCCAAATCTGTGTTGTTTCTTTAGCTGCAGTCCTGGTACCGTGAATGGTACCTTATAATTTTAAAACAAAGGAAAACGCATTGAATTTTCCGCCCAAAATGTATAATTTCTCTGAAATCATGCGAACCAAACAATGTAAAGTGTGACCAGTTGGTAATGTGCGTTTCAGAGAGCTTTGCTATTGTCCTCTAATGCCTCCCTGCTGTACAGTCTCAATCAGCATGCTCCTCTGCTGCTGTGTCTCTGGTTGACCACAATTGACCTCATCATTTCCTCAATCCCAAGTGAACAGGAGTAGCCTATTAACTTTTGAGGGCTGCCAATCTAAAGATAGAATGGCTCCTGAAAGGGAGGGGGGAGGGGTGCATGCATTGTAGGTATACAACACTACAGAAAGTATGACCATGGTAACTGCACACGCATGCAACTTGCGCCGTCGAATCTCTCCACTTTCTTCCCCCTTTAGGAAATTGTCAAATTTCCTCTCCTGGGGAGCACAAAATGGGCATTAAACATCAATCTCCTCTTGCCGAAAACCGTTTGCTTTCCTCCCTGTGGAGCTTATAGACGAGACGCGTATCTCAAAAAGAAATGGCGCTCCTGTGCTGGCCACTGAGATCTTGCGATGCACATTTAATTCACAGTCATGTATACATCTACTTAGTCTGTTGATTAATTTTAATGGCAAAAATGCCACTTCAAGCAAGTATGTGGAGTTGATTTTTTTTTTTGTTTGTTTGTTTTTTTTTACTGTATCTTTTCAAGATAGTCCAAGCCAAAGCAGTACTGTAAGTAATGAATTTTTTTTTTTAGCTTACAGCTAATAAAAACTGAAAGACCAATAAAAAAATATGATAAAAAAAGAAATGTTGGATTAATGAAAAGTATGCTTGATACCTATGTAAAGGTTTTATTTTCATAAGACATTTTTAATATAACTATTCAGAAAGCATGTTCTGATTTATGGAATATGAATGCAGTTAAAACATTTTGAAAAGTATTATTGCAGTGCCACAATCATCATCAGCACTGTTAAGCTAAAGAACATGCAGAATAAGTGCTCGAATATTCCATAATCCTAGTTTTAACGTGATCCAGCCATACTCTTGGAAGCTGCCATTTTCACGTCTGGACTGGAGTTCAACTCTGTCACCATCACAATATGCAAACATTGCATATGTAATTTTTATTCTTTCCTCACACTGACAGAAGAATCCTTCGTAAAACCAAAGTGTAACACTGTTTTTTGTGACGCTCAATAGCTGCATTTCCAATAACCGTAAAATTGTGCAAATTGAAATTACTTAGCTAAATGGAAACACGGCAATTTTGAAAATAAATTAATTAATTAAGCATCTAAATTTTGATAAGAAGTTGCTAAACTAGCTTTCCAGTGAACAGCAACACTGTAAAACCATTTCCTTCCAACACAGTTCTGCTCAATTTTTGTCTCCTTCCACTGCTCCGTCTGGGATTTGTCCCATTGAGCTCGATTCCTCCTCCAGATCTATGAATTTCAGCCGGTCCAATCAGCGAACAGAAGGAGGCATCGATTTTCTGCGGCGTTTTAGAATTGGAGTCTGTGTGTATAGGATTACAGTTTAGCTGTGACGGCGGAGGAAGTGAACAAAGTCATTTAGTTTGTGTTGGTCATGCCTCCAAATATAGAACAATTAAAGTCACAGAAAAAGAAATGTACATAGTATTGCTTTTTTTGTTGTGTTTTTTGATGGCAAAAATGTCGTGACCATACTCCCACAGGTTTCTTATGGCGCACCCAGTTTCTGGGAAGCTTTGTCGAGCTGGCATGTTACATGAGTCATGGTCAAACGTCAGTGATTGGGTTCCAGACTTTCTGGACGAAGCAAAGCGTAGAAAAAGGCGCCAGTTTTTATGAGGCCACTTCCGGCAGATTATGACAGGTCAAAGCCAAATCTCTTTTCTCTGATGGCGACAGCCTGAGTATTTTTGCATCCAAGTGGATTATAGAAAACATACAAATAATGTTAGTGTGGTGCACTCAGTTGGAGCTCTTTAATATGTTTAGAGTTTGTTAAATTATCACTCCAAATGAAAAGAAAAAAAAAAAAACCTTCGAATCCATCTCAAAACAAGTTAATTAACTGAGGAAATTAATATGATATCCATCCTCATTTTGCATGTAGATAAACTTCTGACCCTCACTGTAATTTAATACTCGGGTGCGATATTTAAGCAAAGGCTTTACCCTTAAACGCAATTCGTATGTGATATATCTTCTAATATCTCTTATCATATTAGTGATTTTGCAAAACAGGATCCTGCTTCATGCTGAGACACACTAAGAATCACATGTTTAATGGAACTTGAATATCCGGTCATAATGCAGATAATATTCAGAACAAAGAGAGGTCAGGACTTTGACACTGAATCTTAATGATTTTTTTGAGTTATTATCAAAGATGGCTTGAAACCAAGCATCTGGAAGAGCAGTCCTTGTTGCACAAGGCAGACTGAAGAGCGCTTTGTGTGAAGAATCTGCCAGAATGTATGGCCACTGGTGAGCAGCAAGAAAAAGCATAAAAAGGAGTATGACGTGCTGGAAAAAAAAAAATCCTACATGTATCAACCAATTAACTAGTTTTATAATGTCACTTGATGCAGTTTGAGTTCATTTAATTGGAGTTGATGTCCAAATTAATTGCAGGGAAGCCGATAATATTAACCGTTTCTGGCCTTCAAAAGAGGAATTGTTTAAAATGTCTGAGCAATAAAAAAAAAAAAAAAGAAAGGTTTGATTCCTTATCAAGATGTGAGCCTCATAGCTGCAAATAATCCATTGTGCGGTGATGAAAGCACGGCTAAAGCTGCGGACTTAAGAAATGGGTGAGAAAGTGGTTTTGAAATGGAATGGAATCTTTAATTAGGGGATTTTATATCAAAATCATTTTAATTGTGCCCGGGGGAATGTAATTGTTACATTGAGATGAACTCTACAACGTGCTCATCATCTTTTTTTTTTTTTTTTGCCTTAAAGTAGTTGAAGTGTTTCTTTTGCTTATGTGAGGTGACCTAATTATTTTTGCCCAAGTCACAGACATCAAGGTTTTTTTTTTCTTTTTTAAGGTTTTAACTCCAATTCTTTTTTTTTCTTTTCCTCTTCTCCTTTATGTATTTTTTGTCCACGGCTCCCTGCCAAAGCCCCCACAAATTGTCTGAACATAGCGAGATTATTTCTACTTCGTCTCCCACAAAAAAAAAATTGCGAGAGGACGGTCAGCTAAAAGGCAAGTCCAAGACGTTGACGTGTTTTTCCTATCAGGGGCATTGGCAATGACAAATGGAAGACTGGCGAGCACGGGTAAGTACGCCATATTTTGACAAGCCTTCCATGTCCTTTAACTTATTTCATGGTGTTTCTGCCAGCAGCAGACAGGAGCATGACCCTGACAGAACGAGAGCAACAAACTGAATTGGTCTCTCAGGTGGGTCTGCCGGATCTGCTGGCTTTTGTCACCCTGAAGTCTTAAAGGTACAGCAGGTACACATCAGCTATTGTACATTAATATGATGAAAGGATTACGATTATTATTATTTTTTGTAGTTGTCTGGAGTGTATTTTATTAGTCATTTACCTGCTGCAGTTGATCATTAATCTAAGTTTAGAGAACTAACAAAGGTATTTTCAAGTAGTAAATCAAAAATGCCATGTCTGCTCTTAGGGTCAATATTGAAATTTGTTTTATTTTTCAAAATGACATTTTTAAAAGAATCTTCATTTTTAAAGTAAGCTATTTATACTGTGCATTTTCATGTTTTGGAATGCAATTTATATATATATATTGAAAGAATGTCAAATAAGTGTCAAATTGATTTATTTTTTAAGCAATCAGCTTTCAAAACCCATCTTTTTCTACTCAAAGGTGGGTTTGAGGCAAGGTACACCTACCCCCCAAAATCTCAAAAACTGTTAGACACAATGAGCTGACATTTTTTTCTGCTGGTTTCTGGTAATACACATAAAAGAAAGATGCTTTTAGAGTACTTAAAATCTCAAGAAAAAAAAAAATGACGAGGAAGGAGGCAGTAGGTTAGTTATGCTAGCTTGTCTTTGACAAACTTTACACGTAGATGTGCTGCAGAATTTGGTGTGTTTCAGTTCAGTGTAAAAAAAGAGAAGCGGCACACACATCGATCCTCTGACAGATAATCAGTGAAGCAAAGTGTTTAAATTACACTAAATCTAAACCACTGCTCTGTTCAGTTGATCACTTAATAATAATCTAAAAAGAAACGTGCTCTGATTTCTGTGTGGGAAATGTTTGCATGTTTTTCTGTGTTGATGCACTCGTTGGGCTGTGGTCAGTCAGTTGCCATGACAACGGGTCGGTGTAGCATCGCTGATTGTCAGTGAGACAGAAGAATCAAGAGTGGCTTTCTTTTCTATATTTTCCCTTTGCAGTGGCACTCTGCACAAAATTAAGATCTCCATCTCCAGGCCCCAGGTTTCACTTTAACAGAATGGTACTGCGACAGCACAACTATGGATGGCAAGCAAAAAATATATATTTTTGCCTTCCAGCCCTGTGAGCATGTGCGTAATTTCCGAATGTAAACGGTAACATGCAATGCGTCGAAAGGCATCATGCTAAGATAAAGCAGATACTTTTGAGAACATTCATTGACAGTTTCTCGTGTGGAAAGAAAAAAGTAGCTTCACAGACGTGACCCTTCATTCAGTTCCCCTGATTCAATCATGCAAATCAATAAAGGCTTTTGCTCCTGAGCAGATCATTCACAATGAATCAAAAATGTAATTCTCATGTCATTATTATTGATGTCAAAACGCAACAAATGGGTCTGTGGGAAGCATCGCTGCGGCCGACCTGTGAATTACTCATGGCAGGGTCAACAACCCTCATTTGCATGGCTGCTGTTCCGACTGGCAGGGGCTACCCTAACAGGGCAGTGGAGATGGGAGCTTCTTTTCCCTGTTTATGACAAAGTCATTCATCTTGCTGACACCTGTCAGAACCCCGCTGACCCACAGATCTCCAAAGGCTTTAATGAGCCAATCGGCAACGTAGCCAAAGTCCTCGCAAAGGCTGTTTTTAGATGGCCCATCACTGACCTTGTGACCCCGTTAGATCCTTTTCCCTAACAGTAATCAAAGAAGCGCCCGCCCCGTGAAAAGTAATGTCAGCCTTTTAATTAAAATAAAAAGCAAAAAAAAAACAAAAAACAAATGCCTTCGTGTGATTCTATAGAAATAGGAAAAAATGGCTGTAAAACCCTGTCAGAGGCCACGCGGCGTGTCACAGTTCAGCCTTTATTGTGGCAAACACTCCTTCGCTTGTTGTCTTTTTGTAGCTCCTATCGTGATGAAATCTTTGAGAGGTGCAGGAAATTCTGTCATCTTATTTCAGCCCCGGCCAAAGAGATTCAGAGGACTGAAAGCTTACTTTAAAGCTCTGGGGCTAGAGTCATTTCTGAACAGCAATTTCCCCCCCTTTTTTCTCCACGAGAAGGTTACCCATAACCACTGTCAGTTTTCTGAAAAATCCCTGGCAGGGGATTGCCAGCTATAAAGTGCACATTAAAGAGATCTATCAGAGTCAGATCATTGGCCGGGACCTGCACTGGTGTCCAATAATACAGTCTGCCTTCTCCAATTTCACATGACAGACAGGGATATGGGGACAGTAAACACACATCACTTCCTCTCACGTACACTCTGGCTGGCTCTCAGACCAGTCTCTCCTCTGGTTATGGTTTGATTATCAAATCTCCTTTTCACACTAAGCACTGGCTATTTTCAATTTACTATTGTTATTGCTATGTTGGCTTAAAAACAAAGTGTTGATAGTCTGTTATACTCAATTATTAGTCTCTAGAACCTCACTTCTGGGCATATTCTATTGTCTTAGACATTGAAGCTGTTTTGGAGGCCCAGAAAGATGGATGGAGCTAAGAGCCTTCACTCTAGAGAATGCAAAAAACTTGAGATTTTGAAACATTCAAAAGTGTGGTTTGGGGCACTGAAATACTTCTTGATATGCTGTTTGTTGGTATTTGCAAAGCACCTAATCCAGTGGCACCATAAACTTTTCTTGCCACTAATCGGCTGTATATTTTAGCTTCTGCAGTGGAGGACAGACGGTTTCTACTCTGCGTACTAATGCATATCAATATTAGATATAGTTGGTGTTTGAACCAATAAATCTGGGTAGATGCAAGTGCTTCATCCATTTGTGGTCAGCTGTGGTGGTCAACTACCATAAATACCAATCAACTGTGTTTTGCAAAGATGAACTAGCGAAATCTAATTGGGATTATTGATTCAGGGGAGTTGAATAGCTGTCGGGTAAATTGGTCTCTCTAACTTCTCCCTAGGTATGAGTGTGTGTGTGTGCATGGTTGTTGGTCTTGTCTGTCTCTGTGTTGCCCTGCCACAGATTGGCGACCTGTCCAGGGTGACCCCGCCTCTCACCCGGAAGGTTAGCTGGAGATAGGCACCAGCCAACCTATCACTTATATCTGGGGGGGGGGGTCAGCAGCCCTCCTGACCCCACTAGGGACAAGGGTGCTAGAAAATGGATGGATGCATTTGAGTTAAATACAATTTACATTCACATATATGTTGGAACTGCACCAGAGTTCATTTAAACCAGGCAGAAACCTAGGTTTTTAGTCAAACCAGAATTTGCTTTCTTGGTCCACATCAGAGTTCGATTGCGTAGTCACAACTCCCCAAACAGGCCGGACTTTCCAGACAAACAAACAAACAGTTTGATCAAAGCGGACTAAATGCCAAATACCATCAGAAGCTCCAGAAACACTTCAATGCTGGATGGGTATGTTGGCATTTTATACCAACCACAAACAGTTGAACAACCTTTGGGATTTGTTGTGGAGCTCAGATGTTTTTTTATTCAATAATCTAGAATCAAAACCGTTTTTGTAATTTTAAAGGTTGCTTGTTTTTGTCAATATATTGCTTTCGATTAAAATGCAATTAAATACAAATTTTAGTCAAGACCCACCACCTGTTGACCTGTTGACTCTTTCCCTACAGGTGAGATGTGCATAAGTGTTGTTCTGTCAAAAGATTACTTCATCTCAGCTTTACATCTCTGCAGCTCCTCCAGAGAAAACAAAGCAAGCCATGTGAATACATTTCTTCTTTCCTAGAAGCCAGGTTAGGCGACAGGGGCTACCCTCCTACTTTAAGAGTTGATGCCACTGTTTCAGGCTTTATGTTGTCATGGCTAGGCGCAATGAAAGCAGCGGAGCGGAGCAAGGTCGAGAACTTCCTCTCCATCTCTCCGCTCAGCTCCTTGAGTCGTAGGGAGATTTGTTGGGATGGTGGTGGTAAAAAGTGAGATGAAATGTCAAGAACGGAGTGATTGCTCGGGAAAGGGAGATATTAATTAACTCTCTCCGGTGGAGCTCTCCCGCCACCTCCCCTCACGCCGCGTGAGCCCGTATGAATCTTTCATCTCGTCCTCCTCACCGCGTCTCTGAGGACGTGGCTCCAATTGCGAAGCCAGCCAAAAGGATAGGCACATACAACAAATGCAAAGGTCAAAAAATAAACAGTGTGGCTATGAATGACAGCCTCTCTCTAAGGGAGGCAGACTAACAGCACACTGGCCTCTTGCTGGGTTAAAACGCTCACAAGTAGGACAGAAACAATATCTACAGGAATGCAGTACAGATACTGAGAATGAAGGCCTCCATGTACAACACAAGTTGTCTAGGTGCTGAATCTATATAAATGAATAACATGTATTTTATTCAACATAATTTCTAAGATGCAAATCTAAATCCTGGTAATTGGGCCTGTACTACCACCATTAAATCGTCATGACCTTTAAATATGGACTTTATCCGCTTGCAAACGGAATGAATGTAACCGTGTTTCTCATTGCAGTCTTTTTTTTTTCTGTTCATTAATTAAACATTGAATAAAAAGTCAGTTTCCAAGGAAACTGAACATTACTCATCCGAGAGTCTCTGCACCAACAACCACAATGATCCCCATGGTGCTGAGCAATAAATATCAGCATATATTAGATCAATAAAATTAATAATTGTATTTGACTAGATGCGCAGGCTGAATCGATTATCACTGCGCAGTGCAGTGCTGATGGAGTGGCTCTGGGAATGCTACTCTGACTGGCCTGTTTTATTTTACAACTATGCAAAGCAAAGCAACTCCAAGCGGAGAAAATCCGTCAACATTTTAAACATTTGAAAAAAAGATTATGTATTACATACATCATTTTATGTAATAGTGTTGTATATGATGAACGGTAAATGATTTGAGTTCAGTTTCTGAGCCTTTCAAATGTATTAAAACCCCTTGAATTGTTCCTCATGTTACATCTTTAACTTTTAGTGTATGTTATTGGACTTTATCTAGCATATCAACACGAAGAGGTCATAGCAGTGAAGGGGAAGCAAATTTTACACTTTTGTCTTCATTCTGTCTTTGACCAAAAAGCCAAAACCTTGTCACTTTGTCACTGGGGTGATGTGTTGTCTTCTCACAAGTTTCTGTCTAAATGTTTGACAAGAGTTTAATCTGACCAATATTTTACAAAAAAAAAAGAAAAAACAACCAAAAAAACAGGGAAATTTCATACTTTAAAAAGTCAAACCATTTTGACTTTAAATCTTGATTATTCTCAGTTTTTTTGTAGCAAATGTTTAAGTTTCAGAAATTTGCAAGTTTTTTTTCTTGAAAATTTCTGAGAATAATTTCAAAATTTCTGAGATTTTTTTTTTTTTTTCAGATTGTTTTAGTTTTCAAGCTCCGAAATTTCCAAGAGTGGCGAAATTTGGATGGCTTAATATGAAGAAGCATATTTTCACATTTTTGAAAAGTAAAGAAAGGATTTTGATACTTTTATTGATTAACCTGTTGATGTCACGAATGCAAGATCCCACCCCCGGCTCTCTGATGAAGGGCAAAAATCTGACAACCAGTGACGACTACCATTGGATTTAACTGTCAAATTGTCCATATAACACTAAATCTTAAATGTATGTGTGATATACAAAAGGAAAAAAGGACATGATGCTTTGCTTCTAATTGTCAACACTATGACAGAGAGGGAAGTGGGTCAGTTATGCTAGCTTGACTTTGACAACCACAACATGTAGATGTGCTGCAGAATTCAGTGTGTTTTGGTACAGTAAAAAAAAAAATAAAAATAATAAAAAAGGACATGTTATCCATAGAGCAGATGTTTAAATTAGCTAATCGACCACAGCAGCAGCCTATTGATAATCAAATTCATAATTGCTAAATAAAATAAATGTTCTGTTTTCTGTGTGTGAAATATTTGCATGTTTTTTGGTCTTGAATCTTGATGCATTCTTGGTGGCGAATTCAGTTGCCATGTCATGAGTCTGTGTATAGTAGCTGACGAGGCAAGGAAAAAAAGGAAACGTGGGTGGTTTTGAATTATTCCCCAACAGTTTTTTCTGCATTATTTTTCCCTTTGCTGCAGCGCACTGGACTGAATTAATAACACCGACATCTCCAGGTTTCATTTTGTTAATGGGGTTGTTTTGCCACGGCTAGCAAGTTCAAGAATAGTCTTTTTTTCCCTCCAATATTATGGGCATCAGCAAAATTTCCTGCAACATGCATACATGAAGAGTAAAAATATTTTAAGATATCAGTAAAAAGAATTTTCAGATATCTCTACAGTTATGAAAGTATGCCATAAATATCTCTGTTTACATGACTGTCTTATTAAGCTCCAGACTTTGAGAAGCTGTCTCATGTCAGACTTTGCTTGCAGGCTTGCCTGTTCCAGTTCTGGAACATGATGAGAACCAGGAGCTTTCAGGGCAGATGGAGGCCCACGGTGATGAACGTCTCTCTCGGGACGGATCATAAGCAGCCTCCTGCTGAGCGCACAGATCAAAGCCAACCCAATTACAAGCAGACCTACACCTCTGTCTTCTTGCCGTGCTCCGGCTGAAGCGAGCTTCAGTTTTCCGGCTGGCTGGTCTATCCTAGACATGTAAGTCACGTTTCCCGTTCTCTAAAGTGTGTCAGGATTCCGTAGAGACTGCATCATTTATCTGTTTGGTATTTAGCAAGCCCATGTCTGTACAGTCAAGTTCCCATGGAGAAAATAACTCTCCCTCATAATAGTAGAGGGGGTCAAAATCATTGACCTGAATTTATTTGTCTTCAGAAACGCTAATGGCCTGGCATGGTGGGACATTTATTGCTGCTGTTGCTCCATAATAAAATGAGTCCTGACTGGGACAGCTCTGTGTGGATTTTACATGTTGGTGCTGGAAGTATGGCATTTCAGGTGTTCCTCCTTCCTCCCAGCACACTGAGTTGGCCTCGTTAAAGTCTTCCTGTTTGTACTTTGTCTAAACTTGGATCTGCCCGTCACTTAACGCTAGACCATATGACCGAAAAATATATAACGACATAAGGGTTTCATATCAGTCAATATGAATAATCGCTGATTAGTTTTTTTGTTTTAAATATCTGGAATGCTTAATCTTGTGATGTGACCTTCCCTGTTTTAGCCTCAGTTTGCACTTCATGTTGTTATTTATTTATTTTTTTTCCGCAGTCATGAAGCTCAGGAGTAAAACCTGAAACTGCTGCTGCGCAAGTTACCAAAGAGGTCATTGCTAGGTAAGCAATGAGGGAGCGAGTTAGTTGATGCCAACAACATTGTTTAGCTAGCCACGAGAGGTTGAGCTGCTAATGCTTGTCCTCTGCCTTCATCTCCCAGAATGCTACGCGGTTCTGGATCAGAGTTTGGTGAAATTATTTAAAATTCTCTCAGGCATAATGATATTGATCACTGGTCTATCTCTTATTGATTTGTTGCCCACCCCACCTTTTGACTGGTAATGACAGTCAAAGATTGACCATTATAGAAAATTAGTGGATAGATGGATGGAAATGAGGTAATAAGTTTACAAAAAATAATACAGAAAGGAAATCACTTAGTAGTTTACATACACAAATCAAAGTTTGTCATTTTATAGGGTGTAATACAATATCTGGATTTAAATGTAATGTACCAATAGAAATAAACCGATCATAATTTCCTTTGTTAAAAAAATTGGAAGTAATAAGAACTGGAATGGGACTGAGAAGGTAAGAAACCAGACTGCAAACTACAGAAGGAACCAAACAGATCCTCAGCCTGCTAGCTTTTCACAAAAGCAGTCATGTATTGAAACAGACTGAGCCTTTCAGAGCTGAGTATATTGGAGTGAGCCTTGTCCATAAAGGTCAAGTGCTTCACTCAAATCTACTGAGGTGCCACGAAGGTATCCATCAAACGAGACATGGATGTGACGTGCGTGCTTAATGAAGACCCACAAATCGTCGTGGTGTTTCGCACGGCTCGGCGTGTTTATGGATCGCAGCTGAATAACATTCCTTGAGTACGTGTGTGTTCTCAAGGGATTTTGGAGGTGCGTTTCTGGTTTATGCATTGACAAACATGCCTCTGAAAGCATTTTCTGATGACCAGACATGCAGAAGACCTGGTTTGCAGATCGCATTGATCGTAAAACGTGACCAAAATGCGCCGAATGCGTTTGCCTGTTTCTGGTATAGGTTAAGCATAAGGAAGCTCCTCCATCTTTAAAAATTTAACGTCAAACATGCATCTCTTCTACACTTCACCTCCCAGTCAAATTCCAGTCAGTTTTATAACCCTTCCAGAAGAGAACAGCTTCGTGAGTCTGTGTAAGACTCGTTTCAATGATGTTGCATATTGGCTGTGAAATGAAGTCACTCCGCACACGCTGGCAGGTTTTCAAGTCACATTTGTTCTGTTTTACAGCACAGAAAGCTTCAAGAAAGACATTTATGGCCACAAGTTTCCACCCTTCAAAATAACACACAGCTTTCTATTGGTCTGTTGGAAAAAGGAAGCAAACACAAACCTCAACCACAAAAATGTGAAAACTTAACCTAGTGTTGCACCAGAGTGTAGTGTTTGTCGCTACTTAAAACAAGCGGGAATCTTCTTTGAAAACCAAGATTAGATCCAGACGCCCTGATTTTCCCCTTTTGCAAAATAAATAAATATCTTGGGTTCATTGAATATTCCAAACAAGACCGGGGCATTTTCGAGCCCTCAGGCCACATCCTGCCCTTACAATATCCCTGCCTTGGTTTGAAGCGATGCAGTGTTAGCTCCAGCATTGAGAGGATCTTGTCTTTCATTTTGCAACTAGTGTTTCTGCAGTTTTGCCCCAACCCACTCCTTGTTCTTCAGCCATTGTTTATCAGTTTAATCTTCATTACAGTTAGGTGTTTGCACAAGTTATGAAGATAAATTGTTCACATATAATTAAATTATTTTTTGTGAAAGCTCTTGATTTCCTTGGTTGCACTTTACATTTTCTTTTGGTCAGGTCTGTGTTAGACCCAGGAAAGTAAGATAAGTAATGTTTAAAACCACATTTATGGTCAAAATGGTCGGCACTTTTGTACATTTAACATTTATTTGGCCAGGTGATTTATTAGGACTTTAACTCTACTTTAAGTCTTCATTCATTGGATTCACAGTTAAAGTGGCTCTGTTTACGAAGAACAGATTGTTCTAAGAGATTGCAGGTTTAAATTAACAAACTAAAATGCATGAATGTGGACATTTTTCTCTAATTAATTAGTCTTGTTACAGAGGCAGCCCAGGGGTCGTTACTATGAAGCCACAACATGTGGAAAGGTTATTGCGATGCAGTGACAGCCCTTGAGCAAACCCAGTTAATAAATCAAACTCACCCTTTAACAAGAGAACGTATGTCTGTGTAAGACCTGCGGGCTGCGACTGACTGACCGTGAATGTTGACAAGTAAAGAGACAAATTCCTGACAAGCGTTTTATCCTGGAACATACGGTTAATAAACAGTACACTGTTTTATAGCTGCCAGGTAATAATATGTCAAATGTGTCAACAGTAACTTAGTATGTAGCATTTGAAAAATAAAAAAAAAAAGTTACGGGTTTGTTAAAACTGTTACTATGCTATGACACAATGACATGAGACAGATAATCTGTGGAAAAATAAAATGTCAAAAATTCTAGAGAAATACACCGCTTGTCTGCGACAACCAATCAGAGCCAGGAGGAGGGTCTTAGCGCTGTCAATCACCCTCCCCGCCACCGCAAGCTCTCCACAGTGGAGCCCGTCATGAATGGTGAGACTAGTTAGCATGACCCCAGATGACGGCTGGTAAACAATTTTCCTATAACGGTAAGTTGTTTCTCCACCATTAGCCCTTTGAGCAGAGCGTACACATACAAAGAGGAAGCGCTGAGCACCTCCTCCTGGCTCTGATTGGTTGTTTTTGACTTCGTTCTCTACAGATGGCAATAGAGTAGCACTAAGTAACTAGTGCTTAGTGAAAAGATCAACATCATAATGTAGCTCTTTCGAAAGATTCTCCACGCCTATTCTAAACTAATCAAACTAATCTAAACTAATTATTAGCGTGGACTGGTGACAAGTCCATGATGTACTGCAGCGTTTGCTTGAATGCTTCGCTGACAGTTGTGACCACATAGATGACCTGATCAGTGCAACTTCACAAAATTAAAGTGAAACATGACATTTTATTATAATTTAGTCAGTTATTTTTATGGTGTTTATGCGTTTCCTCTGCTTTTTGCACAGGTAAAGTCTCACATAAAGGCTTTTTTCCCCCCCTCTATCACCTCAAAGTCACAATATTTTCTTGCTTGCATTATCACTGCTTGGGGAGCTCGATGGTCAGACCTGGGGTTATCTTTTGCAAATTAATTTACAAATTACGTTGTCAGAACAACAACAAAAAACATCAGCAGCCTATTGATTGGAAAGTTCCCCCGCAGTCATTGTTTAACACTGCCGGAGCACAGCAGTGGGCAGGATTGCACTTTTTCTCGACTCTTGTATGAACCAGTTTCCACCGTCCGTTGACCTTTTCAGACAAAATGGATCCCAAGTCCTACCGGACCACACTGCAAGGATTCATCTTGCGCAGGTGGCATAACGAGAGGTTTTAACCAGCGCACAATGACCAATTATTATACGTTTAAGTCCCTGAGCTCCTTTTATACAGTAAAAATATATATCTTAAACCGAGGTATGAACTTTAAAGAGCTAAGAAAAAAAAAACTTTTTTTTTTTTGTGGGTGTCCTCTGGAGACTCACAAAAACGTTGGGGACTCACCGAGTCATCAGATCAGTGTAAATGTACTTGGAGTCCACAAGCACTTAATATCAGCTATTCAGGTGGATCATTTTGCTTATGTATTTTTAAATTACTGAAAGAGCCTTCTCTTGCAGGGGGAAAGAAATAAAATGCCCAAGTAGTTCTTTGGTCATCCTTTCAGATATGGTGCTGTGCATACTAAAATGGGTTTTTGGGGAAATGCAGACATCATTTTTTATCTGCTCACACAGTCCATGGAGGATTTGGGCATAAAAAAGCATGCAGCTTTTATGCTTAAAGGGGAGAAAGAAGAAGAAGAAAAAAAAAAGAGGATCAATCTAGGCCAATCCTTACAGTGGTTAGTCTTTAAGTCGGAGGTTCCCAATTCTCTCCGTGTCTGTATTCATTTGTCTCCGTGAAACACCATCCCCATTTGGGACTAACTGCAGATGTAGTTATTTTGGCACTGTGCCTTCCACTTCATCATGCTGTTAAGAGTCCCAATTTAAATCAGCTTGGCTGCGTTATCTTGGGTCTGTTGGTGGCTTTCAGATTGGAAAGCTGGACCGGTGAAAATGTCACCAATTAGAATCCGCAGACTACCTAGACAAAACCTAACGGGCACGGGGGGGGGGGCAAATAACCTCCTTGTTTTTTTCCTCAGCCTTGTCAATTAAGTCGCCAAATTAATGAGAACTAACCGTCCATGTTGGGTTTGACTTTGAGTATAATTGCAATTACCCTCCAAACTCTAATCAAATGAGAAATGGAAATTTGCACTCGTGTTTGTTCAGTTAGAATCTTGCCGCCATGGAAAGAAAATCTGGGGCATCCCTGATTTTGGTGGGGGGGTGGGGTTGTGTTTATCCAGTAAATATTCATACTGTATCAGGCAGTAAGAGAGCAAGCAAGTATTGGGATATAATTATAAATAAAAATCAGTTAAAAGTGGTATAACAATTTGCATTACTTGGATAGATTCAATAAATATTTTTGATTGTAAATTATGCTTGACTGCATATCAGCAAATTAGAATCTTATAGAATATTATTGTACAGAGTGACGCAATATTTCAAGTAAGAATCTTTGTTACATTTAGTGATCGTTGCTTATAGCCCAAAATTCAATTCAGCTTCTCACAAAAAATTAAAAGTACAATAAGATATTCTATATGCAAATATCAAAGGCATTGGTACAAAAATGATACATTGTGCTGCTGACTGGACATTTGTCCAGCACAGAGTGACATCCTCCAAACGCAAAAAGTTCAAGCAGCTACAGAACATAGCAGTTAGTAGAAATCTGAGTGGAAGGAAGATGTGTTTGAAAATGGTGCACAAAGAGAAAGAAAAATAATAGCGTTTATAGATCCAAACACATTCAGTGACTTTATTTCCTGTTTTGACATGTATGCTGCTGTATCTAAAACAATGAAGAAATGGAGCATTTGTCAAAGTTCTGTCACAGTTTTAGTATCGTTTTTAAAGGTGTCTCTTGTGTATATATAGACTTAGTTTAGGATTGATCGTCTCAGGTTGGGACCAAAACTCTCGCTGTGAGATGATATTTTTTATACATGAATGAGCTGATAGTAAATGTACTATTTGTAAGTGCCCCTGAATGGTTAAAGGGGGACAGATTATTATGCATTTTCCAGCACAACTCCAACCTATAGCACTGTCAAGTAACTTTGCTACCTTAAGCCGATCTAAAAGTGCTGTGTACATCAAATATGACTTAAATTTGTCATTGCAATTTAATGCCCAAAAATTGTCTCCTTAAGAAGCTCCTGTTCGTTCCGACACTTTGCCTTCAACACGTCAACACAACAGATCATAGGAACACTGAACTGAGAAGTAGTTTGTATCATAAGCTCAGCAGACTCACTGTTCCACCAGGTGTCAGCCAGTGGCTCTGGAGGTTAGACAGGAATGATAAGTGACTAACATGAATGTTAAAGCACAAAAAGTCATTTTTATATAGTTCCTCTCTTCACTCTTTGAAAAAACTATTCAGAAATAGGTAAGTAGGAGCAGTTTCAAGCATTGAGCATGCCTTGGTGAGGGAATTTTCATCACCGCAGACTAAGAATCCCCTTACAAAAAATCCCATGAAGAACTGGAACAGGTGCAGCGCACCAAGTTGGCGCTGCTGGTGAGCGACCTTTAGCTCAGCAACTTTAGCTCAGCAACAGCACTTTGCTCTCTATGGGAGAGTGTGGGGAGCCCATACGTACATATTTATTTGTATATGATGAATATATTTATATATTATTTTACACTTTTGCTTTTGTTCACATCAGACGGAGGACAAACCTCCGTCTGATCTCTCAGATTAGAGAGTTGGAGGATCGTATCAGAAAGTCGGAGGAAATTATGTCAGGAAATAAAGAGACTTCAAAGGGCAAACGTACTACTACAAGACGGTTAGTTCACAATTCTCTTACAAAATAGAAAGATAACTACTTATATCTGACATACTTGTTATATTGTGATTCAGGGCTGTCGGACACAATATATAAAGGTGTCAAAGAAGGAGTCAAGGCTGTACAGCAGTTATTTGTTCTTTCAACCACCAATTACAATCTAAAGAAGGAAAGGTATGTCTGTAAGATGTGGCTGATATTAGAGAACTCGTGTGACTAGTTTCATCTAAAAGACATGCTCTATTTTGGAGTTTATATTAAATTACTTTCTGATTTTTACAGCGTGCGTCTTTGACAAACCATACAGCAAACTGTGTGGCATTTGACTACACACAGCGGTACAAAAAGACGAATATAAATGTGGTCGACTCTTCCTTCGCTCTTGAAGAAATGTCAGCATGTTCAGTGACTAGAAAAACAGGAATTCTTGGTGATAGAAAAAGAAGCCTTAACCAGGATGAAGTGAACCTTGTCATTGGTGAGTAATACCTAAAAAGTAACTTCATTACTAACCACTACAGCCCTTTTTGCCCCAATTTTAGAAAACCTTATATCAGCACAACCATTTGTCTTATCTCTTAAGACAAAAAGTTGCAGCTACATTTTAAAAGTATGTAATTTTCCTACAAATTAGAGTGGAATAATGTGAGACACATTATTCCACATACATGGAAAGCACATACGTTCTTATGTAAGCACATATGTTCTTGTCAAAACATATAAAAGTGGAAAAAGGTCAACAAATTTGCGATTTTGTGGTAAAAACCCATGTGAACCTCGTGTATTACATGTGATGAACAAGTAATACACACGTGACACAAATGGGAATCACATAGGTTTTCAACACGCAGCGTTCTAAAATCATGCCTATTTTTCATGTTTTTTATTTTTCACCAATCATTCACATGTGAAAATTTGTGCCAACTACGTGCGGTTTTCTTGTGGCCATGCCTTTCACAAGTGAATTCATCTGAAAGCCTATCGACAAATATACATCGATCAACTGATAAATGTTTTTGTATTGTTTTATGCAGACCACGTCAAGAAACTGTACAAGGACGTTGATGCCACTGAAATCAACGTTTGCATGGCACAAAATTGAAGGACAGAAGGAGACGGGCTGAGAGGGAACATTACATCAAGTTAAATGTACTGTAATTAGATTATTTCATACCTTCTGCTCAAGTAATCTCTGAATTTATCTTCATACAGGCAGCCTGGGAAAAACAACGTAAACCAATAGTCAATCGTCCTGTGGCCGACTGGTCACGCTGTTGCAGTTCGTGTGTTGAAATGGTTTGTCTTTCTTTATTCTTTGATCTTCAACAGAATGTTGCTCATGTTGTTTGGAAATGAGGCTTTTTTAAAAATTCTGAATAGGTTTAAAGAAGAATCAATAGACTGATAATTTTTTTTTTTTTTTTTTTGGGTCAAATATATTTGTCTCACATGTCTTCATTCAGAGCAAGTTTTCTTGTACAACCATGTCCGACAAAATGAAATAAGACATCATGCACTGAAATGTGATAACATGGAAATCACATGGGATTTTTCCCACAAAACGCTCCAAAATCACACGTTTACGCATGTAATTCACATCATTCACACGTGAAAAGTTGTGTGAACTACATGTGCGGTTTTCATGGATTTTTTTTTTTCTTTTTTGGCAGAGGAAAGGCCAATGTATCTTAATGGGAGTCAGAGATCGTTATCTTGAAAGTGAATCATTCATTAATTTAAATCTCTAATGTGGCATCTAGTAGTTCCCCAGCAATTCTCTAAAGCTATCGTTTTTTTACCACGTCTATGATGAGTCTCAGTCCAACGAATGCCTCGATTCCAGTATCATTGGTGTTGATGTTCCATCCGGTGACATGAGATGAGTACAAATTTGTTTGGTGAGCAATATCCTCACAGAAATCCTGATCAAAGCACCTAGCAAAGTATTTCAATGGGAGTGGAGAGCTCATCAGGTTCAGAAACGCTGCTCAGTGTACATGTAGACCGTTGCTCAAATGTGGGTTTCCTCCTCCTGATAAGAGAGCAAAAATAAAAATATGTGTATAGCTATATCTGCATATTCTTTATGTTTTTATATGATAATTTTCTGTCTTGCTGCCTCCTCCTCTTCTTCCTTACTGGAGTTATCAGTGAAACATTCACTGCTGCTGCTCTAACTAGTCCAGTACATCAGTGGTCCTCAACCCCCGGTCCGTGGACCAATTGGTTCCGGGCCGCGCAAGAAATAATTAAATATTTCCGTTTTATGTATTGTTTGAGTCTGGAGGATCTTTTATTTTGAAAATCCTTTAACCTTGTTAAAAGGATTTAACGCGGTTGTGAGTTAAAATCCTTTAACTCACGATAACTCACTCGTTACA
>VMRN01000175.1:0-79749 GCA_010277015.1 Poeciliopsis turrubarensis | reverse complement strand
GTTAGAACCTTCCTTAGGTTAGGTTAAAGCTAAGCTAAGATTAGCTATACATAGCAATAGAGTTAGGTCAGCTAAGCTAAAGCTAATCTAAATCTTAGCTTAGGCTGAATTGCCGGTGACTTAAGTTACTGGTAATTCAAGTTACTACATTTTATTTATAAACCTGTTTTTGTTTTAATATAAACTCATGGGATTTGAAACAGTATGGAACCTCACCGAATTGTTAAATAAATGTTCTCCTTTCGTCAGTCACTTAATTTGAACAGAATCTCAAGTGCCTTTTTTTTTTTTTTTTAAATCTTTAAATTTGTTTTGCTCTGCATCCCCAGAACCAGAACCACACATGGAGATGCAGCATTCAGCTTCTATCCGCCACAAATCTGGAACAGAATTCCAGAAAACTGCAAAGCAGCTGAAACACTGTTAGCCACTGTTGAATCATGGCTAAAACCCTTTGATTAGCAGTAAATAGAACCCTGATCAACATATTTGATGTGTCTTATGGCAAAATGTAATGTTTATTGCTTGTTTCATAATTGATCTAGCACCTTTCATAATTGATGAAACGAACAATAAATGTTTTTATGACGTAAAGCACTTTGAACTGCCTTTGTGCTGCAATGTGCAATAAATTTAAATCCCTAAATTTGTACTTTTTAACCTGTCTTGATAAAAAAAAAAAAAAACAAACAAAAAAAACAACAACTTCAGCGAGTGGATTTAGTACTGTGTCTCCTTGGTGTAAATGATGAAAATAGAGGAAAATAGTGGAATATTTTTCCCAATTTGAAATGACAAGAAAGACGGTGGCAGCTAACATAACCTTGTGCAGACGCTGCGCACTCGCACAGCTTCATTAGGACCATTTTGAGGTTTATGTTGCTTTAAAGATGCTGCCACGAACGTCCTCTCTGCTTAGGTCTGACAAAGAACGCACAAAGAACCTGTTGAAGATGAGGCGAGGGGAAATAAACTGAACTGGAAGGAGATTCGGAACAACAATTTGCGCTAAGAGCTCCTAAATTGAGATTCATTTGCGGTTTTCATGCAGTCTTTAGTGACTTCATTCAAAGTGGAAATGGGGATGAACGTGAGACGTGTCTGACAGTGACTCACCTCAGATTCTGCATGAGAGAGTGGTTTCCACTTTCTAGGTTACCGGTGTGCACGTTGTGCAGTTCGAACTCTCTGTGCTGTTGATATTTGCAACAGTCTGACTCGACGCTCTTCTTTACATTTCTTTTTCAAACACGGCGTCCGATATTTAAGGTAACGAGTCATCAAGTTGCACAATTCTATTTTTTCCTTAATAAAGCTCTCCGTCAGGAGAAAGATGCTGAACTTACAGCAAAAGAGAGTGCATGTTTTTATGCAGAGTCTAATGACTTCTGGTACCTGCCCTGCAGCGCCAAACGAAATGTACGCCTTCCAATTCGATTTCAAGCACACTAAGCACATTTCATTCAGTGATAATACACATCAGTAATCATTAGGGTGTGGCACAGAGACGAGTAAAATCTGAAATTGATGGAAGCCTTTTGTTCGGTGTCAGGAGGAGAATACGACAATTCATACTGAAAATGGATTTTGGGAAAAAGGGATGTTTTATTCTTTTAATATTTCTCGTAATACTGTTGAACTGACAGCAACAAACAGCATCAGACCTTGTATAATAATAGCAACACTGTAAAATGGTTAAAGAGTAATGGAGAATAAAAAGCTGTGTCCCAAAAACTAGCTTAGGACACAGGAAACAAGAATCTATAGGCCCGTGGTGTAACCTACCACACGGATGGTTTTGCATCCAACCTCAACATTTCTTTCCCTAAATGGTGGACACAAAACCCTCTCGATGGTCTTTCTGGCTCTTTAAAAGAAACCGGATCTTCAGGATCCGTTCATTTCAAAGAGCTGTTCAAATGATCCGATGATTAGAAACTGCGATTAAATCTTGGGTTGCTTAATTAGTTTATACTTTAGAAAATTCTCATAAATGGTGCGTCTCCCTTTTTGTTGTGGTTCAAAGCCCTTTTTGCGTCTCCATGATAGTCTGCCCCCAATAATAGTTGGGGGCTCGTCCAGGATTTGACTCCAGGACATCGTGCACCTGAAGCGAGAATCAAACGTCCAGAATTTAGTTTTACTTTGTTTTTGTGGGTGAAGGTCACAAAAAGTAGTTGAATCATCTGTATTGAGGGTCAATGTGCACACACAATAAAAGTGTTGTGCACATAAATAATATTTAGCGATAACTGTAACACAGAAACAAAATAAAAGGAGAATGTAACAAACAATAAAGGAAACTATTGGGCTTGAGTTGCTTTTGGCATAAACAAAAATCCTCATCTGCACAACTAGATATGAACAATCACAGTAAACAACAACAACCACAAGAGCAACAAGCAAGAAGAAACCAGGAAGAAGGATACCGCCGTCCTCTTCCACTAGTGTAGCCCATGTCAGCATAGCAGCCAGGTCACACACAGGGTCGCCATGACAGGTGACAAAAACAAACACCAGTGGAAAATAGCCAGCCTTCACCTTTGAACAAATGTGTATTTAGGTAGGTCAGACTGAATCACGTGGAGCAGTTTTTATATAACATTCACTTGTTCTGAGTGTTAGAAACCCCTCAGCGTGGCGTCTAACAATAAGATCAATTGATTCTAGAAACATTTGGAGTACTTGGAGCCACTTCCTGATTATTTCTTTTCCTCTAATAGATGGGTGCAGAGAGCCAACAGGATGCCGGCCAATTTGGCTTGCAAAACTCTTGGTTAGACATGCTTGACAGAGAGAAAATGCAAATCCTCTTTGGAGCCAGATTTGCTGAAGTGGAACATTTCTGGGTCCCTCATGAGAGAAGCTTCGACTCGGAGTTGTGCCATCTTTTAATCTGGTGATCAGTTTGCTTTATGTAAGTTTTCAGTGCGCAATCATTAAAACGCACCACATTTCCTCACAGATGGTTATAAAAGCCCTTGTTCTGCACCATTTTTATTTCCAGCCCATTCTTATATTAAATCAGTTAGCACAGCTCAGTGTAACAATGATTCATGTGCTCCCAATGAACTTCTTTAGGTTTATATAGTAGGAATAATGGGGTCGTTTTGCGCTTTGACCTTAAAATGACGCCACTCCTCACCTCGCTCGTACTCAGTTTTTCATAAACATGACAGCTTGCTTGTTTCAGGCTTACCCCTCTGTGGTTCTTGGCTTTTTCACTCCTGCTTTGTATTATGCTCATCTTATGTGCAGTAGTCCCCCCCCCCCCGCACCCCTCAGCACCCCTCCGCTCCCCCGGCCCCCAGCCACAGATACTCGCGTGTCATGTTGAAAACCACGGCTGCGGAAACGACTGCATTAGTCATCCCTGATAATAGGTTCCCCCAAATAGCTCCAGAAACAAAGGGTATTAATTGCAGCAATCGGGCAGCAAAGAGAACAACACGCTGACGACGAGAGTCAGCACAAAAAAAAGTAATGTCACTGTTGGAGAGCAACATCCCAAATTCACCCAAACAGAACAAATCAAAGTCATTTGGAGAGTTAGCAGCTGTTGCTGAGATTATTTTAAGATTGCATTTCATGCTATTTGGGAGCAATTCATTCAGCACATCGTGACCAGTCTATAGCATCCTGTTAGTGGGTGGGACAGCAGCTCAACATTATGGCCTCAAAGTCATATTCCAAACAGGACAAAATGGACAACTGTAGGGATTTGGGAATGTGATGGCTGCACATTATTTTCAGCATGAGACCAGCTCCTTACCATGGCAGGCTGAAGATATTTCTTGGTGGTCAATACTGGACAGCCAGTGCTAAAGTTATAGTATGTAAATCTTACAGAAATGGTTTTTATTTTTTTTTTACATATTGTTTTCTGTCAACATGTTGTATTAAACAGGCAAAATGTGGAAAAAAAATAGATCTCCACCTCCTCCCTGAGCCTTTATCTGTTTCACACCATACTGTCACATCAGAGTGACAGGTTTGACAACTGTATAAAAATCATTTTTATTATAAGTTATGTACTGTTGCTTTAAGGCAGTAAAAAAAAAAAAGTCCTTTTCCACTTGTATCAAGCCAAGATTACTTCGATCATCCATCATAGGAAAACTCTTAAGTTCTCCAGAGATTTTCAGCACTTCAGATCAATAGTCTTCCTCCACAGCCTCAATTATGTTGAGAATTTTCTGAAATGTACATTCCTAAAAGTGGTGACATGTTCCTCTGAGCTCCAGGTTGATGTTGTGCACCTTGTGGAGAATCCTTCAGTTTCCGTTGCCGCCAGGAGGAATGTTCAGCATTCGATCCGGTTGGTAAATGATCACATTGTGTGAGAGGCAGACAGGAAGATGTTCATTGTATTTGGCCTAAACAAACTGCAACGAGCAAGGCCTATGCTTTGTCAACCAAGGCAGTTAGAGTGAGTGTTGCAAATTGACTTTACTGATTTATTGGCTTTACTGTAGTTTGATTGAACGAGCCACTGACAGCACGAGTTGCAGTGGAGAGCCAGTTTCAGCATTATCCTAATGTCTCATTATTTCTCCATCTTGGAATCCAATCATCAGAGCCAATGGCACAAACTAGTACCAGCAAAGATATTTGAACATCGTCCTTCACGCTGGACTTTCCTTTACTGATGGGATCCAGTGGAAACTTGGTCAAGTAAAGCCTGGCAACCCGCCAGGCTTATAACGCAGTGGAGGAAATCCTGCTTTCCACAGACCAATAAGAAGACAGAATCAAACGTTTCTGTCTTTACCTTACGGGTCTGTTCATATGGATGTTGCACATACCACCTATCACCTCTCTTGCATTACTCTGGCCCTTCACAGATGGATAATGGACCCTGCTGTTGTAAAGCAGAAATGGGCCAGACGTGGTTTTAGAAGCACAACAATGGCTTTGAGGTCTTGACCTTACCTCCAATTTCCTACAAATCCACCTAATGGAGCTTCTGTGAGTTGTGCTGGATATACTCACGGCTGTTTTGGGACCTCACACACCAAGACATAACGCCTGATGGGTGTGTCTGCAGCTGGTTCAGATGATTGATTTTGTCAAGAAAAAAAAAAAGTTTTCCCGGTCTTTTATTATTAATCTTTTTATTGGTCACCGTTGACACGTCACGCTGGCTGTAAACGGCTTATGCTGCACCGTCCTCAGCATTGTGAGATCTGTCTAAACAGAAGATGCCATTTACTTGTAACAGCTTACTACCATAAAGATGATTTCCTAGTCTTTTTTTTTTTTTTTCTTTAATTCAATCCAGTGTTTACTTAGTTCGTCTGTGTCTTATTATGTATTTGACAAATTATGTAAATATTCAATCTCCTTTTTCGCCTGAAGTATTTCATTGCTTTGTTTCACTCACGTTCTGAAACACCTGAAAGCTGAATGAGTATAACAGCGCGCTGTATCGACACCATGGATAAAAAACCTAAATAAAAGATAAATAAATAAATGTCTCTGCTGTTGATATATATATAATAATTAAGCAGAAAGAAGTTCTGAATTGAAAATGCCTCTTGTTTTGTAGATCTACAGTTTTCGATGAAAATGCGATGAATTAGTTAAAACAATGAACTCGGTTGAGACGCTTTAACCGCTCCCACCTCTAGTGTTTATTAATCCCCTGCCGCTGCAAACACACAGTTAATAAATGTCAGCTGGAATCGCCTGTGTCGTGTTTAATAAAGCAGGTAAGAACAAGGTCGGGGCGGCCACCATGAATTTGCTCTGCGCCTCACATCCCGGTCGTTTGATTGGGCGGCGGCCGGTTCCTGCCTTCGCTGGTTTCATCTCCCGCGTTCTTCGTAATTCGTAGGCGCCGATGGAGCCGTGCTGAGGGGCTGCGCTGTCGTGCAGCCACCTTTTTCTTTTTTTCATTTCTTTCCCAGAACATAAGACTTGCGAGCCTGCACACGTGCTCCCTGCTGTGGCGCTCTAGTGATTTCTCGAGTAACGTCGACATTTTCTCAGTCTGTTTTCCGTCTGATTAGCTCTGATTGCAGTATCGGAAACTGTTAGGCATTTGTTCTTTTTTTGTTTCGTTTTGTTTTGTTTTGTTTTTCTCGATTCACGGGATCAAATCAAGCGTGCTCCAGAGGTCCAAGCGACAACGAACCGCGGCTCCGTCGCAGTGACGGGTCGAGATGAATTCAAGCCTCTCCTCCGGTAATCCTTTCGGCCTCCTCGGGATTCCTCTGAAACTTTGTGGCCTTTCTTGAGTCCTTCTGCTAAACGGCATCAGTTCAAGCTGCTCACTCTCCGGGTCGGCTGTGTGAGCGCTTTAATGGCGAACCGCTGCCTGGAGAAATAGTTTGCGAGTGGGCTGAACCGCTTTCGTTGGGTTTCCTTTCTGATCCACAAAACCGCCAACGTAGTTCTCAGCACCGGGAAAAAAAAACAACAACTCTTGAACGAGCATCAAGACAATGTGGAGTAACTATGTGTGCAGCACGAGGGGAAAAAAAATGAAATAATAAATCCATAAAAAAGCCGGACAGAGCAGCGTTGCGTGTGCGACGTCCATTAGCTTGTCTTAAAAGAGGCGAGCCGCCGCCGTCACGGCCAGAAAAAGTCTTCCGGTAGAGGAGCAGGTTTCCAACCTAAAAAGCATTTCAATATTTCATCAGCGATGACACACATATTACCTCTAAACCCACCACTTTTACTTCACATGGCCATTTTAAGACAGTGTTGTTTATTTATTTTTTTCTCGTCTCTGAGGCCGATCCCAGAGTGCTGCAGCAGGCTCCGGGTATTTCCAGCAACCATGACAAATTAATGAGGAAACATGGAGGCGCGCTTTAGAAATTCCCAAGAAAAAAAAAAAAAAGAATATTTATCCCGTTTCTATCCACACTCTTAACTGTCACACCTGTCAGCCGGAGTGGCTTCAGGAAAGGAGACTCTGATTTAGAGCTCTGCAGAGGAGGAAGCAGCAGAAACACTTATACACATCTCATATTTCAGGACGTGCAGCAACCCAGAGACGCTTCTTCAGGCACACGCTCTGTACGGAACGGGTTTATTGGCAATAATTCACGGAACACACTCCGGAGATTATGTGTGTGCAGAGACACCCGACACAATTATGAGCTGCTAAGTTTTGGAGACCTTCAAAGCCAGCCTGATGGCTTCAACAGCAAACTCCCCACAATTCACATAACCACAGCAACAACGCAATTTGATGCCGCAGAGAAATGAAGCACGCGCGCGTCTGAAGGAGGCACTAATTAAGGAATTCAGTCATGTGTGAACCTGGTAAGTACGGAGGACCAAAACTGACAATAAGTTGCAGTGATCACCTCATTTGTTCATTCATTCCTGCCTGTCCTTTTTCCATTTCTCCATGAGTTTCTGCTTCAGTTATGCAAATGAGGAGAGCGGAGTCTTCAAAGCTCCAACCTGTTGGTTGGTTAGCGTCACGCTCTACTGGCTGCAACAAAGATGGCAACCGACCACCGGTTTCAGTGAGCTGAAGCTTAGCAACTTTGTCAGAAAACAATTTTATGACCCCTGATTTTTTTTGTCATTTTTCTGTGCGGACGCTCAGACGAAGTCGGCTTCTGATTGGCCAGCTGTTGGCGCAACAGGGAGGTTCAGGCTTTTCTGTGCATCACAAGAGAACTTCAGACGCCTCTGGAGGGGAACGTCTCCCTCACAGCCCCGTGTTGAAATCAGTACATCTGCCAGGTGGAAGTCTGATTTATATTTTATTTTGCGGTTGCCCACATGCAGCCGTGAAGACGTGGAAAATCGATGCACCCCACATTAAAACAAAGAATTTGTTTCGTGGGAAATTAGCATTTAGTAGGAAACTGTGACGGAATGTGGTTCGCTTATTTTTTTCTGGAGACATTTTCAGATGAGGAAAGTTACATCTGGGCATGAGAGAGCCAGGTGTTTTTATTCAAGGTCTCTTGCATTCAGTGCAGCTGAAAGACTCCGAGACGGGATAGAGCTACTTCCTCTGGAAAGGAAGTGGAAAGGTAGTTTCCAACTACTGAAGGTCTTTGAACATGTTATTTTTCAGCTTCTGGTCTCCAGTCCTGTGTTTTCACCCTTACTTAGTTCCATCTTTTGCAAAGGAAAATGAGAAGATAATACAGAACGACAGCCAGAAAATCGAAAATTCACACCCAAGGTGATTTCTAAAGGTGAGTTATCCCCCAAAATCATGTCTCATCTCAAGGTTAATGCTTCTCTTGGATCTAGTGTCAGGTTTTGTTATTTTTTTTCCTGAAAAATTTTGATTCTGTTTAACTATAACAACTATATATATATATATATATATATTTGAGTCACCCCACCCTCCAGTTACCAAGGAAACACAGCAAACAAGGCTAAGATTTGTCAAGTCTTTTACAAATCTGCGAGTTAAGACATAATTTCACCAAAAAAAAAACAAAAAACAGTAACCTTCCTGTAATTCCTCTTTGATCTGTTGGTGAAAAAGATAAGAACAAAGACGAAGGTTGGCAAAAATACAGAATCAAAGGCAGGAAGATGTGAGTACCAGAGAGGGAATCGGAGGCGAAAATGAAAATGAAAGAAGAAGAAGAAGAAGAAAAAGAAGATGAAGGACGAGTTAGTGGAAATTATAACAGAGACAGAATTAACGATCAAACTGATCTCAAAGGTTCACCTCAGTTATAGAGGAAAAGGAATACTAAAACATGTATTAATACTCCATGCAGAGAAGAAGAAGCCTTTACTGAAAATCGTACACGTCGGCCACACTTTTCAGATGCACAAATACACAACACACAATAAAGTCAGTGGTCTGTCCTCATGTACGGGAGCTTTCCTCTCATTTCATGTCTGGTTTTGTGTATTCTGGTGACTCTGCTGTTGAACTCAAATGTTAAGAGGTCCATTTTGCCTTCTGGTCCAGGAAGTAATCCTTTAATGTTACCAGTTTAACATTTTGGAGTGGCCTAGTCAGAGTCCACACTTAAATATAATCTGGAAACTAACCGGGAGCCTTTCCAGCGCCAAGGAGAAATTGTCGAAATATTGGTGGAAAGAAACAAAAAGTTGGTCTTCAGTAAGAACGGCTTGACTGCTGTGATAGTATTTGAGATTTGAGTAGACAACATGGCTCGTCTACTAACCCTGTAGCGACATTCAGTTTCACGAGGTATGTGCTAATAGCTGCCGGCTAGTCTGAAGGGGCTTCGTCCAATGGTTCCCATGGAGATCAAAGGGTTTCTCAAACACACATGAAAAGAATCAAAGCAGCGCTCCAGGTAAGTTCTCGACGTAAATTTCTAAAAAGTAGATTTTACTTATTTCACTTGCTTTCGTGTGAGACATAATCATTTGTTTGCTAAAAATAAAAATGTCTCGATCATTTGCAAACTGTCGTCGCTTCGCCACCCATTTCAGGTTGCGAGTTGAGGCTTGGCCTAACCTGCCTCATAATTCAGCAGGCAGAGGGATTATTGTTTTATCATATGCTATGAGTGAAAGGTTACAAGCTTATCCACACAGCTTTTCCTCCCATTGTGCTTTAATCTCATTAGGGGACGCTTGATCCGTTGCTCTCTGAATCTTCGCCGACCCCTTTTAGCTGCCGTTCTCCGGCAGCCGTCCTCACGTCTCCAGCTGCCGTCCGGCTCAAAACCGTCCTCTCCTTCTGTTTGACTGCTTTATGGGCCAGAAAAAGGCCCGGGCGATGCAACTGTTTTATGATGCATTCCAAACCTGGCATTGAGAACGTTGCATTACGCACTTGTAAAATCGATGCGCTGATGTTTGGCTGCTCTCATTGGGCCTCTGAGATCAATAGTACAGGGGATCCGCCGTTTTAGCGGCGCAGTGGCTCGTCTAGCCTGCCTGAGCGTACGGGAGGCTGTCACGCTACATGACGATGTCATCTTAAAACGGGAATAAAAAAAGAGGGAAACCATGGTTTGTTTCCACCGGTCACAGGAACGCTCCTTGTGCTTTGAAAAGATTTGAAGGAACAAGCAATTGCGCACCGAACTGAGAGATTCGGCTTGAAACAAATGAGAATCTTTAAAGAACCAGAAGCCTAATATCAAGGTGTTAAATTACAAAATAGCATTTCTTTTGGGTCATATCTGTAGATTTATAACCACTGACTATATGTTAGTTTATGCTATAAAATGGCACCATGTGCCTGGAAAATACATAATAATTTAATTCATACTTGAAAGTTGGGGCAAATGATCTATGTAGAAAAGCCACATTTACATGAAAAACCTTAAATAAAAAAAAATGGTTATAAATATATAAATCCAGTGCAATGCAAATGGTAGTCTATAGCAATGGTTAAGAACAGAGCTTCAGTGACAGCTCTCCACCCTTTTCAACAGGACTGTTGGGAAGCTAGACTGTTGTTTAGGCCTTGAAATGTCTTAAATTCAATTGAAAAAGAAATGTGGCCTTAAATACATTAATTACACGTCTTAAATCTTATTTATTCTATGTATTGTTTTGTTCTCCCATACTTTTCTGTCAGGCAAAAGCTTGAGTAACACTTAAACATCCTCACTGCATTCTGTGACTCGAGGCGGTTGAGGCTACTGTTAACTAGCTGCTAATAAAAGCTAGCTCTTTTTGCGTCTGTGATGACGTCGTCAGTTGGCTGGACGACGTCCACACATTTCAGAGGAGGTACAGGCGTTATTGTCATCACAGCGGTCTTAAAAAGATCTTAAACTTCCACCAGACAGAGCACCCTCACCCACTCAGCTCCTTCAGACTAGCTGGCAGCAATTAGCAAAAACTGCATATTGGCTGAGCTCATTGCAGGAGCTACTTCTCAACGAAACGCTGGTAAAAACGTGGATAAAGGGTCGACAGAGGAGCCATGTTGTGATGACTTCCTGAAAGCGGAGTCTTTCCGGAAAGAGCCCAGCGAATCACCGCTGCCAAATGAAACCGATGTGGAAAACCAGCGAGTGACTCTGGGCAACTGGAAGGCTGTCCAGTCAGATTTCTCTGCACATAAATACATTTGCTGACGAGGCTGCTGCTAATTTACTGAGTCTGACAGACTGATTGAGTTTTACACGCAGAGTTCAGCGGAGCGCCGAGATCCTCCTCTAAGTTGTAACGAGTGTGCATTAGCGTAATCAGAGTGTTTGCTGCGTGCGTGCGTGCGTGCGTGTGCGTGCGTGTGAGCGATTGCGGCGCGAGTGGAAAGCCGAGCAAACACACCACGTTCGCCGGGCGTTTTTCCGCCGGCCGCCACGGGCGAACAAAGAGCGGGAGGCTAAGCTGTAATTGAATACTGACAGGAGCGCTGTTCCCGCTCAGGCCTCAGAAGGAGGGTCCGACCTTGAAACGCCGCCGCCGACAGACAGGCGGCACAAAGACCGGGCCGGCTAATTAGATTAAAAAACACGGATCCCGAGGGATGGAGATGTGACAAGCACATTGATTTACTACAGCTCTTCAATTTCCATCTCTCCCCTCGCGTCTCCCTCCTTTTCATCTCGCATTCTCTCAGCAACATGCCTCATTTTATCCCATCCCACTGCGCTGTCACCCCTCTGCGCGTTTTCCTCGTTCCTACGCTCACATTTTCTTTCTCTTCTGTCTTCCTCCCCCTCCCACCCCTCATTCCATTCCCCGAGCTCCAGGCGCGCTTGACTTACAAGAATGGGGGAAATTATGACACGTTCAATAAGTTGAACTGTCACCTGTCAGCTGGGTTGATACGCAGAGACGCAAGAATATCGAGTTTTCCACGACGTAATGGCAGATCTTAATCTTTAAACGTGCGACCGGCCTGAGAAGTGGTTTTGGTCGTCGACGCAGAAGCGTCGCTGTCAGCAACTTCAGTTGCATCAGAGAGTGTTGACTGGAGGAAGAGTTTTTTGTTTTTATAATTATTCTGTATTTGCACAGTGGCACCAGAAAAACAGCAAAAGTGGAAAAAAAAAAAAAAATCATACTATCAGACTGATGAAAAGTTTGGGGTTACAGTAAACAAGCAGTTTTATTGTCTCACAGAGGGGAAATTCAAATGTAATAGAGGCATCAGACCCATAGGATCACACAAAAAAGCACAAAAAAAAATAACATTTGTTTGAAAATGAAGAGTAAACAGAAACAGAGTGTAATTATCATAATATCCCGACAGATAATTATGACATGGACCCAGAGTTCTCCATTCACGGCTAAACTTTCAGTCCCTAGTATAACTTCATTTCACTTCCTAACTATAACTTCCTGCATGCCTTCCTTTCATAATGTTCCTTTGAAAACAACGTAGCGTCTGTCATGACTAGTAATTTGCTGCATTACTTACTTTTAATACCAAGTCGCTATTTTTGCAAATATGGATTTATCTTTGGACATTTGTTTGCACCTGGATATGACATCACACATGATATATGT
Organism: Poeciliopsis turrubarensis; assembly: GCA_010277015.1. Classification (NCBI taxonomy): domain Eukaryota; kingdom Metazoa; phylum Chordata; class Actinopteri; order Cyprinodontiformes; family Poeciliidae; genus Poeciliopsis; species Poeciliopsis turrubarensis. The sequence goes on along the minus strand of VMRN01000175.1, from coordinate 67,359 downwards.
ATATATATATGTAGCGGGGTGTTTTGAAGTGATAATATCCAGAAAGCTAATGCTTTTGATTGCAGCCTCATCAAACGATGTGGGGCTTAATATCTTCAGGTTGTAAAGATCAACTGTTTTTATGCTGATATTACGGAACGAATTGAAAGCCAGTTTACGTTTTAAGCACGTTTACTCCATGGAAAGTGACACAGCAGCATAATAAGTAGCCAAGCTTGACATAGTCATGAATACGTGCACAAATTAATGTCTATGTTTTGATGCAGTTGGTGGTAAACTTTGACTAAATCGAGGCCGACGACGGACTGAAAACACGGGCGTAACATCCACAAGGAGCGGTAAACAGTGGAGCAATTCAGCTCAGGAAATGAACCCGCTAATGTTTCTTATTTTCCAAGAACTCCACCAACAAAGTGGATTAATGTGGGGCTTTATACTCATTAGACTGAGTGGGGGATTTCCGTGTCCAACGTGGCAAAGCTGCTAATTCGCTTTCTGCAGAAGTGGTTTGAGATGTGCCAGCGCATCATTCTAACCCATCCTCATGCGCCGCTTGGAAGAAAATAAAATAAAAAAAATACATAAAAAAAAAAGAGGTCAAGCCTGCTTCCCGCGATCCAACGCAAACACATCGAAGAACACAGACAGGAAGCAGACTCAGACAAATCCTCAAAATGTTTGTTGAAATAAAACCGGAAGAGATATGGAGAATTACATATCGGTCCGTGAGAGTGAATTCACTAAGCGGGACGCCAGGTTAATAAAACACGAAGCGATGTGTGTTTCACAAACTCGAGGGAAATTCAGAACAATACGTGCCATTTTGCTTCCTTTGAAAATTTAATGAGTGCAGTGAACTTTTAGCTGTTCTCTCCTTTAACTCAGTTTTCGCAAATCAGAAGACTTAAAGCAGCAGCAGCCATGTTTTCGAAATGCACAGGACTTTATGATTAAGCATTTATAGTTGAACTAAATCTGTTAATATTTATAATCTGTGATGAACTGGATCGACGGAGATACTCCAGGACGTGTTATTAAATATTGACTAGCTTAGAAATTAAGTTGTACCCACATATTTACATTAAAGGTGACGTATTATGCTTCCCTGAAAAGGTTGTGATAGATCTAAGGCCTTCAACAACTACCGTTTTGAAGATAAATTTAAGGTGTTTTATGGCCTGTGTCACTTTAAATCTAAATGACCTGCATCTGGCCACGCCCCTCAACTCAACGTTTACACTTGCATGTGAAAACAGCTGCAAACAGATGTGCATGTTATACAACCGTACATCTTTGAAAAGCAGAAGTGGAGCCTTCTGCACAACCAACAAAGTCAACAACAAAACGCTTGTCTTTTCCAGCAGCCATTGTACAACGCATATTGCAGTAAAACCAGGCTGACCAAATGTGCTGGAGCTGAGCTTTGGTTGCTGAGTAACAGGGTTGGGTTTAGGCAGAGCTTGCTGATTTGTGGCGTGGCTCTGTGAGGTATGCTGCCAATGTAGCTCCAAGTAAGACGACATAAATAAGTGAATCATCTGACAAAATTTCAAAGAAAACGTGTGGCATATGGTGCAGAGCTATTTGTTAATACCTAACTGTATGGGTCTGACTGTGTGTCACAGCAATAGTAGCCCCACTAACACAAATACTGCTCTTGGACAAACATTCACATTTGTTACATTGTTCTTTTAAAATGCTAATGAGATCATTTAATTATATTGTCGAATTTATTTGTGTTTATTATCACTATCACTGCTTCTTCGATTCTTTCATCGAAGACGCAGTGATAGAAACTAGTAACACTAAAAATGCCGAAAATTGTTTTGAACACATTTATTGGAAAAATCAAAAACGTTCTCGTGGTAAGAAGCTGATCACGATAAATGATAAGTGATGCGATAAATACAGTCCAGAGATGATGGTTTTGCGTCTCCCTCTCGTTTCTCTCTGCCCATTTCCTGCCTGAAAACTGAAACCAGAACTACAAAACACTTCTAAAAACCCCCACAAAGTTGAGATAGGAAGAGCTAACACCCGCTTCCCCAGTGAGCCTCCTCACTAATTAACCCATCTCCTTCGCTCGGGGTCCAGGCCTCCGCCTCTCCTCTTTGGGGAGAACAGTTACCTGACAGGAAGTCCTGACAGCTAATCACTACGTTCTCACAGTTCGATCAGGGATTACCGAAAAATGCCCAGCCGGCAAACGGCGAACGCTTGCTTTGAGATTGTACAGAGTCTTGATTAACATATAAAAGATTATTGTCAAGATCTCGGGACAACATTGACGGTTTGTCAGACTCGCTGCGCGGACAGAGAGAAGTATTGATCGTCTCTTCAAAGAGGAGCATAATCCTCGTGAAACGTACACGTTTTATGATCCCGTTTAATACAGTGAGAGGCCCGTAATTCTCCCGGCAGCTTAGAGCTTACAGCACGCCGATCCATTCGCGAAGAAAGGAGTGCGAGACATTCTTCTGGCTGATTAACAGCCCCAGTCATTGTCCTCTGTAATTACAAACGAAGTCAACAGCTCCATTGCTTCCCGTTCCAATCTGACTCGCATCCGCGCTCTCTCTGAGGAAGACAGTGATGGAATGAATGAAGGAGCGAGAGAGCTGTCCGCACTGTACGTTGGCGAAAGGTCACGCTCTCGCTCTCTGCTGCAGTTCCTGGCAACAGAGTCTGCGATGAAAGCTAGGGCTAGTGAACATGGCCCACGATGATGGCACGTAAACAGTTTTCCTGGAACGGTAAGCTGGGCAGCGCTTACACGAGCATCACTGGCATCAGGAAGACCCTCTTCCTTGTTGTGATTGGTTGGTTTTGTGTTTCTTCAGACAGCAATAGTAGCTCAAAGAGGAGCTCCGTTTTTTCCACATTTTATCTGTCGTGGTAAATTCACAGCTTTATTTCCATCGACCATAAGATTGCGCAAATTGGAATTACGACAATAAATCTGAATGGAAACACAGCAGTTTTGGAAAAAAAAAAAAAAAACTCTTTTCCTCTCTGTTTCGATAAAAACAAAGCAGCACGATGTGTTTGGCAGGCTATTGATGTTAGTAGATTTCGCAAAACTGCAACGAAAAGTTTTTTCGCATCACACGTATCACATTGAACAACAGGAAGTTACTACGGGCAGAAATGACAACAGCAGGAAGTGGTAAGAGGAGGATGGAGTCACATGAATTTCAAAGACTTGTCGTGTGAACAAACTTACTCGTGTTATTAATTGCATTTCCTTTTTAGATGAACACATGTAAATTGCAAAATTGTGGGGGGTTTTGACATTAGCGGAACATCAACATTTTACGCACGTTTGAAATGGAAACATGGCCACTTCCAATCAGGACTTACTGACAGTTTTAACAAATACGTTGAAAAGACATTAGATGCAGCAGCCGGCTAGTGAGGCAGATACGTGCGTCAGCTGGTGAAGAGCTGCTAATTCAGGAGTTCAAAAGTTATCTTGGAAAGAAAGATCAGACAGTCTGTTCAGATGGGCCTCCAGACAGACACGCGCTCTGTGTTCAGGCCGTCCGTCAGCCTGTGACCGACTCTTAAAGAGGCATCAGTCAGTTGTCTCCACTTCCTGTCTCCCGGTGGCCAATCCGAGTCCGCCGCACCAACACTGTGCAGCGGGGAACGGCGAAAGATTGATGACACGACGAGCGTAATCTGCTCCGATAAGTGCGGTTCTGTAGCCGACTGTTACGGCTCGTAATTAATGACTGTAACATTTAACTATGGCTGTAATATCGCCGGGCAGTGCAGACGGAACCGCATCAGGACCCGTGAAGATGACGGCGGTAATTTACTTTCGATGGTCTCCCGGCGGGGCATCATTTGCGACGTCATGTTTCATCCGAATTGGGGCGGCTGTGTGTGCTGGAGGTGACGGACGCCGGGTTCACGCTTTGAAGGTCGAGGGTTTGGAACGACGAAGACAAGATGGAGGAACCCGAGTGAAAGAAGAGGTTTCTGCCGCCAAGGAGCTGCTCGGCTGTGAGGACGAGCCTTAAGCGAATGTTCAAACTTAAAAAAAAAAAAAAAGAGAGAGAGAGAGTTTTAGTCCATTTATGAAAATGTGACTCCATACTGAGGACATGGCCCACTGAAGGGTGACAGATGTCCGTACTCCCTGTGTGTTAAACCGCAGCGGCCCTGCAGAGCCAGGCACTTACAGCACCGGGCCAGAACGCAGAAGCAGGACCGTGTTCTCCAAGCCATCGCGGCTGAAAGTGCCAAATGCCATAATGCCACTTATGCTTCTCCATCCCTCCGCAGAGTAAATAAAATGCCACAGAAAATGAAGGAAATGGCAGCTCCCTGGATGTGGCAGATTTTGTTTGCATATATTTATACACTTGAAATATTTAAGAATATTAGCATGCAGAGAGCAGCCTCTTATTTGGGATTTTTTTTTTTTTACTTTGGAGTGGAGGAAAACACATGGATGTGTCTGAAGTCTTTCTTTTTGTGTTTCTGTCTGCGCACACGCCACCGAGCATTCGTTTGTGAATCATTCCAATTCAAAATTACCATGGATTAATTAGGATTTTGTCGCGTTAACTTATTATCAACCTCGTCATCTATGGACGTCGAGCATGTACACGTGCCATCCACTCTGTGACAGCTGCGACTCGATATTTAAAAAAAACCAAAAAGAAAAAACCTTCTTGACTCAGTGAGACGACAGCAGACAGATGCAACACGCAACATTTTTCATATCCAGACATTAAAGTTTGAGGTTATGAAACGGAATAAAACCACAACGCTCGTGGCGAGTGAGTAAAATCATAAAAGAAAAGAGCAAACTGAAATTGTTTCAAAGAATAAAATGCCACCGTGGAAACGAATACAGAAAAAGCCGGACGTTTCAATTAAAGCCTCGCACCTGGACTTTCTTCTCACACGTGAGCCAGCTTGACGACGCAGGAAGGATTCAAGTACAAATAAACAGCCAAATGTGTTCCAGTTAAAGTGCCACCATATTTTTTTGCTTGACTAAATAAAGTAAGTAAGCACTTCCTGTTAAAAATACTGAAAAGTATTAAAAGTAAAAGTAAAAGTTCAACTCTCGTCATCTCCAGGGTTAAAGCAAAACTCCGTGTTCGACCTTGTAATTGGTAAACGGTGAACAGCACTTCAGTTTCCTGACACCGTTTTCAAAACTCGGACCCAAAAGTCTTTTTTTTTTTGAGCATTTGAACTCGAATATGTCACAGATTGCTTCCATATTACTAAACAAATAATGAAATAACACAATGTGATACGCAGCACATCATTGAAATGTAGTGGAGTGAAAGCCAAAAGTTAAGTCCCATCACGATTAAATAAATCTACGCAAGTTAAGAGCAGATGCATTAAAAAATGTATTTAAGTCCAGTAACAAAGTAGTTGTTCCACATTTCCACTGACTGGCAGTTTGCCTGAGGTGCAGATGTGGGGTTTTCTTTACCTGCTTTCCAGCTTTTTGGGCCAAGTTTGAAAAGATTCGTTGTTGCGGGTGACAGACAGCTTGACTGTACGTCATCACGATCACCTTAACAGATTACCAACCTGAGAAGAAAGTCAAGTCTAATAGATTTCTTTCAGTGTCGAGTCAATTGGGTGAAACATGTTAGCTCAACTCTGACTGATTGCTAACTTACCAAACTTGCCGTATTTGTTCCTGCTTCGGTTCTCTACGGTCCTCCAGGCGTGTATCTCCTTGTCTTCGGCTCCTAAAGGAAAGTATTTGGTAGCTTTTAAAGCCGCTGTAGTTCTCCTTTTCCAAAAGCTTCCTGATAGTTCAATAAGACATCAAAGACAGAAACTACTCCAATTTTTCACTCACAAGAGATTTAAGAACCTTAACAAAAGGCAGACAAATTGCACATCTGCCTACCAATTGTTCGTCTCTCTGAGGTCACCTGCTCTAAACGAGGAGAGGACAATAGGCTTCCTTCTGCACAAAAGAAACTTCATTTGTCCGCAACAGAGATTGAAAAGATGTGCCAGAGTTGGTTCAACAAAAGCAGACAATACGGACGACCTCAGATTATACAAACCAGCGGCTTCGTTCAGACGGCTGTGAGGTGAGTCGCGGCGACACGCGGCTACAAGGATTAAATCCGAAGGCGTCACCTACAGGAGAATCGTTTGAAGAAGGACGAACCGATGAGAAACGGAGAAGTAGCCAGAAAACCCGATGAAATAAAATTCCTCCACAGATGAACTTCCTAGTGCTACACATGATCAGAGAACGACGAACCGGCAGAGAGACATCGCCGCACCACCAACATGCAAAATGAACTTTTTTGTTTTGGTTTTTTTTTTTTACATTCTTTATTTATGAATGTTGTGAATCCTACATATATGCATATCTATATTTATACGGGCACTTACATAGTAGAGCAGAAAAGAGAGAGGGGAGAAAAAGGGCCCAGCAAACAGTTAAATCCATTTCAGCAATTGGCATTTGTTCGGACGGTCCTCATGGGCTCACATGAAGGACAGGTGCACATATCCAGTGTCTCACATTAAAAGAGAGAGACATGCAAAGAGGACTGACAGCTTTTTATAACCCTTAGCGTCTTTATCCGTGTGGCCATCCAAAGTGGGAAAAAGCTGAAACAGCAAAACATGACGTTTTGCTGTTGTCTTTCCCATTGCACACAGATTCTTCCATGTGTGTTCAGTGGTAACGTTAACTGAAATGCTTGGGGTTTTTTTTTCATTTCTGACTGAACCCCCTGCCAGAATGTGAGTTTGATTCCCAATCTGACTCCAGTTCCTCCAGCACAAATTTGTAGCATTTCTGTCGTGTTTAGACATACTGAGAGGTGTTTTGAAGAAGCTCGTTCTTCATTCCCAGTCAAATTCCTCCCAACCTGGACTCTGGGTGACCTTAAAACCTTTTTCACAAATCTCCTCCCACTCCTCATCTTCAATAATAATCATTTCTAGTTCCCACTTTTGCTTTATATCTACAGAATTGTCAGAGAAATGCATCTATCTATAGATTATATAGATTACATATAATCTTCCTCTTATTATTTTTCCTTTGCACATTTTATCAGAAGTATTTCTAATGATAATGTATTTAGATTCAAGGTAGGTCAATCTTTATATAATAAAAGGTAATCCCTTAATTAAGTACTTATAGAACTATTTAGAGCATAATCCATATTTATCTTGTAATTGCTTAACTGTCTTAAGAGTTTCTCCGCTGAATAACTGATTAATTCTCATTAATCCTTTCTGTGCCCATCTCTGATAACCCGCATCCAGTTTGTCTTCAAATATTCAGTAATGTTGGTCATTTTTATTATGCGTGATATTGTTAAAGGTTCTCCTGTTTTCGTCCTCACTAGAGACCAGACTCTATATGCACAATTAATCCACTCATTTTTTCATTTTTAAGTCCTTACAATTTTTTCCCCTCCATAAAAGGCATCGCATTGTTCTCTGGACCAGCTCCTCGTCCTTTACAAGCCACTCGAACGCAACATGAAGTTCTGCTGCCAGGTCAGGCAGACCAAGGCCACCATTTTCTCTTGGGATTAATAATTCCTGTCTGATCCTTGGTTTCCTCCTTTGCCAAATAAAGTGATGAATAATTTGCGGATGATTTGAGCAGAGACGACATTGCTGAAGTCGATGCAACTCATCTACAAATAGACTTTCTGAGTCCACAGTTCTTATGTGGACTCAATAAGTCCACATAAGAAAAGATGTCTGAAAAGAATCTGGTTTTAGTCCTAAAAATAAGGCTTTTTTTTTCTCTTTTTTTTCTCAAAGCCTGACTGGTGTAATCTAACCATGTTGAATTGGTTAGATTGTTTTCCACTCACAGGTTGTGATCAAACCCTTGTTTTGGGACGTTGTTTAATATTTAATTTGGGGGACCAGTGAGTTCGTAGCTGCGTGTCAGTTGACCATAAAATTGTGCAAATTAACATTTCAAAAACAGGTTTGCTTCATGGAAACATGTCAACTTTGAAAAAAAAATCAGTTTTTCATAAAAAAAAAAAGTTTTTGCCCGACGACCAAGTGATTTTTGCTGAAGATCCAGCTTCAGCAAAAATGTTCCTAGAGTGACGATGAATCCTCTCCAGATGATCAAACCACTTCCACTGAGTCTCCATTCATAAATACGAGCCCAACCAATTACCTTTTCAAATCGCAAACTTTGGGTGGATGAGTTTAGTCTCTGAATGAACCCATGAAGTCATGTTCTGTCGGGCGGCGTTGCCGTTGCTAATTGACTCAAAGCAGAACGCTATACTGAACTGTACAATGGATTTAATGCCAATGGATCAAATGACCTCACTGACTCTAAGGGATACCGCCGGGCTCTCCTCCGGGTCCTTGGTCACAGCTGCAAATGCGTTTCTTTGAATGCAAATGCAATAAAAATGAAAATAATCTACATAAAAGCAGATTATTTTTCTTTCGTAATTGGAATGGCCAACATAACCCAAGGAGAGCGGAGCATGTAGCAGCACCAGAAGGTATTTGTTTCCATGGCTGCTAACGGATTAGGAGCTAGGTTATACACAAGGAGGAATAATAAAAACCACACTGTGCCATGTGGCTCTCATGAAGCTCGTGATGGATGCGCTCTGGTGACAGTAAGTGAGCTATGGAGACACAATCAAGTCGCCTTCCTTGACAGATCAGCTGCGTGGGATGTTACAGGTACGTTGTCCAGGAAATTGCCGTGATATATAGCGGCACGTTTTCAGCAATTTGCTGAGTTTTACAAAACGTGAAACAGAATAAGTCTCTTAATCAAAACGTAGACGCCTCAACACAACGCCTGAGGCGTTGTCTTGATTTTACCACAACATGACTGATGGTCTCTTGTTTAAAGCAATAAATCTTATAGCAAACTTGTACATATAAAACACACATATGTAATTTTTTTTCCTCGCTAACTAGTTGACTGGATGACGTTCGTCTTTGTCTTCGCCACTGTTGCCCACAGACCCAAAGCCAGGTGCATTCTGGGAATAAAGACATTGTTGAAGTTTAGGTTAAGGTTATGAAGCTCCCGCTGCGGGGAGCGCGGCTCGTCTTCCAGCTCCAGAAGGAGCAGAAAGCAACGCGGGCGCCATCACCTCGGCGGCGGCACACGGGGAGCATCTCGGAAGCTCTCGGCCATCTTTTATCTCGCGGTTTCAGCCGCTGCGAACACTCAGTACTTCGCAAACCCTGGTCCAGACACTGTTTCTTTGGTTTATTAGGATTTATGCCTCGTGTCACTCTGACAACCGTAGAATCAATAAACCTTTAAGATGCTCAGGCTGCACCACTTTGAAGAAAAGAAGAAAAATAAAAAGCAGAACTTGCGTTTTATTTTATAGCTCAATATGTATGTAAAATCCACAATATATATATATTTTTTTATTTTTTTTTGTTAAGGAGTAAATAATTAAAATGTGAGCTAAAACAAATCTCCCACCATGCAGCCATAAATCCATGTTAAATCATCAACAGGAATGTTTTCAGTTATTATGTGACGCTGCGTAATTCTACATGAACCAAGGGAAAATGACTCTAGTCAGAAGTAATTTGCAGCACTACATGGATTTACTTTATCTCTTAATGCTGTCTATTTTATTTTATTTTATTTTATTTTTTTAAACAGTGCTGCAGACCGACACGAAGACCTTCAGCGGTGCTCAAACGTCCTAAATCACATTAAACAGCAGTGAGCCGTTTGGAGGAAATGGGGCCCGTTCCCTCAGATCAATTTAGTTCCCATTCTGACCCCCGAGCAACGATTATTATTGCTGTTGTTGTTATTAGATTTGGAGAAAGTATCATGAGAAACTGCAGAGGAGGTTAGGCTGTCTGTACAAAAATGACTGTGAAATGGAAGACTTTATGTACACATATCTACAAATCCATTCTGTTACTTTATGTCTTTTATTAGATGAAAAAAAACCCCAAAACATTGCAGTGAAGCATATCTAGCGTCAGTATGCACACAGATTTCTGATTTGTGAACTATGTGTCTGGTTTTTTTTTTATTTTCTTTTTATATATATATATATATATATATATATATATATCACAGTAGATGACAAAAGTTGAACATAATTACCTTCTTCCTGATAATTGGCTGCATTTTGATTGGCTGGAGGGGAAAGGCGGGGCTTGCTCTGGGCAAGAAGCACCGCTGGTCCATGTTTATATTTCAGGCCTCCAAAATGCGGCGTAGCGATTCGTCGTGATTGATCGCAGCGCCAGAGTGCGATTAATCTGACGAAAGTGTTTCAATCGATTGACAGCGCCAACATCTGGATGGGAATTGCCAAAGTGAGCGACGGAAAACAGCCAGTGAGCATCTGTTCCTCGCAGAGCTGCACCATCAACTTTTTTATTTATTTATTTTTTTTTTCTGGGATGTTGTTCCACCGAGAATGACATTTATTATTTTGTCATCCGTTTCATTATGAACACGAGTCAATTGTAGCATTTGCTCTTTTTTTTTTTTTTTTACATTTTTCTTCTTTCGCAATCCCTAATTAGATTAGGAAAACAAAGCGGGGAGCAACGAATGGCTAAAAGCAGCAGCAACGCGGCCGAAACCAAATTAGAAAAATGACAGCGTGATTCAAAGGCCTCTGGTGCGGAACGGTTGATGAACTCGGCGCCGGCGCCGTGATAACCGCGGAGCCGAGGCCGGGCGCACAGAGAACAAACACAAACACTTTTGACTGCAGATCTCGGGTAAACACTGCAGTTTGGGCGAGGAGCTGGAGAACACGCTCACACCCCAGTAAACAACTCCTCCGAAACACGTTGCGCACAAACAGAGCAGTATGTGCCTTTTGGAGGGAATTGGAGAAAAAAAGAGAGAAAGCGAGAGAGAAAAGAAAGAAGTAAAAAGACTTGCAGTCATTCCGGCTGTTATATGGATAAATCCTTTTCCATTCCGCGTTTCAAGAAACATCACTCTGTCCTCTAGGCTTGAAAGTCTGAATATTTGAAGAAGCAAATAAGCCGGAAAGCGCAATAAGGCGGTGGAAAGAAAATATCTGAAGTCTTTTTATTATTTTCTTGCTGTTGCTCGCTGTTGAATCAGCAACAGCAAGAGGAGCAGCTGTGCTTTTAAATCCAAACGCCTGCATCCAAAACAATGGATATTTAACAGATTTAATTCCTGACACTCTGGATGCAAAACGTTCAGTGACGTACCAAGTAATAACAATTACTTACAAACCAACGTTAACCAATAATAGACATGAAAAGTAGATGACATTCAAAACATTTAATCGCTTTTCCATTTCAAAGGCGCTCCAGTTAGTTCCTGCCGTCAGTGCCAAAGTTAAGTGGACATTAGTTGCAGAGCAAAAAGCTCTAATAGATGCGTTTCTATTACAAACGTGTGCAATTCTTTGTCTATGCTTTGCTGTCGCTGACCAAAAAAACCACAGAAAAACAATTTTGCAATTGCCGTGTTTGTACGTTTTCTCGCGCGAGGAGCTCTGGTGGAGCCAGAGAACAACACAAACAATCTTCTTCCCAAAGTCTTCTTCCCCTGCAGCGACGTCCGTCTGCAGATCAAAAACGGCTTTTGGCTACGGGCGAAAAAAAACGCCTCATCTCAGCGGAAAACCTTTCACCGAAAAAAAAAAAACAAAAAAACAAAACAGGAGGGTTTTTCTTTTCCCCGCCCCCAAACTCGGAGCGCTTTACTTTTATAACTTCAATTCGCACAATTTCATGGTTAATGGAAAAGTCACCGCTTCGTCCAGAGTGCGATCGCGACGCGACTGGCAAACGAACGGAGCGAGTAACGACAGGAGACTCAATCTGTCCAAGAACTGGACGTCCTCAGGAAATAAATAAATAAACAAATAAATAAAACCGCTGTTGGATGCCAGTCGACACCTCAGCAGTTAAGGGAATGTATGTTTCCATAAGATTGCCTCAAAGGCGTGGGGAAACTCAAAAAGAATGTCCCTTGGTCTCATATAACAAGAAATGATCTTCTTTACACTCATTACGACCCATCCTGTGTGAACCAAACGCCGCACTCCACCAGAAACACGCTGTGTCCACACCAAAGCATGGTGGTGGCGCCATCATTGTCTGGGGATGCGACAACAGTCCCAAGCATACAGAGAAAAAAGGGACCAGAGATCAAAACCCAGATGTTCCAGCCTGAAGGACATGCAGACACCGAATTGGTTCTGTGAAAGCTGCCTTTAATCAAACCGAGCCTGGAGGAAGGCAGGGAGTCATGGTAATCTTTTCATTTGTAAAAAAAAAAAAAAAAAATTATTGCAACTTTGATATAAAATAGATTTCTTTTAGTTTGTCTGCTGAAGACACATTTTGCTTCCATTTATCAAAGCAATTAAAGGGTGAAAGCCTTGAACCGACACGGTTTTAAAGGTCTGAACAGAATTGTTAAAGACGGCGCGATCCTTTTTTCCTGCCGGCCATGAACGGAGCGAGCTTCACGTTTCGTTTGCCGTGAACGCAGCGTGTTGCTGTCGGCTCGCGCTTTTTCCTGAAGGACGCGTGGAAATCGTCTCTCGGCCGAGAAGAAAAGAGAAAATGGCGACGGCAAGGGAAAACGCGACTCTCTGTTGGTCTGCCACGCACAGTCACAATCAACATCTGTCAAAAATATCTGCTTTGGTTGAGTTAACGCGTGAAACACTGAGATTCGTAGAGAGACTGACAGGTTTCCTCCAGCTGTCATTGGGTCAGAGCAAATCAGAGACCAGTTACCTTCATTTAGCAACCTGCTGCTTCCTGTTCCTCGGGTTTTGCCGTTATGCTAGCTCATCCTTTAGTGCTAAAGTTCACTAGTGCCTCATTACTGCTGAATGCTGAAGTGGTTTTCTTTAACATTGCATTTCATGAGTAGCAAACCTAAATAATTATTTTATTTTATTTTTTTTTCATGAACACCTGATCAGGTCCAGTTGTGGGAAAAACACAAATCACTGTAATTGCTTCAATCAGGTGCAGATTACTTCATTGGAGTTGGAAATAATAATAATGATCATTTTTTAAAAAATCAATAAAAGTTTTCATTTCTAATAAACCTTTTGTGGTGCTTGTTGTTACTTTGGATCCATCGCAGGCCAGAAAACGCCTCAACGCGCAGAGTATCTACCCCAACATCTGCCCCGCATGAATAAACCCAGCTTGTTAAGAATATCTAAACTCATATCTTGGATCAATCAGCTTTGTGCTGATGGACCTCCACCGTCCCACGTAGATGGAGCAGATCGTCCCTTCTCATAAACACCTTGGGGCTCAATAGTTCAGTCACTGCAATCTTTGGAATGAGCCATTTGTCTCTGAAAGGCTGCTGTCAAGTCAGAGGTAAATGAACGTGCCCTGACCTTGATGTCACAAAGCAAGCCATCTGTGAACGCCACGCCGGCGTCGGCTCGGCCCGAAGCAGAGCGTCTGCGCGCGGTGTGAGTGGACACACGGCAGGGTCATTTTCCTCTGGCAGCAGCAGGATCTTTGATGAACATTGACATCAGCAGCCGACCTAATCAGTTGCTGTTCGTACAAATTAACGGGGAACTGCCAAGTCGCAGCCTTCGGTATTACAGCTCTGGGTCGGCGCCAGCCCGCACCTGAGCGGTGGAGAGATGAGATTAGGACAAAGGGAGTAAATGAATCAGGGGTGTAATGAATCTTAGAGGACGTCTCGCGTTTTCTGATGGATTGAAGTTGGAAACTGTCGCGTAAACGCATTAACAAAAGGGCGACGGTGATATTCAGGTTGTCCAAATCAAGTTTTACGATCTTTTCTTCAGATTTTGGAGAGCAGAGAGGAACATGGACTGCACAGACTGAACTGACCGACCAGCGACCAGCATGACCTCTCAGTGGTTTTAGAGGTCATGTTTAAATCTCTGGGGCTTATTTCACTTTGGATTTGGACACCAAAATGTTCCACAATGATGAAGGATGTTTAATGTCAGCTGAAGTAGCTTGGATTTCAGGAACACACGTTTAAGTCAAGTTTATTTGTATGAAAAGGTAAATCAAAGTAAAGTAATACTGTGAAGAGAGTGCAGTAATCAATGCTACTACAGATAAACGCATGGATGAGTTTCTCTAGATTTTACTGAGACATGATTAACATTTCCTCTAAGCCTGGAAATGTTAATCAGGTGGCGGAAGGCCGACTTTGTAACTCTCTTTGTGTGACAATGGAGCTTCATGTCTGGGCAGGGGTCGCGCTACACTTTTTTGTTCTCTGTGATTTAGACCGACAGCATTAAAAAAAAAAAAAAAAAAAAAAATCATTTTTTTATCATTTATTTTTATTCACCTAGTTGAACCAGGAATCTGGTCGCTGGTTTCCGGCTGCGATAAGTGGAGCCGTGTGCCGACCCTAGATTGTTCTTCTTCAGGTCCAAAGGCAGTAGCTTCAGTTGGGTTTAATTTAAATTTAATATTGCGTCCAAACTCTGAAAGAAAAGACAAGTTTCTTCTGCAAGGCCAAGAGCAAGGTTCTTCCTGTCGGGGGCATTTCATAGTTAAAGCCTTGCATGTGTCTCACGTCCACTGCAGGACAATCGCTTCATAATCTGCCTGGATTAGGATACAAGAACAAGATGCGACAACAGAACAAAGTCACTTTCCTCTTTCACCTCAGGAAGTGAGAACTGATTTTTCTGCTGCAGTGGAAAATGTTTTGGCCTGTAAATAAAGAAAGTCAGCATATGATTTAAAAGTGTTCATATTCTATATGGTCCAGTTTGTGCATAGTTTTCTTCAAAGAAGCAATAAAGGGTGATGTTCTGCGCTGACGACTTTGAACTGTTCTGCTTGAAGCTCTGAATTTAAAGTCCTTTAATAATAATAATAATAATAAAATTACCATTGAATACATTTTTTTTATAAAATACGCATTCTGCTTTTACATGATTTACTCTCTTTTGAGTGAATTCTGTTTCATTTTCCATCAACTCTTAACAACTTTGTTTGTTAATATTGCATAATCTTGCAAAGGTTCCAAAAGGAAGCAAGCCTGAAGCAAATGTAAATTTAAAAAAAAGGATGAAATTACCCAGAAGCGTCAGAGTCTGAGCCCGGTTTGGGTTGAGGTTCCTGCAGTTTGTGGTGCAGCTTGAGCAGATGGCTCTCAGCAGTTTGCTTTGGGAGGACGGTCGCTCGGCAACATCCTCAGGGACGTCCGGTTGTACAGGTGCGTTTTCATCTGTAGTTATTTTTACCAGGTATTTGGGCCGGGCGGTTTCCTGGCCGGAATGCAAAAACTCTGCCACCACACCGGGAAACTTCTACACGTGTGGAAGCAATTTGGTTCAAAAATGCATTTTATATTACGTGCACACATATCATTTTTATATTTAAAACAGAACATCAAAAAGAGGAAATGGAAAACCGCCTCTCAAGAACGGCACCTGGCGAAACTTTTTCACATTTCGTCCAGTAAAAATCGCAAGTTTCATTGTTGTTATTAGGATTTTTCTGTGACAGGACATTTCATTTTTGTCCAAACAAATATCTAAAGTGTGTGGTATGGAGTTGCATTTAGCTTTAGCTTTACCTTTACTCTGACACCATAAAAAAAAAAAAATCTAGTGTAAACAAAAGCCTCAAAGATGATCTTCAGCTGATTTTTTAACTTTAACCCTGGACAATAAAAAAAAAAAAAAACGGGGAATGTTGTTGCAATGTTTAGATACCTATTGCGCTTCCACAGTAATTGGTAAATAAAAAAAATTATAATTAGTGGTCGAAAAACGAGCACCTAAGTTTGGTTCAGTGGCCGAATTCAAAAGTCCAATCTGCCGTCTGATCAAATCAACCATGTCGACATGGTTGATAATCATACTCTCAGGCTTCATTGAGTTTTTCTTTACTTCATTTTATGCACTCAAGCTTATCAAACACTTTGAACATAACAACTGAGGAGGGCCCAAACCAGAGCCTTGGAGAACCTGCTAAATGAGTTGGATCTAAAATAACTACACTGGAATATTGGAACCACGCGGGACGGTTCTGGAAGTTTCCATCAAGCTGTGAAGTCTATCAATGAGGAAGGTGTGATCAGGAGCAGGAAAGCTTGCAGAAAGGTCTTCTAAGACGGAAACAGGAAAAGTGTCTGAGTCTGTCCTCATGACGCTGGCAGGCGCGTGATGCAAGGCTTTCTCGGCAAAAACGCATCAGTAACGTGACACTAATTATTCAGCTGGTTGAGGAAAACTTTTTAAGTTGAATAAACTTCAGAAATGACTCAATAGCTATTTTGCCGACGGCGTTCAAAGCTGGGTTTCCTTAAAATATGTTTAGCCACAGCATCTTTGAAGCTGCAGTATGCAGCTTTTAGGAGAAAAATGTTAAAAATGTGTTTTTAGATATTTGTTGAAATTATCAGTATAAAATGAAACTAATAATCTGTGTAAAAACTGCCATCTCCCGGTGCTCCCAGTGGTATCTACAGAAATCAGAAACAACCAATCAGAGCCAGGAGGCAGGTCGTAGCGTTGTCAATCAGCCGGTTCTAGCTTCTTTTTTTTTTTTTGCCACAGATTATCCACGGCACAACCATTTTAATAAATTTGGAACAAGCATAGTTTTGTAAAATGTACTTACTGCAGCTTTAAGAGCGAAGAGAACAGTGGCTGTTTGGTGGGACTGAATATTTGTCACAATGCAGCAGCCAAAAAGATAGCAGAATACTGACTGAGGGTTTCATGTTTGTTTTTTTTAATGTCCTTTAAAGTTTACAAGTGGGAAGGAAGCCTGTGTAGGAGAGGAGATCGACAAACAGAAGAACAGAGAACGAAATGAAATGAAAAATTGATATTCCTAATTTTACTCTCAAAGGACATCAGAAAGTTGGTAAGAGTCAGACTTTGAAAACACAGATCTGAGCTGAGCTTCAGCAGGAACTTAGATCTGTTATTTAGAGTCAAATAAAAAATGGAGTTGTTTTTGTTTGAGGATATAAGCTTTGAAAGTGAGCAGCGCTGCACTTTTTATCATCTCATTCAGAAACGCTCCTTAAAAGTGCATTCTTTGAAGTCCCAACATATTTTCTGACCACAAATGCAAACATTTATCCGATAACCGGTCCCTTTCTGTTTCACAGCGGATCACAGGATGGAACGAACGAGTCCGGATCATTTCCATCAACTCAGTTTCTCACAAATAAACGCGTGGAAACCACGAACCTCTGACTGATTAACGAGCCACGCCGTCTTTACGTCTTCAATTTAAGAGGAACGGGATCAAGATCAAAGCTGAGAGAAGCTGCAGCTGAGGGCACTCAGGTGAATCCCTCTGACATGTAAGAATATGTTTACTTCAATTTCATTCAATTCAAGCTAAAAGAATCACTACTATGGATCCCAAAGGGAAGCTATTTACTGATGCAACACATTTCACTCAAGTATCTTTTAAGAGTCTGTGATGCTGTGGTCAAGAAAGGTAGCAGTCAATCTCGCTTTGAATCCGAAGAAGCCTTTGACTGAAGACTGTCGCTACATGACAGACTCATGACCGTCATGACATCAGTTTCTTAGCAGAAGAAATATCGCCTTTAAGAAAACTATCAGTTTTCTTGAAGGCACTGCTAATCCGTCACGTTTGCTTTTGCCACTCTTCTCTAAACCTCCACTCGGCTGTTGGGTCAGAAAGCCGGGTTCCAGTAGAATCTTCCTTTTCCCATTAGGATCAATGGAACACCTTGTTGACACGGTTACACATCATCTGTCCAAAAGTCAAAAATGGAAGAGCCAAAATCTTTCCTTCTAAATAGCATCTGAAATCTGAGAGGACAATTGTCCAAACATGCAATGCCTCAACCAAAATCCAAAAAAAAAAGAGAAAACAATGAATAAAAGTGTACGAAAAGAACATAAGGTAGCAGAACTTTTCCAACATGGTGCCATCGTGAGCGAAGTGATTCCAGAATGAAGCGAGACCTCCACCACGACTAGAGCGATGTCTAAATGTGTCCAAAGAAGGTTCTATCAACACCAAATGCCCAAAGACAAATGCATGCCACACAGTTATAAGGAATTCAGGAAACGTTCACAGTTACGCGCCGCTCCGGTAGTCTGTCACAACAAAACACAGACATAGTTGTGGAGCGGCAAAAGCTCAAAGGGAGTCCATGCATTTGCAAGACACTTAAATATGGAAAATGTATTTATTTATCTGTCGTTTTATCTTAACTTCAGACTGCCCAGACGAACGCCACTCGGTCCATTCGAAGGCTCTGTGTGGCGAAAAACCATCCATCTTGTGGGATTCTCCAGCTTCCAGGAAGTATTATTTTTCTTCCCCATCCTCCTTCATTCGACACTTCCTTTTTTTCCCCCCTCTTTCTTTCTGTCTTTTTTAAAGCCCTACGTGTCATGTCTCTTTCATATGAAATTTGGCTTTGATGAATATTGTATGAAAAGGAACCTGCTTCCAAGGAGGCTGACCTTCACGGCTGCTCCGCCGCCGTCGTTTGAAGTATTGTCAAGTCCTGAGAGCTTACACGGGCACTTACGCGAACACAGGTAGGAAGAAAAGGACTGCAAAATATTTAACTAACATCGCCTTGATTTGAAAAGGCTAGCCGCGAGGCTCTGCAGGAAAAGGGCTTAATCACCGGGATGGTGGTATTTGAAACAGCACTTTAAATGCCCTTTCCGCCTTGTTCCGTATTGGGGAGCTGTCTGCGTTTGTCCAGTTAGCTGCTTTGCTGTGATAAAGGTTAATCTGTCCATGTCAGATATCACAGTATAATGGCTGTCTTTGGATTAAAATAACAGACCAGGAGAAACCCAACTAAAACGCACACACACGCGCATTTTTATTTTTTAATCAGTTTGCTTTTCTGACCGTCCTTCGACGCCGCGGGCCTTTTGAAAGGGAAATGTGACTCGACTTAATTTCCCCTCTTACTTGCCTGATGGTCTCGGCGCTGCCAGCCAGCAGAAGAGTTTTGGGTAAATAACTACTGACTTTTTAATCAAAGACACCAGAGCTCATCGCTCCACCTTAACACACACGCCTGAAACATCTGGATGACCAGATGCCGGTTTTCGCTAATCTGATCCCCCGCTCTACGTTTCACTTGGCGGCGCCTCAAACCCCTCCGATTCATCTCTCGCGGCAGAGCCTCGGCGTTTTGGCATTTCCAGTGCCGGGTAAGCGCTTCTGAGGAGAGCTTTGAACATTTCAAACAGGGGAGGACTTCGGCAAACCCAGCGTAGAGGAACCTGCCTTATCGCCGACGCGTTCTGGTGCGTGGCCTTCGTGAGGGTCAGCAGAGCCGCGGAGGAGTTTTCATTCAAAACGGCAGAACGACCAGTGAACAGAAAGTACGGTGGGTTTTTGTACCTGGGCTTGATTCCACTGAGAATTAATGTCGTCATGGCGTTTCCTACGGTTTGTTTTTTTGTTTTTGTTTTTTAGCTTTATTGTGAAGGAGCTGGAGCTAGCAGCCTGAGCTAACTCGCAGGTGAGCGCATCGTCAGCACCCCGAAACACCTTCCAAACGCGGACGACCAAATTACACGGTGGCGCATTTAAAGGGACGGTGCCCTCCTGTTGTCCTCGGGTCACACAGACCCAAGAGAGACATAGACAAAGAGTGACGGAGAGAGAGCCAAGGTAACAGGAATTAAGCGTTTCAAGGGGTGCGATTCCAGTGCACAAACAAGTAACTTTGTTAGCTTCACTTGTTAAAAATGTGCTGAATATGTCAAATACGACTTCAAATAAATTCGGGGGAGTCAAAGCGGAACTCCAGGCAAGAGATTGGGAGATTATTTCACTAATAACAAGGAAGAAACGACTTGTTATAAGTGAAATAATCTGCTAATTGAATAGATATTAAGGAATTTTTCCTGTATCTCACAGAAAAGTTACGTGTAAGTTAGTTTCATCGCATTTGTACTGAGATGTTTCCAAAATCTCTGAAGCAATTCTGGTCAGGAGCAAAACGACAAGGTTAAAAAAATTTTTTTTAAAACAATGTGAAACTCAAAAGAAAAATAACAAACTCGTTGATTGCTTGGAAATGACATCGCCCCCTATCCCGCTTCGTTCGATCACTTCGATGCCTCTGAGGAAAAATTGAAATTCATTCCTCTCGTAGGTCAAGGAGCGCAAGAAACGTCTTGAGTTTTGAGCAAAAAAAAAAAAAAAACAACAAAAAAAGAGAATAATCCCAACCCGTCCGATCCATCAGAAGAACAACAAACACATGAAACGTGCATCTGAGCCGCTGGGCAAATATTTTTTCCCCCTGCAGAGGAGATGCTGTGTTTACACCACAGCCGCAGGTGACAGTGATCACCGGCTCATTTGCTCTTCTGAGCATGTCACTGACACTTCATACTCGGGGTTTATTGGAACCAGCGGCCTGTTAATATCTGCCACTCTAATGGAGGGGAGAAAGGCTGCAGGCTCCGCTGACTGCACACGGTATCCTTCACTTCCCTTCGGCGCAGAAAAACGATAAAGCCTCGATTGCAGGAGGTGACCAGGATGATTGCTGCTGTAGAGCTAAATCAAAACCCCGGCACAGGATAACCTTTAAAAGGGAATCCATGATGCACGCTGGGAAAGGACGCAGGCAGACTGGGCCGTGATTATCCGGTGAAAGGAAGCGTTTCAACCTAGGGTTCTTAAATAATGTGGAGCAAAATGAGAGATTTCTCACTAGAAAGAGACTGCCCTGAGCACACGCAGGGTGAACAGGGAGCATGACACCGAGCTGAAGGTCCGACCCATCAGATCCATGTGATGTCTACAACACACTGCTGAAGATTTAGAGTTTAAATCAGGCCCTGCAATGTTTTAGAGTATTTTTTTTTGTAGAAGTTTGCATGCAAAAAAATGAAATGAAATCATTTCAGATTAGAAAGAAATTAGGGAAGACTGAAGACCAAAACCCAGAGTCAAACTTTGAGCCGTTAAAGAGTCTGTGTCGGAGTAAAAGCCAAGGAGTTCGCTTGTTTGTTTTTTGTTGTTGTTTTTGTGTGACTGTGGTGCAATTTACATCCAAATCTGAGACTGACACATTCAGTAAGTACGGGTTAAAGGTAAAGGGTTATATGTTATAAAGCACTTTTCTACTCACACCAACCACTAGAAACACATTCACCGAGTCAAAATCATCGAGCAGGAACACGATGATCAGTAAGTGCCTCAACTTGCTGCTGATCAGAGGCAACTCTAACCAGGTGTGGTTTTAATCTAGTTTTATAGGAGCTTGAGTTTCCGACAGATTTCTGGTGCATAGAAGTTAAACGCTGATTTATAAACTAACAAAAGGATTCTAAAGCCTGTGCTCTGTGAGGCAGAATGGTCTGATGAGGAACCTTTGTGGTTTATAGACTTCAAGAACTTTGAAGTCTACCTTGACACCGGTAACCGGCCCATGACTAATCCCAAATACTTTCCCAGACTGGTCTGCTGGGAGGTGAGCGCAGCGGCTCTTGGCCCGGTTTCCCGTTTGAAACTTGGGCCGCAGAATGTCTGTTAGGGCAGCCGTCCAAACTCCAGCCCAATCAGGCCGAATGCCATCGCTCTACAATGTCAGACGGCAAGCTGTCGAGCGCAAGAAAGCTCTGGCACCCTCACAGCCAACACGCAGGACCGCCATTTGAAATGCAAACAAAACGGCCAGCAAATTAAGATGGAGGGAAGCGGCGAGCAGCTCTCTCTCCCTCTCTCTCTCTCTCTCTCTGAGGCTCGCTGTGTGGTCTCCTTTAGAGCCGATATAATGAAGACGACATTACGGCACTTATCTGAAGAGCTGCAAGTCTCTGTATGTAGACATCAGAGGCGGCAGAGCACTTAACCTTCCTTTGTGCCTCCTTCCCTCCCATAGTCTCCATGTCGCACCGCCGAACGCCTGACTGAAACGAACGCTCGGGGAATCTGTCATAAGTCGTGAGATGGACTCTCCAGAGATGCCTCCGTAGTGGGATGTGCTACATATTAGGAGCTGCGTTCAGCCACCCGTGTGGCACAGTCTCTCCTCCTGCACTTGTTTCAGAGCCACTCGAGTGCACTTTCCCAAAAAAAAAAAAACCTCAACTCCGTCTAATCCGCACAGTTAGGCTCCTGATGGTTTCCTTCAGCAGATGATAAGATTGGCTCCCAGGAGATAAATGTGATGTGTAACAATGTGGTGAGGGAATATTTGGGGAGTGGTGAGAGAGGAGAGGAATGCGATCGATAAATAATCCTCCTGGTTTGGTCTGCCGGGTTTTTGGGGGTTTTTTTGCGCAGCTCATTTTTAAATGGATAAGCTGCAGCACCGATTCTTTCCGAAGGCGTTCAGACTTAATGTCTACAAACACGTGGTTCGTCTGATGGTGTGATCCTCCCAGTAACGCGAATAAGAGTCCAATGTCAAGTCCCGCACAGTGGCAGCAGTGGCTGCGTCTCCACTGCAAACGTGTAAAACATGCTGACGCTAATGTTGAAAATATATTTCCCAATTTTGGTGTTTCCATTAAATAAGAAACGCAATGAAGAAGTTTGTTCACACAAATATACCTGTTAATATATATCTATATACCTCGCCGTCCTCCTCAGATGACTTCCTGCCGTCGTCTTCTTTGTGGTTTTCACCAGAGGCGGCGTCCAGATGTTGCTGCTGTGATTTCCGTTACAGTTTTGCGAAATTCACCGATTTGGATACGGCCAAAAAAATCCACCTCATCCTGGCGGCAAAAGGTTTTTAGCGAAAAATTTGTTGGGTTTTTTTTTGGGGGGGGGGATTTGCCGTGTATTAAGAAAATGTATTTTCTAAAGGTCACATTGCACAGCGACAAGGTCGATGAAAAAAAGGACTATTGTCCCGACATCAAAGCCCCAAGGGGGACTAACTGAACCTGAACATTTTAATCAGTAGCGCTTTTCTGATATAAACAATTGTTTTTTCTGATATGCACCCAACTTTTGTACATTATCTATTTTTTATTTTTAGCTTAGAGGCCAAAATGTCAGCGTCAGCCTTTGTCACGAGGAAAAATGTTCAGATTTTATATGTACTGTCCCAGGCTTGTTTGTAGTAGCGTTAGGTTGCAGTTTACATCTAGGCATTTTTCCTCTTTTTAGTCACCACCACTGGTGGATGGCGGATGGGAGGGGCCGGCCCAGCACTTCCTGCTTAAATGATGTCACTGATTACATCACTGGGTTCTACCAAATAGAGGGGTTTTCTTTTAGTATTGCATTGTTTGTTTTCTTGAAAGCAACTTTTTGAGGTGCCCTGCATTAAATATTTTTATTTTGCAGATAATTTAGTTATCTAAATGAGTTTTATTTAAAAGGAAAAAAAAACCAAAACAAAACAATATAATGACCAGAAGAACTTGGCGGCTGCATTTCATTCGGATGAAATTGTCAACAAAGTTGCACTTGCTGCGTGTGTTTTGGTAGCGTGCAGCTCAATCTGATGGGATTTCCTGACTTTTTTCAAACGGCTATAAGCCTCTGCGTTACATTTAGGTCTCTTTAAAGCTCGACTCTTCGCCTCAGACGTCCTCGACGGAAACAAAGAGAGGCAGACACGAGTACAGAACACAGACCGGAGGAAAGGGAAAACAAAAACAAACACACACACACACAAAAAAAAAGCAAAGGCAACACTTAAGAGCGGCTTTGGCACTTCATTTGTTTTTACCCAATTACAGTAAGTGGCGTGCTCAAGGATTATGAGGGGCTTTTGAAAGGCAATGAAATGATCTGTCCTCTGGTGGATCTGAGTGACTGTGACGCCTCTCGCTGCGGCTGACCTGCACAAGGAGAGGCCTTTCGTCCTCACTGCGAAGCTCCCTGTGTGCGCCTGCCTTCCTTTAATCACACACCTGCAAGAAATATTTGAAAAAACAAAATGCAACAGGAATCAATTGTGAATTGAATGAGTGAACTATGATATACAGAAAGTGATAGAAAAAAAAACAAATATGACTTAAAAGAAATTTGAGGCCTTGAAATTAGGCTTCTGTCTCTTCACAAACTCCTGCTCTTTATGAAACTATGGCCTTCAGGAAGTCATTGTGACATGTAAACCTTTCTGTTTTACCAGCTACTGTAAATTGGCTGATATGATGAGCGAAGTAGATGTTCAGACCCACCAGGTTTTTGCTAATTGCTGCTGGCTAGTCTGAAGGAGCTGAGTGGGGGAAGAGCTACTCTGTGAGGTGGAAGCCAGCAAACTCCTTTTACTGCTTTAGACATTTTTAGACGCAGCATTTGCGATGTCTTTCTATATTTCTTTTCCTACCACGGCGCTCTTCACTCATCCAGAGGCGGCTCATGCCTTCAGAGGGCCATTCTGAGACACAACCCGGGGGGGTCAATCTTTCATGTCTTTGTAAAATGAAATAAATCCGTGGGTGAGGGGGGAAAAAACCTGCGACATCTCTCCAGGATCACAGGAGATCCATCATAGCGGATCTCCTGTGATCCTCTTCAGACCCTCTTCAGATCAGCAGCGTCCTCCACGCGCAGCCACACACACGTCCCCCGCATCCCTGCGTGCGCCTCGCCCTCTTCCGCCTCGCTGTTTACGTCCTCTCCCCGTCCCCCGATCCGCCTCGGCACGCAGGGGGGGAACGGAGTCCGACCTGACTGGAAGTGTTTCCTAACAAGCAGAACCTCGCTGTTTTAAAGACGCCGCCGTCGCTCTAAAAGCCGCACGAAGGCAAGGAGAATCTCAGCAGAAATGCTTGGGTTGGCTCGGTAACAATTAGTTACAGCAGAGGACACCGAGAGGCACCTCTTGCTGTGAATATGCACGCCTCGGCTCTCTCTTCCCTTTCTCTCGGGCTTAATAAAAATGCACGACTCAACGGCGGCGGCGGCGGCAGCGGCAGCGGGGGGGCCGCGCGGAGCAGAAAGATTAAACTAAGCCACCAAACTGCTGCCATCTCTTGAATTTTACATCTCACAAGACCTGGGAGCAAACTCTATTCCTCTGACATACTCCGCTGGTCTTTCACGCACATCTGCGACGGAGCGTCTGAGGTGATGCAGGAGAGCCTCCGCAATCATCATCCCGGCACCAGAGCGGGACGTGAGATCGGGATTTGAGTTTACAGTTTCTACTTATTGATCAGCAGTCGGTTTCATCTGGGCAGCCATCTTTCCCATTGGAGAACATGAACGCAGACCACACCGGAGCCCAGTGAGGCCCGATGGGCCTTCGTTTAGGAAATAATGCGTCACGTTTTCAAGATTGTACCCGTCTGACAACCTGTGTTGTCAGACGGGTACAGCTTTGATGATTTTCTCGATTCAACACGCGTGGCTGTGTTTCCATTAGTTAGGCATGAAGTTACAAAAATTAGTGGAAACATACCGATTTTTTTTGTTTAAAAAACAGACATTTTTTTTTTTATTAAGTTTTTCCTCTACGATGAGGAAGCTTATGAGCCGCATCAAAATTCGTGCATTTCGCAAAACTGCAATGGAAGCACTTTTGTCGCACTTTTGTAGACTGGAGCAACGTCACAAAGTGTTGAATCAGAAACTCTGACGTAAAACCGCTCACTACAATTTCCTCAAAATGTTTTCTCTACACTGGCAGAACATTGTCGAAGTTTCCTTAAGTGATCCGGACATGGTCTGGTCTGTGACTGTAAGTAATTTATGATTTAACACGTCGATGCATTTTACTTCATAACGCCAAGATCCGGAGAAAGCTGAGTTTTAGTTTCGCTGCTAAATTCATTAGTCGGATTAACCTGGACAACACCGGGCAGTGAAGTTGTTTCTGTGCAAGCAGAACAAATCTGTGGGGTCCCAATTAGTCAAGCAGGCGGCCTATTCCAACTCAGCAGATTATTAAGAAGGCGTAATCGTATGACGCTTGAATAATGGCACAGCAAAGGAGATGATTACAGGAAGAAAAGACAAATATAAAACAAAACATTTAGACTTTCCTCCATAGTCCAAAAACACATAAATGCTAAGTGATCTTATAGTTGTCCACACACGTTTACAGAAATGTTTTCATCGGAAACACACAAAATGGCCCCAGACACTACTTCGACTCCTCCAGACCTGTAAGTGGCGCTAAACAACGAGTTTGGGTCATGAGAATCCGGCCTTCATGTGAGGATAATGGTAAACAGAGCTGGAGAAAACAAGACTACCGAACTAAAAACTGTGGCTGAAGACTTTTTTTGTGAAATCGATATTAAGCACTGAGGAACTATTGACGGGCTCCCAGATCTTGTTGAAAAGTTACTCGTAAGTAATTTTTTTCTTGTATCAAATGTTCTGAGATATTTGCAGTAGAAAATAGACCGAAATGACTTGGTAAGATTTTGTGTTTTTGCAGTGTCCTTCACTTTTGTATGCAAATTTAATTTGGACTTGGTGAGTGCAAGTCTCTGCGAAGTTGCCAACATCGCAGAGCCTTGGATGAACTTCAAAAGATTCTTTTGTAATTAGTTTTGCAAAATGAGACACACTTCATTTTAAAGCTTTGATTTTTCTGTTGTGATCATCTTTAGTTGTTTTTTTGTGTTTGTTTGTTTTAACCAACAAAAATGAGTAAAATCTACCTAACTGCTCAACTTTCAAGAGAAATGGATGATGTGTTATTTCTTAAACTCTGCCCTCGGTGTTATCAGCTTTTACTCTGTTAATCTGCTATCACTATAATCCAGCTGATACATGATGGGGCCAGTAAATAAACGTGAACACATTTAGTACATTTCCAGTTAAATGCTAATGGATCGAAAGCCCTTCATAGAAGTTTCAGGGGAGGGAAAAAGACGACGTTCACTTATTGTGAGGCCTGATTTATTTTTCCCGCGCTCCATCGTGACAGTGCCGGGTGTCGCCGCTTCTCAGGCTGCCATCTGCTTCTGCTTCACATTCACTGGGCATCTTTATTGCCTTCAGGAAGGGAGGGATTCATCATTCCTCCCAGGCCGAACGTATCCATGAGGGGAAGAAAGCGTTTGGGTTGATGCTTCAGAGCGAGCCGCGCCACTCAGTCCGATGACGCCGTCTGGTTTCCGAGATTCTTTTGTGACGCTAGCTCCTGTGGTCTCTTCTCCACGTCGTCCGTTTTAGTTTGTGACTTTGTCAGGGAGAGAAGGTTCTTCATTTAAATCCATCTCCTGTCGCTCATTTGTAGAAGATGCCCTCTCTGGCCCAAATCCGCCGTGCCTAATTACGCCGGCTACCGTTTCTTTGGGTCGCACTCGATGTCATAGAGACGCACTCCAGCTCTGCCAAGTGGAACTGCGCACGACTTCGCTTCGAAGTAAATGTTAAAAAGAAGCAAATCTGTGATGAGCTTTATTATGGATCAGAATGAAGTGCATATCCAGACACCATCATTAAGGGAAGCTGAATGAAGCAGCTTGTGCTCAGGTTATATAATTAGGTTCAGACACAGTTTTGATCATTTATCCATGACCTGGCAGGGGTAGATCTGAGTCGTTTTGGCCTGGACTAAGGCCCTACAAGAGAGTGAATATTCATAGCCGGTGATGCACTGGCTTAATCATAATCATATTTACAAATTTAGACCCCCTGCATGTTGTTGTTTACATAAGGAAACTCCGTGCATGTGGACACAGACAAACCCTATATCTCTGAAAATCAAGTGTGATTGCTAGCTATGTTTTTTGTGTGTTAGGATAAGATCTTTTTCTGTAGTAATCAGAAAACAAGTTTTTAGCTTGTTTCATTAAAAGCTGGCGAAAAACTAGCTAGAAACAAACTAAACACGAGCTAGAAGCCAGATAAAAACTTGTGTTGAGAATAAATAATAATTCTGTGGTTTCCTCTATCTCTTTTAGCTATTTGCCTGCTCGTATTTGTACACGTTCGTACACATAGCGCACACACACACAAAGCTAAGGCTAAAAGGAAATGAGCTGTTTGGGCATGCTGTCTTTGGGGCGTAGCTTAGGTAGGCTAACAAAGGGAATTACAAACTGATGCCACTTTTCTCTGTTTGCCCATCAAGATAGCATGGAGAAATGGACCGGCTGTATTTTCGTCTTAATAAATGAAATTCATAAATTCACCTCACTGATTCTTCTTCAACCAATTATTCTTTCACCTATTGGAGAAAGGATAATTTTCCACACTATCTAAACACCACCTAAAGACTAGCTAAATACTAGCTAATGACCTGTGGACCTAGCTAAGGACTGGCTAAATACTAGCTAGTCCTTAGCTAGTTTCTACAGGTCTTTCGCTGCTAAAGGCTAGTAGAAACTAGCTAAAGACTAGCTAAATACTAGCTAAAGACCTGTAGAAATTAGTTAAGGACTGGCTACCCTGGAATCAGTGAGGTGAAATCCCCCTTGTTTTCTGTATGCAACTCGCAGATGATGGAAGAATCTGACATTGTTTCTAAAAAAACATCCCTTGTGCTTGCGGTGGTTTGTCAGAAAATGAATCAGGATTTAATTTACTTGACTTGCCGCAGGCTGTCTGTCTCAGATCTGACTGACACAGTCAGTGTTGCTGCTGACTGAATCATTGGGCAGTGACATTCCAGAGCCCCAACAAAGACACTGTCATTAAAATGCACTTGTCAGGTCAAATGGAGAAACCTTTTTTATTTTATTTTTTTGCTTTGTTCACAGGGAATTATGGAAGAAAAAAAAAATTTCAGCAGCAAAAAGTAATAAATCATATTCAGGGAATCCAAACTCATATTCACTGTGTAAAAAAAAAAAAAAAAAAAAATGTCCCTGGATTGGACGGTGAAATAAATTAGCAATGTGTGAACAGTAAAACAATTTGGAAGTGCCGCATTTGTAATCCTCACTGGGGTGTGCTGAAATTCAAACATATTATCAACAAAGGGCAAAAATAATGTCCCTCCTCAGCTGCTGTCACACTATAAAAACCCTTTTATGTCGGGGTGCAGGACACTCACATTTTACACAAGGTTAGACCTATAATAACACAAAGGAAATGAATACCGGACAGATGGAAACGTGACTTAGAATTCAATCATTTCACTCATCTCATGGTTTCACTCATGGCAACCATTTCCAACTAAAAGGAACATCAATTGGAAGCCATTATCACACAGTCTATGGCTTTCTCTCCTAACAGGCAATCTTGATATAAAAACCATTTCAGAATGAAGTCATGATTAGGTCCATCTGGTGTCAAAGTGTTGGACGTGTCGATCAGAGCAATCTCGTGACAGGAAATGTCTTGAGACGCTGCTGCTTTTGTGACCCTCTTAAAGGGATAGTTTACATTTTAAAGCAAGATTCTGGGAAGATTTAATCTGTCCTGGTAAATATCAGCATGAGTTTGTGGTTAAGAGTGGTGAAAGGCAACTTCGGGTCGAGGTATAGTTTTGAATCTTGAAGTTCACACTGAGTGCACTTGAGCTTTAGCTTTAATCTTGACGCGTACGTTGGTGCTCGATTCTCCAAAAGCAAGACTTCTGACGGAAATACCAGTGCAGGCAGACTTGCCTGTGGTGGCGCTACACCAAGAACCACTGAAGGAAACGACACAGAAACCTCAGAAGAGAAAGACGTGAGCGCAACTTCCTTATTTGCAAAATGTAAACAAAAAAGGAGCAGCATCAGATTTTAGCAGTTGCAGGATTTGGATTTCTGTTTTGGTTTTAGTAAAAAGACAATAAGCTATTTCTCCTGCTAGCGACACACTTGCGCATCTGTTTTGGTTGTATTTACCCACAATGCCCTGCGCTACAGTCTGCCTCCTGCTTTTGGGATGGTCTCCGTTCCGCTTGGCTTTCACACACGCGCTCTCGCCGCACCAGACTTCACGTCAACCGAACCGAGATCTAGATTTTCAGACCAGAGTTCGCTTTTCTGGTCCACGTCCAATGAACCGGACTCTCAAGAGAAAACAAACTGGAGTTCGATTAAAGCTGACTTGATGTATTTGCTCCACTTTTGGTGGAACTGCGGTGGTCTGACGGGTCACAGGCGGCTGAAAAAACCAGTAGCCAAGTTAAGGTTAGTGCGGCTACTTGCTGGGTGCCAAACACTGTCCCTGCCTGCTGCCGCCAAAGTAGGAGGCTTTGAATTTAAAAAAGTTCAAAGTGACTCAGAAACATTTCTCAGACGCCAATATTATTAATTGCAGCGTCACTTTGACCCGGCCCGTCTCAAATGTTGCAAAATGATGATTAAGTCAGGGCAGCTGTATTACTTTATATTTTTAGGTAAATGAAAGAAAAAAAAAGTACAAAATGATAAAGCTGAACTGTGGATTTGGAGAGGGTCTAGAACAGGGGTGTCAACATCCAGTCCTCGAGGGCCGGTGTCCTGCAACTTTTAGATGTGCCTCTGCTGCACCACACCTGAATAGAATAATTAGGTGATTAGCAAGGCTCTGGAGAACTGATCTACACAAGGAGGAGGTAATTAAGCCATTTCATTCCTGTGTTTTGTACCTGTGGCACATCGAAAAACTGCAGGACACTGGCCCTTGAGGACTGGAGTTTGACACCCCTGGTCTAGAACACGACAAGAAGTCGTGTTCTAGGGAACACGACTTCTTGTGCTCTCTAGAACATGCATAAAACAATAAACGCCGAGGCTCACTGCGACTTGGTGCGCTCCTGGCAAGCGTTTTGCAAAGCAGCCGATCCAGGAGCGCTGTTCACTTTCCCCGCCGCTGACTGGCCGCCACCAAGAGCCGAGATAAGGAGGACTGTAGATATTAGCTGAGACGGTTCCTGACTGTCCCTCGTTTTTGCAAACTGAGTTGAAATGGATTTATCTGCCTTTATACGGCGAATTTAGGTCTGACTCCCCTGACACCGAGGCTTTGCCTTACAACAGGAGCTGACGCAGAAAGCCCAAGGCGCTGAAAATGAAGGGCTGTTAAATAATTCTTGTCAGCAGGGGATTCAGGCTCGGATGCAGACGAGGCTTTAGAAAGCAGAGGGGGAAATGCCCTGTGGAGAAAAAGGGTGTCATGTTCAACACCTCTGCAACCTATTTTTATCCAGGCTCTTGCTCTCAATGTGCAGGTGCTTTTGTCAAATCCTGAAAACAAAAACAGAAACGCGTTCATTTAAACGAATGGACTTCTGCCACGAATTCTCGCTTGGATGAAATCACGCGATTGTGTTTCTCCACCTCGAGTGCAGGAACAGGCAAAGCTGAAGGTCGGAGCGCATTAGCAGGTCGGGAAGGCCCATTTCCTCCACCAACATCCATCTCAAATCATCACAATCTAATCTCGCAAATGTCTTGACATTTCTGGAAGCACAATCAGCGAAAGACAAGGTGAAAGGATTGATCTGGCTAATGTTGGATTGGAGAGGAGCTGGACGCCCTGATGAGCTAATCCAATTTATCATAAATTCATTAAAAAAGACAAAAAAAAAAAAAATCTCCTTTCTTCAGGAAGCACAGGTTCAAACGGAACGTCGTTAGTTTCAGGCGGCATCTGAGGAAAACCGGAGACAGCGCCTCTCCTGACGTCAACGCCGGCGTGGTTTTAAAATGGTTTAAGTTTATTGAACTGCAGGTGACATATCACAGCTGTTGCGAGAGACGAGATCGCTAACTAACCGCATGTTTTAGACTTGACGAACTCGCAAAATGACAATAAAAACAACAATTACTGCACTTTTACGCAACATAACTCCCTTAAACCTTCAAGGGAGTGAGTCAGATTTCAGAGACTCTACGCATACGCCATCCCCCCTTTCTGCTCCTTCTGAATTATCTGCATCATGCCACTCTCGATTTTTCTCCTCGGTTCTCCCTGGCAAAGCCTCTTTAATCTCTCACTTGCTAAACGAGGTCAAACAAAGGCGACGCGAGTTAAACGTGAGGTCAGATGACACGACGGACACGGCTTGACTTTGCGTTTGCTTCGGTTTCGTTCCGGTTTTGATGTCGCTCACGTGCTTCGTATCCGGTGAATATTAAAAGAAAACAAGCCTTTTTGTAGAGTCGCGCAACGCAGCCGTGCAGCAGCTGCCGACTTGTCGTCACGTCAGATTTCTCTTCTTTTAATATCGCAAAGATCAGCAAAGAAGAAAACGCAAAATCCTACCCAGTAATTCTGGCCCAATTTTCAGCAAGATATATTATATTAGCTTATTCAAGACAATAATTCCTTAATATTGATGAAAAAGTTCAGTTACACTGGCAGATTGTTTCAATTATAACATAGAAAAAAATACCTTGTTGTCAGTAAAATGATCTGCAGACTGGAACTGGAGCTTTTTCATCAATAATAAAGAACTATTGGCTCTAAACAAGCTCCAATATCTTACTAAAAAGTTATTTATAAGTCGCTTTTATTCGTTCTTATTCCAAGACTACTAAGACATTTACTCTAGGAATTAGTTTGAAGATACTTGGTAGGATTTTGTGGTTTAGCAGATTTAATTTAGCCTCATCGTGTTTTTAGTAATCATCATCTGACTGGTAAAACGTTTCCTGGAGTCACTGCTCAGTTATGCCTGCTCTTAAAGTACAAGCAAGAGGCTAAGCATGTCTTGATGGAAATATTATATATATATATATATATATATATATATGTATATTTATATATAGATATATATTTATCTTAGATCTGTGAGCAGGTCCCCATGAGGAAAGACCAGCTAAGTTAAAAGTGAAAACAAAGTGACAGAGCCGGTGAGCCTGGGGTCTGTAAGCAGTTTTTAGATCTGATGATGTGTGGATGCGGCAGCCAGGTATTTCTGGAGCAGGTGATGGACGAGCTGCAGCTGTGACCCGACCCTCGCACTTCGGAGCTGCTTCTGTAATCAAGAACAACCGAGGAGGAAGCAGAAAGGAGAGAAAACTGCTCACAGGCAGAGTCTGGGGCGTTAAAATGACTGGATTTAAACTTTTATCTATTTTTTTTTTTTTTTTTTTTGTGCTGCTCAAGTAATTTCTTTCGTTACAGGTTTTAGTTGTTCTTCCGAGTAAAAATCGCGCCTCATGAGTTTGTCAGACTAAAGATTTTCTTATTGCGGCCGACATTTCTCCACTCTGTTATTCACGTCTCGTGTTTTTTTATGCTTACTCTAGACCAGGGGTGGGCACTCCTGGTCCTCGAGGGCCGGTGTCCTGCAACTCTTGGATGTCTCCCTGGTCCAACACACCTGAATCCAATAGCTGAATCACCTCCTAAAGGCAGTCAAGTTCTCCAGAGTCCTGCTAATGACCTCATTATTTGAATCAGGTGTGTTGAAGTAGAGACACATCTTAAAGTTGCAGGAGAGCGGCCCTCGAGGGCCTGGAGTGCCCACCCCTGCTCTAGACTAATCAAAAATCAGGATCAGGTCGGGTGAGTCGCCACGGTGCTGCCGCGTTCTTTGTAAAGCACTGGGGGATTCAAACCATTTTTATTCATAAAACAAAACAACAACAAAAAACAAGAAACAAATAACGGAACAGAGACGAGACATATTCATAACATGAAACATGACACACACAAAAATATTTAAAAAAATAACCCAAATTTCAATCAGATTCTGAGTGGGTACGTTTTGCTTAGAAACGTGATTACTTTAACGGGTTTTGTTCTTCTCTAGAGTCTGAGCTGGATGTTTCTAGAGGTTGAATAAAAGTGAGGGTATAAGAGATTTGATTCCACATGTAGTTCTCCTGACACAGTCAGTAACGTAATGAAGACAAGAAACGTACTCAGTTTTTACCATCCTGGTGTTGATCCAGCTGACTAGGACACACCGCTAGCAGAAGGTAAGATAAATTTCATTTTTACATGGTTAAATTTAAATAATTTTGTATAAATAATATCTGTGACGTGCATGAACAAGTAAAACAGCATATTTGATTGAGTAAAGACACCTTTTGTCTTCATTTATATACTGAAATGGCAGTTCTTCATTCGTTGCCTCAGGGCAACATTGTGCAGTTAGACCACTTTTGTGTGAACTATAACATGCTCATGAATGGAGATGTGCAGGGATGTGTAGTTATCAACATAATCAATTTTTTCCTGTACCATCTACTAATACTCACAGGAAATGGATGCACAAAGATTTTATTAAGGAACATGATCAAGCGGTTAGGTTCATTCCTTCTGACAGTGAGGACAGTGAGCTTGAGGAGAGTGACGGTGAGGAAGAGTGGACTCCAAAATCAGGTTTGAGGGAGAGTTAGGAGATCAGGGTTCAGTCAGTAGAGTAACATACTGTATGGAATGAGCATGTATGTGCGTTTGTACATCAGTGAGTGAAGAGAGGCATATATGACCTATTCTAATTTTATGCTTACTGGTTTCTTTTGAAAACAGATGACCTGCCTGATGACAATGAGTCTGTGGATGAACTGGAAAATGAAGACGATGAGGTATCACAGGAAGCTGTTCCACGCTTACCCCGTTGGAGAACACCCCACAGTGCCAATGTCACCGATTACCCAGAATGGCAGGCCAGTCTTCCAAAATCAGATCATATCAATTCCCCCTACAAATCCTTCAAGATGTTTTTTTCTGAAGACATTCTGGAAGTAGTTGTAGAGCAGTCAAATTTACATGCCATTCAGTGTGACACCAACAAGCCCCTTAACCTCGCTAAAAAAGAACTGGAGCAATTTATGGGTACAGCAGTATGAATGTCATTGTTTGGATTACCAGGCACCTGCATGTTTTGGAACAAAGCCACCCGAGTGTCCCAGGTAGCGGACACCGTGGCACTAAACAGATGGGAGTTTCTTAAAAAATTCCTGCACTTCAACAACAATGAAGTGAGACAACGAGAAAATATTGATCCACTCCACAAAATCCGACCACTGGTCACTCACCTTACCTCAAAGCTGCAGACAATACCAATGAGTGAGAAGTTAGCTGTGGATGAGCAGATGGTCCCTTTCAAGGGAAGAAATACACTCAAGCAATACCTGCCAGCTAAGCCAAACAAATGGGGCTACAAGATATTCATCTTGGCTGGCTCTGATGGTGTCCCGCACAATTTTGAGATTTACACAGGGAGAGTTGTGCAACCACCTGAGCTGCCAGATGTAGGAGCAAGTGGCAATGTTGTCCTCCGCCTGGCCCAGCCAATACCCAGACAACAGAACTACAAGGTGTTCTTTGACAACTGGTTCACGAGTGTCCCTCTCATTCTCACACTTGCTCAGCAGGGAATTCACTGTACTGGTATTGTTCGTAGCAACAGACTACCAGGTGTCAACTTGGTGTGTGATTTTGAGTTGAAGAGAACTGGGCGTGGATCTTTTGAACAGAAGATGGCCAAGGTTGGAGAAACCACCTTGCATGCTGTGAAATGGTACGATAACCGTTCAGTCAGTCTTCTCAGCAATTACATTGGAGCACACCCAGTCACTGACCCCCTCAAACTCCCAAAACTAGGGTGAAATTTTTTTTTTCCTCATAAAATAAAAATTCATGCCATAGAGGGTACGCAAATTTCAATCAGATTCTCAGTGGGTACGTTTTGCGTAGAAACGTGATTATTGTAACGGGTTTTGTTCTTCTCTAGAGTCTGAGCGAATGTTTCTAGAGATTGAATAAAAGTGAGGGTATAAGAGATTTGATTCCACCTGTAGTTCTCCTGACACGGTCAGTAACGTAATGAAGACAAGAAACGTACTCAGTTTTTACAATCCTGGTGTTGAACGAACGCCACGATGCCTTTGTGTTCATTAAATCAGCTGTTAGACACAGCAGAGCAGTTTGGAGGTTTTAAAACATTCCCATGAACAACAGTTTATTGAAGTTCTTTGTGCAAAATGAAAGTAATAACTTTATGCTGTGTGGTGCAAAGCTCCTAAGAACGATGAACAGTCTTAACAGAGAAACGTTCACATGACGACTTCCTGAAGGCGGAGTTTCGGAAAGAGCAGCAGCTTCTTAAAGAGCCGGAGGCCCAATTTCAAGTCACATTTTTTTAAGCATTTTTATAACAAATGAAGGTCACACTATTATCTGAATGGTATGTAGCGCCGCCATATGGTTGGAAAATACATAACGCTGAATGTAGTAAACGCTACCTGAGGGCGAACAGCTAAAATCAGTTTGCAATAGTTGTGTTACTCTAAAATCTCTACAGCAAAACAGTGTATATACCTGTGTCTCTAAATCAAAATAACATGAATAAAACTCCGATAATTATTGCTTTTATTCATTTTTAAACACACCAAACATGCCACCTCACTTTATGACACAGCACCGCCTTACAATAAAAGTATTTCAGCAAAATTGATGACGAACCCAAAACATTTGTCCAGTTTATTTCAAACAGGAAAACATAAATGCATAAGTACTGGCTGAAGCATTAATCTCCTCGGAGGAAAAACACGAGATTGTGAAGATTATTTGTGGCTATTCCAAATTACACATCTGTCTCACTTACATGATGTCGAAATAATATCTTCTGATTACAGATTTCAGTTGATCATACTTGGTGCTGAAGCTTGGATCTGTTATAACTTCAACACCAGACATGCTGAAATATTTGCAGTCTTCTCATTTCTTTGAGATGTGAAAACATTTTCATCAAGCAACAGCACTTCCAGTCACAAACGCAGCAACGTGAAAATGTCTTGTTTTCCTGCATCCCTTTTTTTTCTCTCCCCCCCTTCTTCTTCTTTCCATGTGATTTTCCGACCGGGGAACACATTTCAGTCCACCAAATTTGCCTCGCTCTAAGCCCTGCATGCACCATTATCCATAGTTTTATGATTTTCCGCGCCCCACTTTCAGACAGCAGGTTCCCCCACCTCGCCATCCAGCTTCGTCTGTTATGAAATCGCAAGATCCATTCGGTAATGTGTCGCGCGAGCCTTTCCGCTGATTTATTTTATGCCTAGTGATGGATATTCTCTCTCTCTCTCTCTCTCTAAACGAAAAGCATGACGCTGGGTTTAAACAGGCCTATCTTTGTCTCCTCTTGTTAATGTTAGGGAGACGGGTGGGGAGGGGGGCAAACAAATCGCAGCTGTGTTTTGACAGAGAAGAAACTCATGTTTTAATCATGCTGAAGTAAAAAGAGAGAAAAGAAAAGTCACCGTGAGCTTTTAAACATGCAAAAACATAATATGGATGCTTCTCGGCTGCAGATGATGCCATGTTCCTGTCTGGCGGAGTTCACCCGACCGGCTTCATACGTGACTTTACCACATCATTAACGAGTCAACGAGGCTGAAAAAGCCGGCAGCCGAGAACACACAGGCGCATGCAGGGAGATGAATCGTCTATTCTTTCTTCGAGAAAGACCAGATGATTCTCAATCACTATTTTGTGAGGTTTTCCGAGGAAAACGTGAAGGGGGACTTTTGTTATACTTTGAAGGTTTGCTTTTAATCTCCATATTTTTCTTGTCTTTTTTTTATGCTTTTTGCCACCGGACGCCTGTCGCCGTCTGCCCGCAAATTCCTGCAAGATGTTTCAAGTTCTGCTGCCGAACCGCTAAATATGTTCGCTCACTAAAAAGTTGAACAAGTTGTACGTAAATGATCCATTTTTCCTGTTTAAGTTGTAGATTGATTTTCATAAGCTGGGAGTTTGTGCTGCTTTGTAAAGTAAATGCGACTGAGTGCTATTTGACTGAGACGTTGCCTTCCACGTCGAGGTTTCCGTACTTTTTGGTGTTTCTCAATGGGCCCGGCGGATCCGAGGCCCGGCAGTCGGCCAGCGACGCGTTCTGGTCGCCGTCGCATTGCACGGCCTGCTGAAGTGAGAGGCCTTTTTAAATGCTAACTGTCGACCGCACGCTGTGCTGTTCCAGCTCGACTAATAAGGACAGCAACGCCGCAGCGGCAAAACATCTTCCATCGATGTAACTTTGTGGACTTTTAATATTTGTGTTCTTCTTTGGTTCTGCTTTGTGTGTAACCAGCTATAGAGGAGGAGCAGCAGCTGTTTCCATGGACCAAAATGTAAAAATAAATTAGCTTAAGGTCAATACAAAAAAGCTCAAGTTTTTTAATAAATT
This sequence comes from Poeciliopsis turrubarensis, assembly GCA_010277015.1. Lineage (NCBI taxonomy): Eukaryota > Metazoa > Chordata > Actinopteri > Cyprinodontiformes > Poeciliidae > Poeciliopsis > Poeciliopsis turrubarensis. The sequence continues at coordinate 29,462 of VMRN01000175.1, read as the reverse complement.
GTTTTTGTGCTGGGATATATTGAAATTTGTTTATTTTGCAAGACTGCAATGGAAACACTTTTTTTTTTTTTTTTTTTTTGCCTCACGAGTCACGTGATCAACAACGAGATGTTGCTACTGGCAGAAAAGACAAAAAAGACAGCAGGAAGCAGTGGCGATTTCTGATATGGGCAACCGCCCAGGGCGACATGCCGTGGCTGGGTGGCATGATCCAGCAACAGAAAGGTGGTTCGCTCATGGCGCCACACAGACTAGGACCGCCACTGGCAGGAAGTGGTAGGAGGAGGATGGCACTGCGTGTTTTCATGGGCCTTTGAGACCCATATAAAAGGGTTGTAGGAGGTTGGGAAATATTTGTTTAAGTTGCTTGGTGAACACCAACACCAAGCAGCTTTGGGTCACACACAACCACAATTAAAGCTCAAACCAGTCAGGAACCAGCGTCACTTTCATACGCCTGACGGGGAGCTCAGTGGACTCTCGATGCACCTTGGGCATCTCTCTTTAAGTCGGCAGCTGCCATGTATGTTCGCTAGTTTTTAATGCTGCGGTTCAATCTTTGTGGGGCACGAAGGGGGCCAAAGCCTCGGCATGCGAAGTGATTCAAGTTAGTCTAAATAAAATTTCAGCCAGCCTACTGCTTTGGATCACCTACTAAAAGTTCAAATTACATTTACTGTCTTCGCTTTCGAGAAACAAATATAAATCCCCGCCGGCAAACTCTTGAGGTGGCTTGCGACGCACTAATTAAATACGTCAAAGGCGGGTGGAAGAAGTATTGGACGGAAAACCCGTGGCGCGTCTATTAAGCCCAGCAGTGGAGTGCCTGACTTGCCGCTTGATAAAACGCTTCGAAATTTCCGTCACCTTGCAGGAAAAAAAAAAAAAACATGGTGGCGTTTAGCAGATAATCAGGGAGCTTTTAAGGCTGCTTCCCTGAAAACTGCTGCCAGCCCTCCATCCCAAACGCTGCGCTGACTCCAGCATTACAGTCACAACCAATACATAAGTACTTCACAATGGTTGTTTTCATCATTATTATTACTATTTATTTGTCCACCGGTTCCTCATTGTGGTTAAATTGTGAACAGAGGAAAGATCCCCAAAAACAAGAAAATCATTCCTTTGTTTCTTCTTTAACATTTTTAAGGAACGTTTACGTTCTCAGCACCCGCAGCGCTCATGCTCACTGACGATTTACTTTCATAACCGTAAGCTTCTGAATCTTAACCTGACCTGAAATGTACGCTACATATTAATGAGCTTTTAAATGATCTATCCTTTTATCCACTTTGAGCTTGAAAAGGGAGTTTTCCCTTCAACGTGCTGCGACAGGAAACGATGCCACGCATAACCAGGGAACAAATCAGAATAGACGAGAAAGAAGGAGGAGCAACAATCTGGGCGGCAGCGTGTGTTTGTTGTGGGTTTCCAGTTCACGAATATGAATGTTTTTTTTTATGTTAAATCCTTTTGCATTTAGTGTTTAATGAGAAGCCTGATACTCTTCTAATTTGATCTATTATGAACATTAGCACAAAACAAACAAACAAATGAAAAAACACTGTTGAAAATCTACAACGCAGAACTAAAGCGGAAACAGAATCAAACCAAAAAAGATTCCCTCAGCGCACATTTCCATTCAAACAACTATAACAACCTCCGCTTGGATGGTTGTTGCGGTTCATCCTCTTGGCTAGCGTTTGCCCTGTTTTCGAGGAGTCAAGCCGCCATGTTGCCAATCAAAACAAAGTTCTGAACAGGGCGGAGCCACAGAGAGTGAGAGCTGAGCAGCGAAAGTGGAAAAAAGAAAAAAGTGGTTGGTTAAAAGGGTGTCGGTTGTTTCGACCTCTTACTTCAGCTGTGACTACAGAACAGCAGCTTTCCGCCATCAGGGTGTGAAAGTGCGTAAATGGGCGAATGACTGTAATATAGCTTGAAGCACTTTGTGGATCCTTTTTACTGGATAAAGCGCCGCACAAGTACAGGCCACTTACTCTGAGGCTTTGGAGTGATATTGGGTCTTACAGTTGCAGCCTTACTATTCAGGAGTTTGCCAAACGAAAGGAGATGAGCGGTTCCAGATGCCTGCACTTGAAGTAGAAGACATTTTTTGTAAAATGACGATGTTATCTGAAGACTTCTATGCGGTGAGCTGTGCGTCTGACCAGGAGGTTTCCCTAGCAACTGTCAGGTGTTGTGACACAAAACAACGAGACGAAATGCTCAATGTTTTCTAGCGTGAACACATCCTCTCCTTCCTCATGAACAGCTGAATGAAAGTGAGTGGGCAGCAGATATTTCGGGTGGTTTGTTTTGCGGGAAGCGCCGGTAAAACGCAGCGCCACAGAAACGGAAATAAAACAGTCGCCTGGAAAATTTGATTCTGCGGATTATTCTGGGTGAACGTGGGACGTCTTTCAACCACATACCAGTGGAACAGGGCCAGACCACAACCAGAGGAACGTAAGGAGAAAAAGGTGGACCGCTAACCTGAATCCAGTCAAAGGAGGATAATCTGCTGTCTCGGATAATTAGCGCATCGTTCTCTGTCCTAGACCCGGTTCTGTCAAACGCAGCTTCAAGCAGCGGGCAGAAAAAAATGTGAGGATATCCAGCTCATTTCTCTGTGGAGCCTAAACAGAGATCGCTGCTTACTTGAGATCCTCAAGGACACCGTTGTGTACTGTGTGCTTAACCTCTGTTGTTAAATATAATAAAGAATGCATCATTGTGAGGTGTAGTGCCTGTGAGGGTGTGATCCATGAAGGGGAGACCATTATAAAAGCATCATAAATGAAAAGAGGCTGCAGATAACAGTCCCTAAACGCCGCCGCTGCTCTCCTGCTGCACATAATCACTAAAAGAACTAGCACATTACAGAGCGTCCAAACACAATGCAGCTCAAAAACTCGCCCATTTAACCTTGACTTAACGCCGACTTCCACCTACAGAGGATACACAGATATTGACAACGGCGCCAAGCGCGGGTGAAGCAGTTTGGAGCAGGACACTGCATCATGGATCTTCTTTTTCTTGGCAGACACAAGAAACCACAGGGAGGCTTCCATCTTTATCTCCATGTTTCAGTCAGTGTGTTTTTTTTTTTCCCCCCCACCAAAAATGATGTGACATTACAACAAGAACTACCGAACGAAACGCAGAGGGTCAGCGATGGGAACCGGAATATAGTGACACTATTTATGTTCTCAACGGTAGGAGTTCTGCTCCTAGATGGAGCCGACCCGGTTTCCCCTCCCCCCCCGTCAGATTTGAGCAACTGTGGGAAGTTCTGAATGAAGTCCAACCCGTGGAGGCGCACCACAGGACACAGAGAATCTTCTATAACGTCAGTCTCAGGTAACACTTGTGGAGCCCGTCTATAGGTCCGGGATGTTCTGATACCAAAGAGGAACGACCGCACAATCAGGCAGGCGGTCATAATGTCGTGCCTGATCAGTGTAATAGCACACCTTATAGTTAAACTTGGTTATCTTACAGTAACAACCTGATAAGGTGCAGGCTGTTGTGCCTTTCCAAGATCCGTCTTTATCGTACTTTTAGGACCTTTTTTTTTTCTTTTTTTTGACACTGCCTCCCCAAAGGAGAGATTAGAGATTAGAGATAAGCCCCCACCGTGTTTTTCAATCTAACTTAACCACACACTGATACAAGCACAAGCAACCGAACTCGTTGGGAACTCGTGTGTGATTGCACTCGAGCTAGCTCAGATAACGGTATTTGATCGCCGATTGGCGCTAATTGCATGACTGTGCAGTGGGAGGCTGGCTTTATGGGTTGGAGCCAGGACAACACGCTCGGTGTGTGTGTGGGCGTGCGTACGTGCGTGCGTGTGTGTGTGTGTGTGTGTCCCAGTGGCAGGCCGTGCTGCAGCTGAATAACAGATGTTGGCTGACAGTCAGGGCCATTTGTCATTTATCTGTCTAAGCAAAACAGGTTGGAAGGTGTCACCCTAAGTCAATGTCAAAGGCTTCGATGGCAAGAAAGGCATCCAAACATTTTAATGCTGTTTAACCCTCTACCTGTCCTCCGCGAGCCGTGGACCAGTTTGACCTATTCTGTGTTCCCACTGCAGATGCTTGCTGCGGTCCGCATAAATTGCCTGCTGTCATGCAGCTCTGACTGAATTCAAGAACTCAGTTACAAAGAAACCCGCGTACTTCCCCTTTTTGGAGCAGATTTGTTGAACGGTGTAGATTTTCTTATTTCGTCTCCTTTCAAATTTCTGCCTCTTTCTGTGCAGGGAAAGAAGCTTTGACAGCTAAATTATGATCGTAAAATTGACTTTTTCTTTTCTCCCCCATCTGATACATTCCCCCCCACCCCCCCGTTTTCACACCTTCACTGTAACATTCTGAAAAATATCCCTGCCCGTTATCTTGATTCACGTCTGATGGTTTTACCATTCTTCAGATCTCTGTCATTACGGTCTGTCACCTCCTGCTGAGAACGAGCCAGGCTTTCTTCACCAGCGCACTTCTTTGCACCGTTGTGTTCCCACAACGGTGCAATCTAACACAGCTGTGCAAGCAGACGAAATGGTGCCGTACCCGCAAATCGTAATCTTTTATTGGCGTGAAACGCAGTTCAATTAAACTCCATTCAGTCCTTATACATCTTCCAAATCCAATAAACATCTGCAGTGTCTGGAGGCAGTTTAGCAAATGCCTAATTGACCATTTTGCCAGGAAGAATAAAAAGCTTTGTTGTCTTATGACGCACTGTCAAAAGTATAATAACACATCCAGTTTATGAGACCAGATAGTACATGACAGAGATGAGATGTGATATTTTAGGAAGCCTGCCAATCTCGTTTTTTTTGTCTACAGATTGTGTGTAAAGACTTTTACTCGTTCAAACCAGTAATCAGTGTCGACTATTTTAGGCTTGACTGGCCTACTGACATCTGGTCTCTTTTTAGGCGTCACAAACAGAAATTCAAAAAAAAACTAAACCGTGTTTAAAGTAGCCTCTCTTCAGCGTACATAGTTATCTAGTCAAAGCTTGACCATTCGAAATGTTTCCGATTTGTAACAAGATGCACAAAGCTGTGGTCCAAATGCCCTGTAACTGAGCCAACAGGAAGTTATGAAGCAGATGCCCGTGTTAGTTTGTCGTCCTCTGCAGGTCCAGACTTTCACCAGCGTTGACTTTTAGTCGTGTCACACTTTGGAAATCGCTGCATTGAGCATTAAGCCACGCGCTGGTTTACAAAATTAGCTCAGGTTGTTAGCTCACATGTGGAATGAACCAAGCATATCTACAAATGTGAAAAATAATAATGAAATAAAAAAGGGGAAGGGCAATGTATGAGTTGTCATCGTCTAACCCATAATACCGGCTCGACAGCTCGACTGCACTGCGCCAGATTTAACGTTAAACAAGTGTGTTTTAATATCTGTCCTTGTTCCACGAGATCTCATTCCAATCTGATGTCCTGTATTTCACTTTGTTCTCCGATGTTGGTTTCGTAAATGTCTGGTACCTAATGACGTACCACCGGGTCGTTTTTCTGTGCAGGTTGTTTCTGGCGGAGGCCGTGTTCTCCGGGGACTGATGGCTTTTTTTTTATTATTATTATTATTATCATTATTATTTTCAGACAACAGGCCGACAACATTGTTCATGTTGACAGCTCTCCATATTTCCCTCAGAACCAGGGCGGCTCGGCTCGGCTATTTCCGACCAGCCCAAGGTCATCGGCTCGCTCCGGTGCTCTCTCCCGGCTGCTTAGGGTGCACAAAGTGCAGCAGCCGAGGCGCTTGCCTACATATGGATTATGTCCTCTGTCTCCCCCCCGTACCGCCTCACACAACGAGCCTAAGTTATTTTATGTGGCTGTCATAAAGCTGCCGGTGAATAACAGCCGCTGAAAAACATAAAAGGCGCTTGACATAAGAAAAAAACAAAAAAAAAAAAAAAAAAGAAAAAGAAAAAAAAGAGGAATGATGCACACAGACCTGGAACGCCGCATCATCCCTGCAGCTACACAAACGAAGCCCTTTTCTGCTCCCAATCAGCCGAGCCCACCCTTTGACAAAAAAAAAAAAGACGGAACGACGCTGCCACAGCACCGGATGGCTGCCAAACGAATATTTACACAATTCAGCAGCAGGAGACGCGGGGCACAGATCACGCTGCACGCAATTAATAGGAGACAGGCCGCTTCCGGAGGGCCCCGCGCGCTGATGTGTCGTGGAGAGAGAAGCGCAGGGCCTCAAATGAGAAGGCCGTGAATATGGATTTGCCGTCATCATCCACGGTGACACATAGTCAATGAGGAAGCGAAAGAGTGAAAGAGCGGGAAAGGCGAGGCTTCGTGGAGAATTAGGTGTAGAAAGAAGAAAAAAAAAAAAAAAAAAAAAAAAGAAGTACCTTAATGAGAGAGAGAAAAAGACAAAGGCAGAGGCAGACCTCTGCAGCACATCCCAGGTGGGAATAACTCACTTCCTGAGGCTTTCCAAACTCAGGAATATCTTGGATCTGAAATCCTTACTTTATTAAACTGGTGGAGTAATTAAGAGCAGACTTTTTACCCAGATTGATACACAGGAGCGAATTTTATAGAAGTGAATCTCATAAAAATATATTTTTTGAGAATTTTATATTATTTTACACTTTAAAGCTGCAGTTAGTAACTTTTATTAATTTTATTTTATTTTTTTACATATTTGTTAAACTGTCTTTATGTCATGACAATATAATATGAGCCAAATAATAATAATAAAAAAGAAGCTAATCTGCTTTATGGCAGTGCTCCCAGTACAAACTAGAAACAACCAATCAGAGCCAGGGGGGCGCGGCTTAGCACTGTAACTCTGCATTAATTATTTCCCCTAAATGTGACAATGATCATTATGGCCAAACACTTTCATTTTAGTTCCATCAGACCACAGGGCATGTCTGCAAACATTAAAGTGGTTTATCACAGAGTGCATTTGGAAGCTATAATCTGTGTTGCTTTTAGAATAACGGCTCTCTCCTGCCCAAGTGACATTTAAATCCTTTCAGTGCGGGACTTCACTGTGGTTAATGACACTCTGTTCCCAATCTGTTTCCAGCGTCTTCACAAAAACATTTGCTTTTGCTTTGGGGCTGATTTGTGCATTTTTGCATCAGAGCACGTTGAAACGGGCTACTTCCTGAACATTTCCTTGCTGTGTATTTCACTGTTAATACTTACAAGCAAGTGGAAGACGAATGCGTCGTCTTCGGGTATCTGTAAATGGCACTGCTACGATGACCGATTTTGCTGGACGGTAAGTCGTCAAACAAATGACCACACTAGGTTCTGATGTGTTGATGCTGGCTGTGGGGCGAAACGGACTCTTGAACTCATCGCAATATTTTGTTCCTCTGTCTTTAAAACTCTGTAACTTCCAGTAACTCGTGTGAATCTTGTTCCCAATATGCACGAAAGGAAGTGAAAGAATTTACCCAACCCACAGGCTCAGGATCACGGTCTACGGCTAAATCTCGACACACTTTGACAAAAAATGCTGCTCTCTCATTCGGGAAACACCCATCCAGCTCTGTAGCGGAAACTTGTCAGAGTTCAGGAAGATGATTTACCAAGCGTCAGGACAAATTATTAACTGTTGGTTGATGGAGTCGAGCCAGCGGGGCACGAGTGCTCGACCTGAGCCGGCGAAGTGGCAGTTCGCCAGGAGGAATTGATAAACGCATAATGGATTCATTTTACATCAGCCTTTAAATGAACTGAAGTTGCTGAGTTACAGTTGCGTTCAAAGTAAAGGAAGCCAGATCATTTATTGCCTTTAGTGGAAATTCAATGTTTCTTGACAGATGAAGTTCAAAACAATAGCAGTGTAGAATTTAATCAGTGCAATTATTTAATTGGCAAATAAATACTGGCCTGATTGGGTTGGTCCTAACTTAACAAAATGGCATCTAAGACGCAGCGTCACAATCAAGTAACTATGTTACCTTCATCAGTTCTTATCAAAATGCTTTATGTATTAAATGTGACTTGAAAGAAATTTTATTTTGTAATTTGAAATTGAGCCTCTGTGACTTTAAGAAACTTTTGCTCTTTCTGAAACTCCGCCTTCAGGCTCCTCTATCAACCCCTTAACAACGAGCAGCAGCTTCCTGAATGGAAGATTTGAGGATTTCTCAAACATGTATGAAAGAAGGCGTGCGTGTTTTGAACATCATAATATTATTTAAAAGCTAAAAATATATATATTTTACACAGTACTGCCCCTTTAAGATGGCTCGAGGATGCAGACATTAATCAGAAAAACAGCAGAACAAAACATCCATGATTCTCAGAAAACTACATATTCAAAATTAGTTCAGTTTGCACAACATATTTCTTTGTTCTGGTGAAGTAAAATGTTCGGAAATTTCAAAATGAGTTTTTCCCACTTTTCAAAACAGCACGTTGAACACTACTGTACGTCACAGCCCATCGGAATTAATGCTTCAATTGCTTTTAATTGTGACGTGCCAACCTGATCTCCGTCTGCGCCGTGTGTTTACAGAGGGATCGTTTCGACGTGCGGTGGAGTCACTCTGCTCAGCCCTCTCCTGTGCCTCATCGTTTCTCATTAAATGTAGTTCGCTCAGTCTGCTCAGAGAAACGTAACCTTTCTTGTCCCTTTACGGATAGGAGAGGCTTCCGCCACGGCTGCTTCTTTTTCTCTCTCTTTTTTTTTTTTGCCTTTCACCTTGTTTGCCATTATTGACGCTGACGAGGGAGAAACTGATGGATGCGGAGCCGTGTGAAGAAGTTCCTGAGCTGACCGCGGCGCGAGGACACAGAGCTTTTGGGCGATCCGCGACTAGACAGAGGTCACAGAGCAGAGCTAAATGCCATCATTATTTTTCAACTTTGGGGAAATAATGTGCACAGCGATTCTCTCCACTGGAAGCGTCTTTCTTATGGAAGCTTAGAGCGAGTCGATGGGTCACTGACGGGAAGAGATGGCTTTAGGGAGGGAGTATATTTTATGTTGTGAAAAGGCAAAAAATACAGCAGCGGCTATGAAACAAACAAGAAGTGCTAAAAAAATCTTGAAAATAATAAAAAAAAAAACAAACAAACAAAAAAAAAACAAGTTAAGAGCTCGGTTGTACTTATGAAGTCGGGGGAGGAGGAGAAAACGGTGGTAGCAGAATCAATCTTCATAAACATAAAAACCGAGCGCACACCCTCAGGTAAATCCCCGAGGCCCATCATAACCCGAAAACAATACAATCGGAAAATACATCCTCATCCAAGTCTGACTGAGAGTGGAGTGATGGAATAAAAATGAATTTGCATATAAATGAGGCAGGGACTTAGTATCGGTTTGCTCTTGAATAAAATTATACAAAACGCGTTCGGCATGTCGGCGGCACGTCAGCCGATATGTACGAAAATCTGCTCACATGAAATAAAACCTCGTGAACCTTGACGAGGATCAGATGGGGGACATCTTATATCAAATATTTAAATTCGACATTGTTTGTCATCTTGTACTCTGAGTGGATTTATTTGATTTGTTACTTCTATATTTGATCAAACCCACTCAGGTTTTACTTCTCAGCCAAACCAATATCTTAAACCTTCCTGAGATCTTCAAAATAATCTACAGCGCATACGGAAAGCATTCACACCACTTCATTTTTTCTACGTACTGTCAAAGCCTTGTTCCGGACATCTTGATAACTTTATTGTCACCCTTTGCCGCAGTACAGCCGCAGTTTTCAGTGGAGTTTATTAGGATTTCCTGTGATAGACAATCACAAAGAAGCATATAATTAATTGTAAATCTGAAGGAAAACTTCACAGTTTACTTATTTATTTATTTATAACATTTATGGAGAGCGCTGTGCGATGTGCTCAAACATTTGGGGAGGAACTTCAAACCCTTACCCTGACTCAAAACATCTTCAAAACTCTCTCCCTGACCCGTCTGGTGTGTTGCTTGATCCTCTATTTTCTTTTAATTTTCCCCGACAAACTAACCAGCCAGGCCTTCTCGGAACAGCTGGATTTATAGAGAGATTAAAATCACACACAGTTGGACTCTGTTTACTAATTGGGGAGTTCTGAAGGCATATCGAGTTTGTTTGTACAGCTCCATTCATACACAGGGTAATTCAAAGTGCTTTACAGCTCTTTATGGGAAAGCCTTATTAAATGGCGATGTGTTTATTCTTGGTGTAAACGAACCAGCAGCTTGTGCACATTTAGGGTTTTCAGCGAGTTCTTCACACAGATTAAATGCCATCAACTTTTAGTTCTCAGAAACATTGAGTGAGCAGGTTAGAGATGATGCTTCATGCCTGACGAGACAAATCTGAAATATATTTTACCTCAAAGCCTCATAGACCATCTTTGGGAATTTAAATGTAATCCTTCTACAAACAGGAGACCAGTGCAGTTTTACGGTTATCAATAAAGACACGACCACTATGATCTAACCTACTGAAATTAATTTTCTTGATAGTTGTTCGGTTGTTTCCCATGCATGTGTATCTAACCTTGCCAATTTTTTTTTTTTTTTTGAATGGATGGATGAAATTCAGACTTGTCCATTGATATATACCATACACACACCGGTTCTGTGACTGTAGCGGCTCTGTTGCAGTGGGCTAATGTGAGGTGTGGTCACAGAAATATAAAGTTGTGGATCATGGGGTCGTCGTACTCCATAATCTCATTCATAGACTGAAAAATAGCACCGCTGGCTGCACTGCAGTTTATTTAGGGATTAGGGCTGAATATACATCTAGCACAAGAAGTATGGACGTTGAATTTGATTGGTAACTCTTGTGATGTTAAAGAACTTCTAGGGGATAAATTGTAAGGTAATTTCATCTGTGAACTGTGTAGGAAAGTTCAGAACATGTGTGTTGCCCATGACACATTTTGCCAAATCCTTCCCGCCAATGCCAAACAGCTTGATGAGGTACCGACTCTTGTCTGCTGTTGTTTACTGAATTGACTGACTGAAGCTTGAAGAAACAAGGCATTCTGGTACCAAAGAGTATATCAATCTAACAAGCTGACTCAGAGGCAACCACAACGTCTTGGCACTTCCTCTTTCTTGGCGGCCACCAGCTTGGTCACACATTGCGGTGGAATGGCATCCCATTCTTCATCCGTGCCATCTGCTGTCAGTGGTCCGCTATTTTTCATCCAATCCAAAACCAGTGCAAGCGGATACCAGGAAATTTTAAAGCACTCCGTGCTTCATTCTGCTGGCCAACTTTATGGAGATGCTAGATTTATTTTCCAAAAGGACTCGGCACCTGCCCACACTGCCAAGAGTGTCAATACCTGGCATCGCTGTGCTTGATTACCCAACAAACTCCGCCTGACCTGAACCCCGAAGAGAGTCTTTTGGGTTTTGTCGAGAGGGCGATGAGAGACACCAGAACCAACAATGCACATGGCGTCAGGTGTAGTATCAAAACAACCTGCTGGACTTTCACTAGACCTCATTAGGACCACATGCTGATCAGAATGTATGGCTGAACTGGTATGAAATGCTCATTTCTTGAAAAGCACCTTTAAAAGCAGCTATGGGCTGCAAACTTCTGTGTAACGTGAGATCATTCAGAGAGTTATATAAAAGCTTTGAGGAAAATGGAAGCATCTATACCTGTTCACACCAAATCAGAACAAGAACAATATGCAAATGTCTCATGAAAAGGCCTTGGCAGGGATTTAAACGACCAGATTTAAACCAACAACCCCATTCCTGTGAGGCATCTGAACTGCATTAACCATGGCACGACCATGCCCCCAGGTTTAAATTAAGATTAGCCTGCAGGGCGTTCAATTAACTCGGCCCATTTTCAGTGTTTTCTCACTAATCTACCAAGCCAATATAACAGGAGAATGTGAATTAAATATTTGATTAAACTAATTTAAATTAACTTTTCTCAATTCACCATGTTTGAGCCTGGCAATATAAAGAAGAGGCGAGGAAGCTTTAATTCATGCTCAGCACGAAGGCTTTCATCCAGGTCCCTCCAAACGGTCGGTGCCCAAACGTGGCTCCTGTCAGATTAATCTTCTTCAATGCATGTGTCTTGAAATTTATGCTAAGTTCTATATTAGAGTTTTGTTGACTCTCCAGCCCAAGCAGTTCTGTTTGGCTGCAAACAATTAATTTGATTTGATCAGTTGCAGTAAGTTTATGAAAGGGGGGCCGATGCGTTTACTCAGAGGGGACGTTAGCTTGGATGGCGTTTTCCCTTAAAGCTGCGGTATGTAACTTTTACAAAAATATTTTCTTTACATATTTGTTAAAACTGTCCCCATGTCATGACTGCATAATATGAGACAGACAATCTGTGAAAAGATCAACCTCTTCCACTTCCTCCCTAAAATACTGCTGCCGCTCCCAGTGAAAACACAACCAATCAGAGGCCGGAGGAGGGTCTTAGCGCTGTCGCTCACGCTCGTGCTAAATGTGCTAATGGCAGTGAAACAATTAATGTTGCTTTCTCTCTTTTTTTAAAAAATGATTTCAAAACAAAACGTGGCAAAAATGAATAAATCAAAGAGAGACGCGATAAAGGCACAAAAACTCTCATGGCCCTGGATGTAGCTTATCGACGGACTTACCAAGAAGAATGCTTTCTCAGAAATCCATTACATGAAGTATGAAAATCTTTTTTCTTCAATTGCCAAGTGTCAGTAAGTGGTTTTGATGCCTATGGGAGTCCTTTAGCGCTCTCAGAAACCTTGTTTTAATGCTGTCTTAAGCATGTCATATGTATGCGTCTCTGTTGGACGCGGGCATTACTTAAAGAGGTCATTGATTGCCAGCAGAATCACCAGGATCCTGAAAGCCAGCCAAGCTGACAAACCCAAGGGGGCCGGGGGATGGAGGACATCCACCGTCTCCCGCAGCTCCCTGCAGTTCAATTCCCTCCACATCATTGCCCCGATCAATACTGCTTTCTATCGACAGGAGGAGAGAGAAACTAGCTTCATCACCTGAACTACCTGCTGATACCGGCACCTGTCAGCATCTTCACCAATGAAATCAAGAGCACAAAGCAATAACAATGAACACCAGACACCCCCTCCCATCCCCAAAGACGTCAGGTAGCCATGTTTACCATTAGCCGGGGGTATAATTACTTGGAAGTTGATTGGTTGCAGGAATCGGGGAGCAGGCTCCATCCCACGATAAACAACTGTTTACGTGCCTGAAACCGCATTGGCTGATTAGGACTTGGTTGTCTTCGCCTCTGAACATTCAGGTCACTTGTCTTTAAAAATGTAACAAACACCCCGGCTTTGCGGCTGCAACTTCGTGGCTACGTTCTTAGCAAGATCAGAGGTCCGAGGTGCGTTTGTTACGGAAGGAAGAAGAAGAAAATAAAATGCACATTGACTTGCCATGAGAGGAAAGTGGCGACTCGGTGTACACACACAGAGCAAAGTGTTTGAAGGAGAAAGCCACTGATGGAAAATGTGCCAACTACTGAGAGAAGAGAGCAGTAGATAAAACCGGGAGAGATAAATATCCCATCAGCCTCAGGCATGGGATTTAATTTTCCTCTATGAGCATTTCTACTTCAACTTGGGGAAATTGATCATTTATATTCCCACACCAGGTGGAAAAAGTGGATGGGGCTGGTGCGCTCGGAGGTGTGTGGGGTGAAATTCACTGTGGGTGTGTGTGTGTGTCTGAGTGAGTGAGTGACTGGGGGGGGAAAAGAAAGATCGGCTGAGAGGAGAGGAAAGCAAGGAAGCATAACTAACCCCTCACCCAGGCCCCCTGAACCCTGTGTAATGATTCACGGCGGTGATATAGTTGTTACTCAGTTAAATGATTCAGCAGTAACAGGGTGAGGAAGAAAAAAAACAAAAAAAAAAACAAATATCAAACCGACAGTCGCCGTTGTAGCTGAGGGGGGCTCGGGGGAGGGTTGGGGGGGGTGTGAGAGCTGGAGGAAGCTGACAGGTAGATTAACGCCGTCCCTCAGTCTGTTTAGCTCCCAAGAATAACGTGATCATATTAATCGCGACTATTGATCGATCGCCTCTCTGCCGCCTGACGTCGCCACCGTGCATCACCGACCGAACCCGGTGCAGTCCGACATGGAGCCTCTTCCCCCGGTTCCACCCGTTCTGGAAAACATATTGTGTTTTAATGAGTGATGCTGCAGATAAGCAACCCGTGCCGTGTGTTCAGTCATGTCCTTGTCAGCTTGTTGCTCATAAATAGACATCAGCGCCCGTGCGGTGCCCCGCCGTACACCGCTGTAGACAACAATCTCTTCAGCCGCGCGCGCTGACATTAAGATCACTTGACAACAACACACAAACACTCCCACGGGGCAGAACACAAAAACACATTTGCATTGACGCGACTGCTCAGCTGTAATACCTCTGAAAGCTCCAGGGCCCTGCTGGGAGCCAGGGGTGCACAGTGTAGGTTGCAGATAATGACCTTGTTTATATTATGGCTTAAAATGGTTTTAATGCGGCAAAGTAGTTCTTTTTTTTTTCTTTTCTTGTTGTTAATCAAATGCAGACTGCTGGGAGGCTTTTCACGCTATTGAGGAAATTTTAATTTAACGTGAGATCCTGTTAAAAGATTGCTGGCAGTTGATGTACCTCTGACTGAACACAAACAAACTTTTGTGATGTCGTGCTCACGTTGAATCGAAAGAAGCACAATTTCACAAAAATGGTGAAATAAAAAAAATAATAAAAAATGCAATTGCGTACTCGCGACAAGTCAAAAGATCATGGTGGCGTGAAACGCGACCGGCACGCTCATCGTCCGCCACCGTCAATGGAGCGACAAGCCAGTTCCGCTTCGGCGCGGCTCCTCACGCAGCATTTAAACAGATTTTAAATTTTACAGGAGAGCTACGGATTCGACAAACTCAAAAATATGATAAAGTTGAGTTTTACATACATGTGCAGGACATTAGCGGATCAATTTCAACAAATTAACTTGTAATTTTAACGCTGAATTGCTTTTTTTCCCCGTTTTACATGCAACGTTTCGAGCCGGAACCTTCTGCCGCGTGTTTCTAGTGTGGCCGTCAACGTGGCGCGCAAGCTAAAGCGAACAAAAGCGTTGACAAAAGCCCTTTTCTCTTGGCCCACTGGCGGTTCATTTCTGCTTTAAAAAAATGATGTGATGAGACGCTGGAAGAGAACGTGTGCAAGTTGGGCTGAAAACAGTGAGCGCGTGAACGAAGCTGGTCGAGGCTGGATTAGCATCTCAACGCTAATCATGTAGCAGCAGCAGAGTTAGGGATAGGGGTAAGCTGACATCTGTGTCCCCAACGTTAATGTCAGCTTCCGCAGTCCACAGTTATGAATAAGTATTTTTTTCAAAACAAAAAAAAAGATCAGTTTCTTGAACAACTTGAAAGCTGAATGGGTGAAACAGCACTTTACACCAATTTGATGTTTTAATAACCTAAATAACAGTTAAAACAACATTAAAGTTGTTTGCTGTTCAGCTCATATCATGTCTAATTTCTTCAATAATTTAGCAGCAAAGCAGCTTTTGAGTTACAAATATTTGTTTGTACGGTTTTCGCCTTAAGTGTGATTATTCTCAATCAATTACTGACCCCACAATTAACTCGACAAGAGATTTTAATCGAGTCCCACCACTAATATGGAAGGGCCTCACAGTGGCAACGAAGATGAAACGCTGCCATGATGGCAGCAAAGCATGCGCGTTTACTGAAAGTAATAATGCGCTCTAATGGGAACTATGACTAACAACAGAACGTTACGAGGAAATGTCCCATTAAACAGGGAGGAGCTGGGAAAAAAGTAATAAAAAATAGACGATCAATGCGAATTGAGAAAAAGATTAAGAATGCATCTCTCTTTTTTCTGTGTTTTTTTTTTTTTTTTTTTTTTTGGTCAATGCATCTTTGTGATTGTGATTCAAGTGGTGCCGCCGGTGGTGGTTCCCATGAGGGGGGCTCCGGGAGAGCTCGGCTAATCAGATCACTTCGTTCTAAATTAGACCTCTGGGGAATAAAACGCCCAAACAAACGGAAAGATTAAGAGCAGAGAAAAGGGAAGAGATTTCTCCCAGCCGAAAGCTGAGATTGGACTGCCTCGTCGACAGCTCGGTGCTCTTTCTTATCTCGTCCTGGAAATGTTTTCACTGCATCCCCGTCCTCCTGGAAACAGTTTGAACTGCTTGAAAACAGCAATGCCTTTAAAAAAAAAAAAAAAAACAAACAAACAAGAAACACAATAGCAGAATGGTTTTCACAGTTTCCATGGTTCACTTTCCAATCAGTGGCATTCCCTGACATCCATCTTCACACCAACACTGTGGCTTCTTCTCACACTGCCGCTGAGGCGGTCGGCAAAAAAAAAAAAAGAAAAAAATAGAAGAAGAAGAAGGCGCAATTAGCTGCTGCAAATTGCAGGATCCGTTCCTCTAATGATGTTTGAGTTTTCGCCCCCCAGAAAGAGACGACGAGTTTGCTTGTCGTAATAAATGCATTAATGATGTCCGACGGTCGCCCGTTCGAATTTATGCAGAATCGTGTAGCTTTGCGACGCCGAGCACAAGGGACTCTGGACAGCATGCAGTTTGGATGAGATGCGGCGATGAGAGAGCAGAGGGCCTCTCGAAGGCAAAGGCTTCTTCAAAGGCAGAGTAACAAGCTAACAAGGCAAGGCATTATCTAATGGAAATGAATTAAACACACCCTTTAGAAGGAAACTCATTTTGTTGGTTTGCCTTTAAGACCAAGAAAGAAAAAAAAAGGCAAACTCTGCCATTTCTTTTGATGCGTGTAGACAGAAGGAACAGAGGGAGATGTCGGTTCAAAAGCTGTTTTGAAGATATGCGAGTTGTGACCTACATGGGGTAAATGTTCGGTTCACACATAACAAATTACGGTGAAAGAAAAATGTTCTTGTGTGTCTTATGGAGATCAGAGCCACAGGAAAAAAAAATCTGTAGAATTGCAATTCTCAATTCTTGACTTTGTCTCTCCTAATTCTGAGATTAAAGTCGGACTAAAACTCGTTATTTCATGTAGAAGGAAGTTGAGCTCAGGGTCTTCTTCAGCTGTTTTTGTGTCGTTTCCTTCAGTAGTCCCTGGTGTGCCACCGCAGGCGAGGAGGGGAACAGTTTGTTTGAGAAAATCAAAACTAATTGAGAAAAAGCAAACGCAAGTTTGGTCACAAATCAAACTGAGTCTGCCAAACCAGCAGGTCGATGCGACCTATTAATCCCTGCAGTAAACTTAATTCAAAGGTGTTTTCACGCCTGATGGTATGGCGGACTCCATTCCATCTGGGACCAAAATCGCAACAGTTGTTGCATTTTCAGCTGCTGTTTCACGCTGCACTGTCAAATGAACCAAATTGAAAAACCTCTGAAGGAGACACTGAGCGCAACTTCCTTCTTCACAAAATGTTAACAAAATTGGAGTAGCTTCAGATTTTAGCGCTTGCACATTTGTTTTTGGTTGTTTTTACCCAGGATTCCCTGCACTATAGCCTGTCAGAGCAGTCTTCGGTCCGGTCACTTCACCGTACCGAGACTGAGGTTCATGGACGGGTCAGAATTCACCTTTTTTGGTCCGCAGAAGAGTTGCATTCACACCTCCCCAAACGAACCAGAATGTCTACACAAATGAACCAAAGTTCAATTGAAGTGGGCTAAACAGGGCTGGTATGAATGCTCCCTAAATCACAGTTTGTACCTTTGGAAACCTTCACTTTAATGGTCAAAACAAACCCCCACAAAAAAAGCCCCGGATCTTTATATGTCTTAAAAACAATGTTTCTGATGTCGACTCGCCCCGCTCCGCCTCATCTCCTGAGGTGAATGTGCTGCTTCTCTGCCGGTCGATGATTTCGCCCACATTACGTTGTATCGGCGCTCACCTTTAACAAAGCACAGAAAGAAAGGCTGCAACCGGCTTAAAAACTGTACTCGTCCCTCCAGGTCCTGATTGGTCTAATCGCCGGCGCTGCCTGGAACAGACCCCGTCACGCTCCCTACAAGCTCTGCCTTCCTGAAGATCTGCAGCCGGCCTCGGCGGACGGCAGAGGTCGGGAGCGTGCCTCGGAGGCTGCCGGCTTTAACATTTGGGAAATTGGCTGTGCTGCTCCATGCATAATTTACAGCGACACAGAGAGAGACAGGGAGAGAGAGAGGACAGATATAGTCAGGGAGATGAAAAGGTCCTGCAGCTCCTGCATAGCTCCAGAAAACATCATAATCTCAAAGCTAACAGTGGTTGTCAGAAAAGGCTGCAGCACCTTGATCTTCCTAATACTTTTTTCTTTCTTTTTTTTCAGAATCAGCGTCTTCGACATGCGCTCTCTCTCGAGTGTTTGAGGGGGGAACTGGTTTGATATGATAATTCCACTGCTTGGCTCTCCAATGTGCCATATGCCTGACCTCTCTGTGGGGAGAGAAACGCACCTGGCTCTGCTCACAATTAATCAACCTGATGGGGAGGGTGGTGGTGGTGGTGGTGGTGGTGGAGCAGTGAAGTTGTAGCTAAAGCCGGATGCTGGCCAAATTGCACACACTCACACACTCACACCGGCTTCCACATGTCTGAAAACAGCTGCTTCAGCACTGTCCTCGCCTTTTTGCCTTTCTCCACTCGGCGAGTCTTCGGCTCCGTCTACCGACCTTGTCGCTCCCTCTCTCCCGCCCTCCTGCTTATCTGTTCTCACCTCCTTTCTTCTCCCGATTGAAAACGTCTCGCATCCATCAGCCCACCCCCCCCCCTCTCTCCCCGCCTGTCAAAACACACGCAGCATGGAAAGCGGCACACAGCGAAGACCCGGAAGGGCAAACGCAGAGTGGGCTGAATATGAAAATATCAGGAACAGCTACTTTCTCCATCAGTCAGTGAGCTCAGGTGAATCCAGGTGCATGCGTCCCCGGCTCCTTTCCAGATAAAAATCATTTCATTCTATATTCTACAGTATTATGTGTTTACTAGGCTCATAGTGCCATTTTATCGCACAATCAAGTAACTATGCTACCTTTAAATTGGTATAAAAATGCTTTGTATATGAAATATGACTTCCTGAAACTCTGCCTTCAGGAAGTCATCATAACATGGCTCCTCCATTAACCCTTTAACAACATTTCCACCAGCATTTCACGGAGAGGCAGCTCCTATAATGAGCTCAGCAGATACACAGTTCCACCACGTGTTTGCTAATTGCTGCTGGCTAGTCTGAAGGGGCTGAGAGGGGAGACTAGTTAGCATGTTTTTGAGTTATTAGCCACCAGGTACTAGCGTGGCAGCTAGCTGTACATTGGGGTGAGTGGGAAGGGGCAATTAGCCCATGATTGGCAACGCTCAGACCCGCCTCCTGGCTCTGATTGGTTGTTTCTAGGTAGCACTGCAGAGCAGGCAGAGGAGCTCAATTTTTTTCCCCCCTCTGATTATCTGTTTTTAACCAAACTGTCACAACAGTTTTGTAAAAACAATAATAAATATGTAAAATAGAAACATTTTTTTATACAAGGTACCTACTGTAGCTTCAGAGGAAGAGAGAGTCTGGTTCAAAACAGAGAGCAACATAAACCTTTGCAGGAAATGCAGTGTGGATCCATTGGCTCCGAAACGCATGATTACTGTAAAACACATAAGCAGAGAAAATGACAATGAATGCTTTTAGCAGAAAAAAAAAAAAATTAATCAAGAAGCATAAACGGATAAACACGCTGAAGAATTGAGGAATTGCAAAAAGCACCCCAAAAAAAACAAACAAAAAAAAAAAACTGTTCCTTTATGTCATTGTTTATCATGCTGTTTATATATGCAGGATCAAGGGTTTTTACTGTTCTTAGAAGCACAATAGATAGATTTCCTCCGCAAGCTAATGAGAGTCTTTGCAGCTCCAGACGTGATGTACAGTAATGAGCTCACAGAAATCCCCTGTGAGGAAGAGTTACACTGAAATACCAGAAGCAAACTCCCACCAGAGCACTTCTCACTTCTTACTTGTTACCAACTAAAGAAAACATATTTCACTGCACTGTTACCGAGCTCAGCTCTGGAGCAATAAGCACGTATGATTTCTGTTTATTCTGTTGATGTCACTGAGACTTAGAGTGTTTGGAGGGCTGCGGGCCACTAATAGAGGTTCTCTGGTCCTGACAGAGGAGGGGGAGCAGCTGGGCCATCTGAACAACAAGCTGTGATCAGCAATATGTCTGTTTTTTAACATGGATTAATTAAAAGGAAAAATTAAATAAGCATTAATAGGATTTGTGATCATCTCAACAATACAACAAAATATTGTGATAAAGCTACGAGTCCATATCACCCACTGTGGTACCAGTGAGCATTTCCCTGACCTTCCTTGGACTCCATGATGAAAACACACAGATGGACTCCGGTTAGCCGCTAGCAAGGCATGAAGGCAACGGGTTGCCCTCAGAGAAAAGGGGGCCGAATAATTTCGCACGCCACTCTTTTTTGTTTTTACATTTGCGGAAAATGTTTCGAGTTGTGCATAATTTTCCCCCCTCTTCACAATCGTTTGGCATTTTGTGCTGGTCTTTTGCATGCCATGAACATGTCTCTGTTTGCGGCTGTGATGGGGCAACGCATGGAGAAGTTTAAGGGGTATGAACGCTTTTGCGACCCGGTGTATCCTAAACTAAAATGCGGGGGGGATTTACGCAGCAAATGTTAAAGTTAAGATAAGAGACTCAGTCTCACAAAAACTTGTAGGTTTTGAATCACAAAGAGTACTGACTTCGAAAAAAAAACAGAAAATCAGTTCAGATCTGCTGGTGTACCACCAGCTCAATAATTCATCGCAACCACATTTAAGATCGTCTCCCTTTGCCATACTTCCACAAAAAGCCCGACACGCTGGTGTGTGTGCGTGTGCGCGTGTGTTCTCGAGGGAGCGCCCACAAACCCGCAGACTCTTCTCGTGTGCCGTCAGGTTTGACGCCGTAACCGTAGCGAAGGTGGAAGGAAGCTCAGATTTGGCGTTTTTTCCTCGAAGCAGACAACATCCCTGGATCACATCAGAACAAGCTGGTTTCTCATAATCTAACGGTGA
Organism: Poeciliopsis turrubarensis; assembly: GCA_010277015.1. NCBI lineage: Eukaryota > Metazoa > Chordata > Actinopteri > Cyprinodontiformes > Poeciliidae > Poeciliopsis > Poeciliopsis turrubarensis. The sequence goes on along the minus strand of VMRN01000175.1, from coordinate 8,407 downwards.
TTCAGGACAGATGGACGACGCCATTGGATGTTTCCCACAGGCTGCGGTGTTACACTATAGGAAATATTTACTCAGAGAACGAGACTTTTAACAGGACACATAATCAGCCTGAGGCTGCCGGGCGATGAGTAACAGATGGGCTGCTTGATTTGCACCTTGTGGTCGTTTTGCCTACGTTTTTATTGTGATCCTTGAATCTCGACGTGGAAAAAAAAAATGTAATTGCTTCAGAGACAATCTGCTTATTTTTTGCCTGTTTGTTTTTTTCGGAGCTGTGAATAATGTTACGGAATTATCTTCGCTATATTTTATCACGTTGCAATCGCAAACCGATTACCAAGGCTTAATATGATCGGACAGCAAAGTGGCGAATAATTTCACTGCTGAAGCGAAAGATATAGTTTTCAGCATAGTTTTTTTAACAAATGAAGATCTGAAAGGCCTCAGTGGTTTATTTAGAGAGCGTCAAGAAGGAGAGAGAAAAATGCATCAAAAATACCGCTGGCGGAAACAACAAAGAAATGACAGGAAGTGGAAGGAGGAAGATGGCGCGCCGTAATTTTGAAGCATTTATGGCGTGATATTAATTGCGTTCCTGTAAAATGGAAACACTTCAATTATGTTTTTTTTTTCAACATGCTATCAAAGACGTTTTACGCACATTTGTAGTGGAAATGAAGCTACCGAAACAAGGCGAGAGATTTCAAACTAAAGGCCTGGTGAGGAAGAGCCTTCAGCAGAGAGGCAGCTGGGAGACCAACAGCAACTCTGGAGGAGCCTCAGAGATGCACAGCTCAGGTGAAAAACGCTGTTCATGGGACAACTATTGGTGGTTGATGTAGACGAATCAAACTAATGGATTAAGATGAGGTGAACAGACGCAGAAGCAAAAGGAGGAAATCCAATAACAAATCGAGTCCATCGTGGTCCTTTAGGTGTTTATGGTGTGTTTGTGTTGATACGGTTCATAAATAAGAAAGAAATGGGGGGAAAACAGCATTATATGACAAGAAAAAAAAAATACACAAAAGTCCTTGGTTACATTACCAGTGATGTTAAAAGACTTTGTTGTTGGATGTTTGTTGAAGAGTGGCAAGAAAAGCAAAGATAAATTCATTAAAAAAAAAAAAATCCCAAATTGTATATATTTTTTCAACTGGGAACATTTTTCCCATCTGTTGTCGGTAATAAAAACAGGATTACCGGTCATATTTACCGTAAAAAACGCTGGCGTCGTTCAGCCGAGGCTAATGAACGAGTCTGCGTGAAATCTGAAATAAAGTCAAAAGTGAAATCCTAATTAATCTAACTGTGACTGCGCCCTGACACCGACAGATTTAAATCCTGAGCAGAAGTAAACAATGAATATTTTTCATTTCCTGCCACTGGTGGATTGTTTGGTCAGCGTTGCCTAAACCAGCAGGTGAAAGCAAACCCTAAAGATGGAGCCCAGTCATAAACTCACCTGGCGCATTGCCCGAAAAAAGAAAATAAAATAATAAATAAAAAAGTTTCCAACCCTCTGGCTTGCTGCCATATTCTACATCCCTCTTCAGCTTTACTAGTAGGGTTCAAGGTCAGCGCATTGACCTCACAGGGATGAATACTAAGTACAAAAGGGATTTATTCAGGGATGGGAGATTTTTTTTAAATAATAAAATAAAGTCTCCTGGGAGCTTCGCCTCTCTGGTTTGAGTTCAGCCTGTATGCAGTCAGGCTGAGGTCTTACAAAGACAGGCTGGTCCAGTCTGTGCAGGATGTGAAATGTGCACATGTAATTCTGAGCAAATGCATCCAAACTTTACCGTAACCTTTCTGAGTAGTTTGGATCAGTAGGTGTCCAGGCTTTCTGGAGGATTTTTAGACTTTAGACTAAAGGTGCATTCACAACAGCCTTACCTCGGCTGCTTTAATCAAACTCTGGTTCGTTTGTGGACCAAACTCTGGTCTCGGTTCAGTTTAAGTGAACTGTAGTGTGGCTTGAAATTGTATATGGATACAAGCAGAAAGGAGACTGCTCCAGAAGCAGGAAGCGGAATGTATCGCAGGGCATTCTGGGTAAAAACAGCATTTCTCGACAGGAGAGAAATGCTACAGGCGCTAAAATCTGACGCTACTCCAGTTCTGTCCCTTCTTTACATTTTGTAAAGAAGGGACTTGGGCTCATGTCTTTTTTGGTGGTTTTCCTGTCGTTTCCTTCAGTAGTTCTCGGTGAAGCGCCCCCCGCAGGCGAGGAGGGGAACAGGGTATTTCAATTGGTTTCAATAGTTTGACTCAGTTCAGTGCGAAATCAAACCGCAGCTGAAAATGTAACAAATGTTGCATCTTTGGTCCCAAATCAAGCTGAAAATTGTGCCCAGACTTATGGAGATCTATGTTTCTCTTCCTGATGTCTTTGGTGATTTCATCACATTTTCCCACGAAGAAGCGTTTAACTCAAATGTTAATTAAGCATGGGGTTAGAGAAGCGATAAGAAGAAGAGCATCTGCCTTTTTCTACTTCTCAGAAGTAATAATCTCAGTGTTTGTAAGCTCTTGAAGCAATCGTCTTTGCTAAAACTTAACACTGCTGTGCCTCAGTGAGTAGATGTCATAATAAGCCAGACTGTGTTGTTTTAAGCGAGGCTACACACACACTGCCTGGTGGTTATCTTTGTAGGGTCTTTCCATTGACTAACATTCATTTCTACAGCCAAAACCTTACCCTTATCCTAACCCTAACCAAAACTCAATTCGCACCTTAGTCCTAAATCTGACCCCTGACCCCTACTGGGGACCAGGCTTCGGTCCCCACAAGGAGCAGTGGGTCCCCACAACGTAGTATCTGTCAGGAAAATGGTCCCCACAAAGTATTACAAACAAACGCACGCGCACGCCTCAGTGTGTAAGGTGGGGATGACTCTAGAAATGCTTCTGATTACTGCATTAGCTTTACTGGGCAGCTAAAGGAGACTGGAAGCTGTTAGTTCGTGGCCTCTAACCAGATTTTGCCAGTTTGTGTAATATGATCAGGGAGTGAGCAGTGCCTTGTAATCAGGTTAATTACTGTTCCTCTTGTTTAGTCCTTGTAGTGTGTGCGTGTGCGTGTGCGTGTGTGTGTAAGATCTCTGCCCCCGACTGATGTCAGAAAACACTCACAGCTTTTTTCCTCCCCCCATATTCTCCTTTTCCTTATTTTAAACTAGCCTCATGAAGTCCAGAGCAGCGCAGTATGAATATTTGCAGAAGTTCATGCTGATGCATCGCATCTTCAGATTCCACTCTAAGCACATTTGTGTTCGATAAAGCCAGCTTTCTTTGTGAGTCTGACACCGTATGCAAATGAACGCTCACTGGAATTTGTATTCTAGCCATCTGAAAGCTCCTTAGCATGTCTTTTTTTTCCCCTCCTAGCTAGCGTTGAATTTGTATTTGCTGCGGCAGACTTTTCAAGCAGCACATCAGAAAAAAAAAAAAAAAAAAACTCCAACAGGTGGGTCGTGACGGTGGAGATATATCAGAGTAAAGCACTGGGGAAAATGAAATATAAAATATTAACTGTGGGGTTTTTTTTTTTTTTTTTTGTCCTAATTGGCTGAAGCTTCAGAGAAGGTGAGAGGTGAGGTTCAGGAAGCTCTTTGAAGAAAGATAATTGTTTTTATCTGTGCAGAGGGCTCTCATTTTAATGATTTTTTTTCTTTAAGTTTCAGCGTCACTCGCCTCTTGGTTCCGGGCGTCGGCCCCGCGGACGCAGACACACACTTCGGGAAAGAGATGATATTGTAAAGCCACAGCGCGCGATAAGTGGATTGAGACAGATTCCGATTGGTGGGCTGCGGGGTTTTGTACTAATGTGTGTCACATTAAATCAGGTCCTATTGATATTCAGAGGGTGCCAGTTTTCGGGGCCCTAAGGGGCTTAAATATTTGCGAGTCAAACAGTTTGAGAAGCCAGCCACGACTGTCACACTCCAAGCTTTTCTTCCTTTTGCTGAACACAAGCTCCACCCACACATGCCCCGTTTGTTCAAGTTCACCTCCATGTTCCAAATTTGCATCTACACTGTATAATGTAATATTACATCTTACTCTAAAAGAAAAGTGACCTTAACTCATTCCAGCTTACTCTGTTGACCATACTAACTTAAACTTAGCAAAGACAACTTTCTACTGAGGCAAGTAATCAAACTCATCAGCAGCAAGTAACCCGAACTTGGAGTTATGAGTGAGCAAGACGCATCTGCATAACCAGCAGAAAACTCGGCATCATTCGGCAGCTCTCGTTGAACGCACATGCGCAGTTGGCCACTGACGAGTGACGTGTTTGACAGAAGCGCCAAGCTGTCAACAATACGGCGATTGCTGCAGCTAAGTTTTGTCACGGTAAGTTCCACTGGTTTTTAACAAACTTATATTCGTTATATTCGTTACCGTATAATTCATCCGTAAGACCAGGTTTTTAGGTTAACTTTATGTGTAATGATTTAGCGATGCCTGGGACTAACGTCAGTCGAAAATATCATGTTTATTTAATGGCAACAAGATGGAGCGGCAGAGAAAAAAGCTGTCTGGGGTGCAAAGCAAAAAAAGGGATAAATATAAAGATGTTGGCGGGACAAAAAAAAAAATGCCTTTCAGTGTGGTTGAAAGTTAGTAGGCCTACTAACTTTTTCCTTTCTTTCTTGTCAAGTTCACTACAAGTGGTAGTCTTAATATTTAAAAAAAAAAAAAAAAAAAAAAGGAGTGCGTCTTTTATGGGCGCGTGCCCAACCGAGATAGCAAATTATAAGTGAATCAACGTTGAAATATCTCTTGTCTCTTGTTAACTTACAGAATTAGTTTCAGTGTCCTGCTAGTGAAAAGTAGTCATGAGAGGTCCAACGTCTCTATATGTTAAATTTTAATTTGTCATACTTTTCTTTCAGATTCTGGCAGAGTTCTGTCGCTTGTCCAGCAAAAACTTGGATTCAAAATTTTTCACAGAACTTGATAACGGATATAAGTTTGCTAAAAACCAGTGGAAAACCGTGACAAAACTTAGCTGCAGCAACCGCCTTATTGTTGACAGCTTGGCGCGTCTCTCGTCAGTGGCCAACTGCGCATGTGCGTTCAACGAGAGCTGCCGAATGATGCCGAGTTTTCTGCTGGTTATGCAGATGCGTCTTGCTCACTCATAACTCCAAGTTCGGCTGCTGATGAGTCTGATTACTTGCCTCAGTAGAAAGTTGTCTTTGCTAAGTTTAAGTTAGTATGGTCAACAGAGTAAGCTGGAATGAGTTATGGTCACTTTTCTTTTAGAGTGAGATATACTGTTACATTTTACAGTGCAGGAGGAGGGGCTTAGCGCAGCCAGTCACCCTCATGTCGTCGCTTCTAAAGGTGCTAACGGCGGAGAAAGAAATTACCGTTACAGAAAAACCGCTGTCATCGGTGGCCATGCGCCTCAGCATTCATGACTGGCTTTGCTACCTGCGTAGAGGTGATTGACAGCGCTAAGTCCCACCTCCTGGCTCTGATTGGTTGTCTCCAGTTAGTACTAAAAGAAGGCAGAGGAGCTTGATTTTTTTTTTTTTCCACAGATGTACAAATATGACATTTTAAACATATATGTAAAAAAAATATTTTTTTTTAATCAAAGCTACATAATAGACCTCCATTAAAACCTAGAATATATATTTACTTTGTAAAATCGATGGAAAGTTAAATATATCTGTTAATTAAATATTCAAACACCTCTTTTGCAGGTGTTTGCTCGGGCTTGGGATGGGGCAAGCAGTGAAGTAAATGCAGCAACTTTGTGCTCGAAATCTTCCCTTTAATTGAATCCTTCCTCCTGCGGCAGATAAAACCCAGTGTCATGGCAGCACCATTTATTTATTGTCCTTCATCTTGAATTATTACAGGGGACAAAGAAGGGAGCTATTAATTAGACGGGAATGTAAGATGTCTCAATGCCAACCATTTGTCTTGCAAGTGATTACTCAGAGAGAGGCTTTTTCTCTAATGCTTGGCTGAAAGCCGCATTACTTTCAGAGTTGCATCGCGGCGAAGATCAAGACTTCACTGATCAGAAAAACACAAACTGAGATCAGCGTGCGGAAGCTGACTGAATCGCATTGTTTTTGTAAGTACAGTTTTAAATATTAGATCAAATGTTTGTTTTGGGGTTTTTTTTTCTCAAAGATGGAGGACTAAACACAATTCAACCGATCAATGATTCCTGCATGAAACACGCATGAAAAACCAATTAAAGCAGCACTCCAGGCGTATTTTTGATGAGGGAATAATATTATATCATGACAAAAACGAAACCTCAGAAAAGTACATTTTACTCAACAAACCACTTTTTTTTTTTCAAATTGCCGCTAATGTTTTCAGTGAAACATTTTACCGCTCTTGTCTGGTTTGTTGGGAGTTGGAAGATTAACAAGTTTAAAACAGCAGAACAAAAGTATTGGCTCCGTTATGTTTTGCATGCAATGCTCTCAGACAAAATAATATGTTTTGCGGCATTTCTATAGGATCAGAATAGCACAAAGCATGTTTTCTCAACGCTCTTTACAGGAAAACGTGTGTATGTGATGGACCTTGCACATGTAACCCAGATAGCGTTATCTTGGTCAGTTGGTAAATGACACTTTAATGCAAAGCTGCATTAAAAGTGTTGTATTATTTTGAAATGTATCTTCACAGTCTAGTAGAACAATTTCACCCTGATTTAGTGTAAATGGGTCACATCACCCAGAAGTTATAGAAGAAAATACTAAATTATGACAAAAAATAAAATAAAAATAATATCAGAAAGCTTCAAATGCAATAAACAAGAATGTACCTCATCTCTGCAGTCTAGAACAGCTTCACACAGACTTTGAGTCAATAGGGCACATGACTTTCAAGCTATTGGAGAAAAAAAGTTCCATATTATAATTATTAAAAATATTGAGTGTGACTTAAAAAAGAGAATAGTGTGTTTCGTGTAACAGCATGAATTTGGTGTCAGTTGATCGCTCGACTGCTGCACCTCAGCTGCTTCGGTTCAAAATAACATTTATGTCCAGTGGCATGCGAGAGAGGCCATCTGCATCTGTATTGTGTTTGCCTGGACGATATTTAATGGTGAAATCGAAATCTGCAAGTTGGGCAACCCACCTGTGACCTGTGGCGTTTAATTTGGCTGTGGTGAGAATGTAGGTCAGGGGGTTATTATCTGTATATACAGTGAAGTCAGGTGCATAATACAGATAATCCCTAAATCGTTCACATATTGCCCACTTAAGTGCTAGGAATTCCAATTTTCCTGAATGCATGTGATAATTTTTCTCAGGTGGGGTCAGTGTTCTAGAGCCGTACCCAATGACAACCATTTTGTTATTCTGTCTTTGATACAGAACCGCTCCCAATCCTTCCTGGGAAGCATCCACATGCAGAATAAATGGTTGGGTGAGATCTGGATACCCAAGGATGGGAGGCTCACTGAGTTTGTCAATAAGTGTGTTTATTGTCTCTTGATGGTTCTGTGTTCAGTGAATGGGAGTGTTTGATGGGAAGTTACCTTTATTTCTTGCAGTGTTGATGCTCCGCCTGTCTTTATGCTCTTCCGATGGTGGATTTTCAGGTTGATTTTCAGGTGAACTGACCAGAAGCTGGTAGAGAGGCTTAGCAATTCTGGAGAAGTTTGGTATGTATGTTCGAAAATAGGAGAGGAATCCCAGCATTTTTCTCAGATCTCCTACAGTTGTGGGGGTCCTCTCCTTCAAAGCTTGAACTGGTGCCACTTCTGCAGGATCCATCATATAACCCTCACCAGAGACAAGACCCCCCAGAAATCTCGCTTTTCTTTGAAACACCTCACACTTCTTTGGGCTCAGCTTCACTCCATGCTTCTGGTATCTTTGCAACACAGTTCTCATGTGGTTGAGATGATCCTCAAAACTTGGGCTGTGAACTAAATTGTCATCCAGGTAGGGCTGGCATATCACATCCCTTAAACCAATCAGGCACTCCTCCATGCTTCTTTGAAACTCTGCTGGGGCGGCACTCAAACTGAAGGGGATTCCAATCCACTGGTACAGACCCCAGGGTGTTATAAAAGCAGTTAAGGGCTGCCTTTTCTCATCCAGAAACCCTTGATGGTAAGCCTTCCCCTGATCTAATACAGAGAAGCAGGAGCTGCCAGTTAAAGAATCCAGCATGTCTTGGATTCGGGGAATGGGGTGGCGGTCAGGGACAGATTTTCTGTTTAATTCTCAGTAGTCACAGCACAACCTCAGAGTCCCATCTTTCTTTCTTACACACACCACTGATGATGCACATGGAGAACGTGACTGAGTTATCCAGCCTCTGTTCAGCAGATCTGGAAGGTATTCTTTAACTTCCTGATGTAACGGCTTGGGAACTGACATATATGCTTTCTTCACTGGAGTGGTGT
>VMRN01000174.1:378021-479747 GCA_010277015.1 Poeciliopsis turrubarensis | reverse complement strand
ACACATTGCTTGATGAATGAGAACGAGCTTGGTGAATTAAGGCGGCATTGGCTTGGACGTGGGGCTCCAGGGTACGGTTCCAAGGGCCCAGCCGGGTCCCTTGGCTCCGTACCCTGGACCCGCCCTGCCTGGTGCCAGCTCCCTGACACCTGAGGAACAGGGCGAACCCCAAGACCAAAGTCAAAGTTAATATCTACAGGATCTCGGATGTGGGGCTCCAGGGTACGGAGCCAAGGGCCCAGCTCCGTACCCTGGACCCGCCCTGCCTGGTGCCAGCTCCCTGACACCTGAGGAACAGGGCGAACCCCAAGACCAAAGTCAAAGTTAATATCTACAGGATCTCGGATGTGGGGCTCCAGGGTACGGAGCCAAGGGCCCAGCCGGGTCCCTTGGCTCCGTACCCTGGACCCGCCCTGCCTGGTGCCAGGATCGGTTGATTGGTCGGAAACAAGGCTGTTGAACTGTGTGGGGTTGAGGCAGGGTTTAAATGCTCCTTTTAGTTTATTTTACAAAAGTTTTCCACATATAAATCCCCCCTGCAATTAACAGACCGACCCCCACAGCTGAACCAATACCGATTGTGATGTTCTTCAGGAATTTTCGGTCTTCTTTTTTCTTGTCCTGTGTTTCTTTGTTTTCCGAATCTTTTTGGATTATTTTATCTTTCTTTTGGTTTTCTGTTTCGCTCCTCACCTCCCCCGCAAGCTTTACCAGTTCCTGGATCTGCTCATCTTCATTCTTGATTTCCTTCTCTTTCTGCTCATCTTTCTTCTGGATTTCCTTCTCTTTCTGCTCATCTTTCTTCTGGATTTCCTTCTCTTTCTGCTCATCTTTCTTCTGGATTTCCTTCTCTTTCTGCTCATCTTCATTCTTGATTTCCTTCTCTTTCTGCTCATCTTCATTCTTGATTTCCTTCTCTTTCTGCTCATCTTTCTTCTGGATTTCCTTCTCTTTCTGCTCATCTTCCTTTGGGCTTTCTGTCTCTTTCTTTTGATTTGCTTTCTCTGATTCTGTCTTGAAAGTCATGACCTCCTTTCCTAAATTTTCTAGTTGCGTTGCCAGCTGCTCCATAGTCTCCATTATCTCTGCTGCTGCATTCACTCTTGTCTGTAAAGATGAACTGGCCTCTCCTAACAGTTTAAGAATTATTTCAATTTTCCTCAGTTTATATTTGTCAACAGATTCTTGGCTGATCACATTCTGCAGCTTGGATATTGCCTCTGTTGCTCTCCACAGCTTGGACTTAATGCATCTCATTTGAAACTGGTCATCTGAAAAACTGTTCGTAAGGCCTTGCCCTAAATTTTCGGCCGACATGATGTTTGGATCGTTTAAAATGTATTTAACATCAAAGATCTGCTCCATTAGTTTGTCAAGCTGCATATTAATTTCCTTGTCATTTTGCTTCTGCGATCTATGAGTCACGTCCTTCTCCTCTGCTCTCTCAGTCTCTGCTTGGTTCTTAAGTTTTGTCACTTCTTTCTTCACATCTTTAATCTTGTTCTCCAGTTTCTCCAATTTCTTCACAGACTTTTCTGCTCTGGTCAATCTTGATCTCAGACTTAAATTTCCCTCTTGAAGCAGTGTTTGCAGGATTTCAGTTTTTCTGATTAAATATTTATTCATTGCGCTGATGTCCATCTGCTGCAATTTGTCAATATTCTCTGCTGCTCTCCACAATCTTGCTTCAAAGCAGCTAATATTAAAAAGGTCTTCGGCAAAAATATCGTCAGGTATTTGAACCATATCATCCTCAGGTGACATTATGTCTTGGTCTTTCAAAATTAATCGTATTTCATTCACATCATCGTTAATCTTGTCGAGCTGGGTGTTAAGCTCCCTCGATAACTCATATTTGTTCTTCATTTCGGTCATTGTTTGAACACAAGCCTGGAACGTTTGAACTCTTCACTGACTGAATGTGTCTTGTGATGAACTTAGATTCAAGAATGCAGAGTTGTGATGTAATGCAGAAAAGCGTGATGTCACAAATTGATGTCACAGCCTCAGTAGATCAAAGGGCAAACTCATCAAGTTTGAATGAAAACGTATTTATTTTTACACATTTTTTAACGAACCCAAATTTATCTACAGCAACTTAGACCAGCTGTAAAGTTGTTGATGCCTGATTTTGGTCGTGGTTTTAAGGAAATGTTAACAGATGTATCAATATTGCACTGAAGAAATCTCAAAACTTAACACATGATCTGTTTTTCCAAGAGCTCTTATCTTTTCTGTCCTCTTTCGTTTCTCTGCTCTCTGAAAAACATCAGGTTCATTCTCATTAGCGTCCAGAAGGTGGTGCTGTACTCTTGAAAGCATTACTGCACCCTGCTGAAGCAGAGAGAGACGTCAGCAGCCGCTAAAGGTTGAGAGAGCCACTGCACGCTGACACACACGCACACACACACACGCACACGCACACACCCACACACACACACGCACACGCACGCACACACACATACACACACACGCACACGCACACACACTCATGGACACACACAACTCCTATTTAAAATATTTGAGTACTTTTTGTTCATTTCCATTGCTTTGATCGAGTCTTTGAGAAAATATGTCCATTCTCAGCCGCCAGTGTTGGATTATAGAACTTGAACATACCGATAAACACGCCGTGAGAAATTTCATTTGATACAGAGGAAATGAATACTTGAAGCACATCCTTTTTTTTTTTTAATTTGTGAGTTTCTTTAATTGTTTTTTTTTTCACATGTGTGTGCAAAGTAAACTAAGCAGCTGATTAGGGCCTCAAAGTCACTAAGGGGTCCCTCAGTGACTTTGAGGGGCCCCTTGGTGCCCCTCAAAATAATCATTCTAATCATTAGATTGATTTTTTTTTTTTTTTTTGTGAAGTGATTTGTTTTTACAATAATACATATTTAATGTATGTAGAAATTATAATTTTATTGATAAAAAGAAAAAAAAAATTGCTCTTGGGGGCCTCTGGTGGCCGCAGCAGGTACCGCATGCTTCATGAGAGTTTTACGGCAGGTGGGTGAATGATCTAATGATCGGGCTGCTGATTGCTGCCAGTCCACATTGTTAGCAGAACTAGAGGGCCCCAAAACCAGATTTCACTTAGGTCCCCATGGAGTCCTGGTCATATCTGAATCCAGGCTTCATGTCCTCCATTCCCATGGAAACTCAAAGTCAAACCACTGCTCTTCAGTGCTTCAGTGATTCATACGTTCAACAAGATGGTTGAACTTTGTTGGAGGCGTATGGAGCACAAGACAGACTCCCAAAATTCTCTGGAGCGACTGATGGACATACTCCTTATGAGATGGCAAAAACACTGCTATACACCAGAATGACTTAGATAGACTCCGCCATTATCGATTGCTGAATCTTTGCCGTCGATCTTAGAAAAAGCAAAAGAATATTGTAATTCATCTGGCGTTCACTTCCTGGCTTATCGTTGTTTGAGGGGCTCTTGGCTTGTCAGACTCACGCTTGTCCTCTTGGTGGTGCTATGTGTTCAGATATTTGGCATCTGCAGCACAGTGTACACGGTTTCTGTGTGTGTGTCGCTCCGGCCCTTATTTACATCGGCGCACCCTGAAGTCAAAGTCTTGTGCGTGCTCTCGTCTTGTAATGCGTCTTGTTTCTTGTCACTTTTGACACAAGACGCAGCCTTTCTGGGGACGCTGTAGACGGTGTCCACCCCCTGACTCTCACTGAAGAGCTGCTCCAGTCTTGGCAGGCTGATCTCTCTGGGCTGGTTGGTTTCCACGTTCTCATATGAAGGGTCCGCTTCACTGGAAGATGTTGAGGCTCTGGGCTCGGAAAGCTGCTGGGCCTCTAGCGGTCCGCTTTGTGGGCAACAGACATTGACTCCTGGAGTGAAAAATAGAGTATGTTCTTTAGAAAATAGGAGAGAGCTTTATAAATGGGATTAATGTCTCTGACGTTTCATCAGTAATACAGAATTAGTGAGAATTTTTTTTTTTTTCTTTTAGATTACCTGATTATGTTTAGATATCCAATATTTTCTGGCAATAGTAAAACTGAGGAATATTGTAACAGCTACAAAAATGCTGATAATAATATAAATTACATCAAGAATAGATTGTGATTCCTCTGTAAGTTCCAGACAACATGTTTCTTCTCATAATTCAAAGTAGATTGAAAATCACATTCACTTATACAAAGCACTACAATGATGAAGCAGCTTTATTCTACTTTCAGAACAATTCAGGCAACTTACACGTCGTGGGAATGATTTGTGAGACGTTACTTGCGCTGACATGAATGTTACCGCTGCAGACAACAACTGTGTTTTCGATGAAGACGGTGATGTTGATGTCACTGGAGGACCTCTGAGATGTTCTGCAACCGTTTCTGTGACAGACGGAGCCCAGCCAGGCATCCTGGACGGAGCAGTTCACTGTGAAGTCACATGGTTCTGCTAAAAGACTGGAACGATTTTCTGGTGTCACGGTCATCACTGGTGTGGGAATCGATCCTGGAACACCCAAAACATGCGGATTAATAAATGCCGCCCCCTGCTGGCTACTTCCTGCAATGCATTTTACTCGCTGACGTTAATTTCTTAGTACTAGAAGCACAAGGAGGAAAAAAAGTATGAGATTTAGAAGGCAAATGAATGAAAAAACAAAAAATAATAATACAACTTGCACACTTAAAGCAAAATACGGCTTAAACATACCTTGTAAAATAACTTGGTGATTTTCAAATTGTTGAGCAAGTTTGGAGTAGTAAGAGACCTTAAAGATGCCTGTGTCGTTTTCAGTCAATCTATTTATACACAGAGATAAGTTTTCAGGGGTGAAAACCATTCTCTCTGCATAGTCTGGTTGGATACATCCCTGAAGAGCTACAAGTTTTCCATTAAACGACCAGGAACCGCTTTGATATGGAGGAGGTTTTGTGACATGGAGACACACAGAGCTGTTCTTTGGTCGATAATGTGTAAACCATAGCTCTGCTCCTGTAACTGGGTTGAGAAAAAAAAAAAAAAAAAAAAAGGTCAAAAACAAACAAATATATTTCAATACTCTCAAAGATGCAGTTCAGCGTCAATAGATATATCAAGAAATGATCAGCAGCAAGAGTGGACACAAAACTGATTTGAGTTTCTGTATTTCCATTTGGTCTGCAGTACGGAGAAGATTATTTCAATTCTGCTCAAAATAAACCTGCTGACATATAAAATATGTCCTGCAAAGGATTTCATATTCCTTTCACATTTGTATTGAGATTTTAGGAGAATAGACAACACTATATGACTAATGAATATTGTTTTCCACAGGACTGTGTGCTCTTGGTCATCTCGACCCTTTTCTTTAATGTTCAGGTCATCTCACCAGTTGCCAAGCAACTGATAAAAGGACACATATCTGACACTATTGAATAAGACATTGATAAAAAAAAGTTTTTTTTAAATCCATACTTTTTGCATGATTTGAGTATTTATGTTTGTCTGTGAACAAGACACAGTTTGCAGTTTGTGTTACATTACGGGTAAAATATTAGCTTTACGTTTCCAAATTCTCCTGTGTTTTCCTATTTTAAAACAATGTTTCAGCTTTTTTTGGAGTATTGTGAGATGTCTAAGAGGATCCTGAGAAATTTAGCGAATACGCTAAACATGAGTCAAACTACGGCAAATCATATTAAGTTCATAAAAGATGCAGTAAACGCAGTTCTAAAGGCAACAAACAGCTAAATGACGCTAAGAACAAATGTGCTGGTTCTGTCTGAAACCTGCAAGTTGAACAATAACACAGTGCCTGCTTAATGTGCTTTACCTCACATAAACCATTTTTAAAATTTCTGAGCTCTTTCTTTAAACAATAGCTTTATGAAAAAAGAAAACAGTTCACTTCTCTGCAAACAGTTGATCAAGAGATCAAGAAACTCCATGAATAAAAGTCTAGCAGTTGCCATGGAACTAATGTCAAAAATATTCATTCTCAAAATTTGAGTTGTTTATTTTACCTGAGAAAAATAATAAACTAAAAATGGTAAATTTATTTTTTGCTTTTGGTGGTACATTGCCAAATTTTCATCCTCACATATATATAGTAAAGGTGCCAAAAACCATTCTATTGTTTAATCCACTCAGAAATTACTAACTACTTCATCCTTGCAGATCACATGAAATCTGCATGAATTACACTGAATTATAATTATTGGAGTTATAAGGAGACAAAATGTTCAACAGTTTGAGGAATTTAAGTATTTTGCAAGGCGCCGTAAACTTCCCAGAGAAATATGTTTTCAAAAAGTCCTTCTTCTGATGTTAGACACGCAAGGGTTAAAAAAAAATAAAAACATAGCAATTTCAACTCACCAGTACAGCTCCACATACCCAGCAGAAATATCAGTTTTAAGACAACCATATTTGTTTTGTTAGATTGAATAGATGAGGAAATGAAGTGAAATCATCCGAGAAACAGCGCTGAAGCTGAGCAGCAGGTCTTTGGCGTACAGGAAACATCCGACGCCTGTTTCCTCAGATAAGAGAACTTTGAGTCGACTGGCGAACCAAGCCGACTTTACGGGGTGGTGCTGCTAGAAAACTACAAGTATTTTTCACTATAAAAATACCTATAGATCTGCCCATGCCCCTTGCTTCGAAATTGATTCATGATGGTTTTTCTCCGACTACATCCTGGATGGATCAGATATTAAACTGAAGGCTCAATCACTGCTTCGATGTTACACTGACAACGAGAATTAAGAACAAACCCTCTCAAACCCCTGAGAGGAGGTCCGCTTGACGCCACCTGTTCATCCATAAAGGGCAAAGTAAACAAAGGAGGAGCAGAGGTTGGAGTATTAGTCATCATTTACATGACACAGATCTTTTTTAAAGAATTCTTCTAACACAAAGACGTAAGGAGGAGCAATTTGTTAACAATCTTCCTATACACTTCAGAACAAAGATTTTGGAAAAGACTGTTTTGCATCTTGACAATAGATCAGAGAGAAAAGAGGAGGAGGAACGAGACGGGTAGGTCAATCAGACACTTTGAATGTATTGTGAAAAGGTTGGCATAGCAGAGGATGGTTTCGATCCATCGACCTCTGGGTTATGGGCCCAGCACGCTTCCGCTGCGCCACTCTGCTTTTACCCAAAGTGCCATGACCCGGATTCGAACCGGGGTTGCTGCGGCCACAACGCAGAGTACTAACCACTATACGATCACGGCTTCTCGCTAGCACGCGTCCTTCGACAGCCACTCCTAACAAACCTTTCCTCTGAAGATGTGGAGAAAAGAGAAAAGGAGTCCTTCGAGCCGGAGTTGAACCAGCGACCTAAGGATGTCTACCTTTGTATTCTACAGTCCTCCGCTCTACCAACTGAGCTATCGAAGGTTCTGTGTCACAGAGGTGGGGTAACTCTAACCCCCAACTGAGCAACACCACAGTCTTCCACACTATGCTTTTATCTAACTGATATTTGTTGATCCAGTACATCTAAATCAAAAATGCTACATTTTCGCCTTCTCAACATCAGTAAGTCGAGTGTTTTCATCCAATTAGTTTCTCGCATTAAAATGTACTGTTGCAAACACATTTCATCATTTTTCAAGTAGTTATTCATCGCCAGGGAATGATGAGTACATCTAATTGTTCCCTGCATTCAGTTTGTAGGTGGGACTCCATTCCTTTGGGGTTCATCGTTTCACAGTTTGGTTGGCCTTTTTTCTGTGTTGTAACCAGTTAGAAAAAAAACCCGCCTCGGTGGTTTGTTTACGTGTAGAGATCACGGATCACGGAGATCACGGCTTCGGCCGCAACCTGGTAACAGGAGAAGCTGTTTGCTCTAAACCACAGTCAGCGGTGACTGACGGTAGCAGCAGCACACATTGCAGTCATAACAAGTGGTTAGAGAACTGCTGCTGGGGCCAGAAACTGCTGGGAGACCTGAGCAGACAGTTACAGTCTTTAGCCACCAGATGGCAGCAGAGGGTGACGTAAAAACAGTCCATTATTTTAGGAAGGTGGTCAAATGTGTGTTTGTGTGTGTGTGTTTTTAAAATATACTCAAAAATGTCTGTAGTTCATATTGAGTTTAAAAGAATGGTTCAGATTTACGTAAGGTGGCGATTCTGTTTAGAGATTGTGAGGTGTCAGCGTCTGCAGAGGCGGATTTTCATTGGTTCATTCAAAGATTTGAAATGTTTGAACGGCTGTAACTTTTCCATCTGATATTAAAAAGTAAAATTGAGATTTGTAAAAGCAAAATTGTTTTCCAAACAGAGGATCGTCATATTTAATCCGAGGGTTCCAGAATGTCCACAAAATTTCTGAAAAACGAGTTATCAAAAAAAAAACGTATGAGTTGCATGTCTTTGAGTGAAAAAAAACGTATTTGATCAAAGTTTGACTTCAAACTTAATATTAAAAAGAAAATATCAACCTTAGATCCCCAGGGAATCAAATACTAATTTCCCCTTCACTGGACCTGCATTGGGTTTGGCATAATGAAGACAGACGGTTTTAAAATTGATTCCGACCGACATATTGACAGATGTCAGCAGCAGATGATTTTGTTGTTCACCTCTTAATGATACTGAGTGTAACCCTGAAGATTATAAAAATAAAAAAAAAATCCATTTTGAGAGTTCTTTTCTATTTATGTATTTTTGGTACTATTTACGTCAGGACCAATAAAGTAAAACTACCGTTAGCAAGAGGAGATTGAAACATGACAGTTTTTCAAAGTCCAAAAACCTTTGTTCTTCTCATGCAGTGAGAAAGGCTCATGTGGAAGTGGTAGGTGGCATGGAACGGTTTTAACATTTATAGTGGCCTCTGAGTCACTGAAAGAACGGCTCATCTAATGAGAGATTTCCACAGCTAATATCTGCTGAGAGAGGCAGCGGTAAAGGTCACGTATGCCCCTCTCTGATCGGCAAAGTCGATCACTCCCTTCGACTGACGCAAAACAATTCATAATCCTCATTTATGCTCTCAAATAATTACAGAGGTTAAAGCAAAAAAAAAAACAACAAAAAAACATGTACTGGTATGCTTAGCGCCGCTACTGTTCCTTCAAATGCAACAGTGGTCATTAAGGCCAAACGGTTCCTGTTAAGTTTCAGAGAAATGAAGGTCTTCACTCCTGTGTGCAAACTGCAATCTGGCTTTTTTCTACGTTCGTTTTAAAGCGATGCTCTCTCGCTGCTCTATCGTTATGTTTCTTGTTTTCCTTTTTCGTTGTGTTATGTATTGTCACATAAAACACTTTGAACTGTCTGAGCCGAAAGGTGCAAAGCACACAAACTTGACTTGACTTGACGTGGGAAACCTGAGGTGAGAAGCTTTGTTCTTGCCGCCATTTCCTTCCTTAAGAAGCTCAACACACATCGAACCTAATTTGAAGACAGTCATTTAAGTGGGGGTCCGTGTGACATCATAGTTGTGCCGCAGGGAAACAGGAAGTCATGGAACCATACTAATAAAGTACTTTGATCAATATAACAAAAAAAAAAGGCAAACATTGATTCTCCAGAGTTTTTAGGGGAGCTAATTATGTGAAAGATGAACTTTTTTTTCCCAACTAATATTTCTGCTACTGAAAGAAAAGATTAAATCTTTTTTTTTTTTTTAAGTCCTTGAGTGTCAACAAATGTTACAGGCTGCTGTGGCATTACCCAACCATACAATCACCAAAGAATTAAGATGTTATTTGTGATATTTTTTCAGACCCTTCAAACATAAATGCTCATTTAGAAGCAAACCACCAAATGTGTAAATCAAACTTTGCTCAAAAGCGCAGGACTGTGGCGCGCGGCGGTCGCACAGCTTTCAGAGGCGACACGTCGCTGTAAAAAGACGTGTGAACAGCACCGAGTCAAGAAATAACATTACACAATCCACATGTAATAATTGTAAATTGTGAAATTTCTCAACTGTACAAACTGGCGAAAAAAACCTCACTAGTTTACAGAGCTGATCTCATATTTTTCTTTCAGTTTGTACAATCTCATAGGTGTCAAATAGCAACATGTTTCTCATAAATAAATGTGAAGGGAAGCATAAGCGTAACAGAAACGCCGTAGTTAGAACTAGGGTGAGAATAAGCAACTGACTAAAACGTGACGGATGTTTCGGAACAAGACCAGCCGGTTCGGTAGGAGGTGATTAATTACCATGTAAATTCACATGTTTGTTTGTGAATTTACAGCCCGTCATTTATCGTACTGCAGAGCGCCTCGAGGTGAAGGCTGATGCACGGCAGTGGCAGCTGTGAGGTTTGTGGTTCGTCTTCCTGTTTGTCTCATTATCGATGTGCTGACGGTCCAAAGCAGAGCATGTGGCCATTTTCTTGAAGCAGACCAAAATGAGAAGTAGAACAAGAGGGCCGGGTGGCCTGAACAGACCCTGTAAACAACCGAGTCACCAGCATAATCTGCTTTTCACATCTGAGAACGGAAAACAAATGTTGTCCTTCTATGAAATCTGATCGGAATGTTGCTCTTTTGATTCCGATGACAGTGTCTGGTTCAACAGGCGTCTTTTTTTAAAAATGTTTTTATTAAGAATTACAAATTGGCTTAATGATGAAGCCGATCAATGATGATGGTCTCTTATTGTTAAAGGGGCAGTGTTATGCTAAAATAGCAATTAGTGCTATTTTGTAGCAAAATTAGACAACTATGTTAACTTTAGTTGTTATAAAATGCTGTAAATGTCAGACATGACTAGAAATCAATTTGATTTCACGAGTTTGAAATTAAGCCTCCGTCTCTTTAAGAAGCTCCTGCTCTTTCCAAAATGCCGCCTTCAGGAAGTCATTGCCATGTGGCCTCCTCTATAAACCCTTTATCGTTTTTACCTGCGTTGCTCTGAGAAGTAGCTCATGTAACGAGTTTGCTAATTTCTGATGGCTAGTCTGAAGGATTTGATTTGCAGAGTTGCAACATTGTGAGGCGGAAACCGGAAACTTTCACAATACTGCCCCTTTAAGAATGCAATCTGTGTGGAAAAGTGGAAGCATTAAAACATATTATTGACAGATTCCACCCATTCTTGTAGAAAAATGTGAACTTCATGTGTTTTTTGGTGTGCAGTCTCTCATTCTCTCTGTCTGCAGTTACAGCTGTGTTGAATATAACGAGTCATTTGAATATGAGCAGCTGTTTCCCAGAACACCCGGCAGGTACGAGGAACGGTTCACTCTCTCCTCCTGGGACGTTTCCTTCCCGTCCGTCTCCCTCTTCTTCCTGTCCTCTTCTCGCCGGGCTTCCTCTCTGCGTTGCAGCGACACGTCACCAATCTCTGCAGGAGCTGAAACTGAAAACGCAGCCGGTCGGCTCCAACGCAGCTCATGACCGGGTACCTGCGACGCTCCTCTGAGCTTCCCGGGCTGAACGGTGAACACAGAAGACGGCCAGGGGGACGCCTGATGCTCATGTTGGGAAACACATGGATTTTCTAGAAAGATCAAACACACATGGAATCATTACCAGTAGAGATCTTAACATTCACCACATGTTGTTTTACTTTTACTTGAGTAACATTAGTTTCTAAGCAACATTACTATTACCATGGTACTATTTCTTCTACTCTACGCACTCTGAGTTGCAGTACTAAATGAAGATCAGACATGTTTAACCAGAAATACACTAGACACAAACCTACATAGACAACAATTCAGTTTTCAGAATTGTTGTCTGGGTTTTGGGTGAAGCCCAACACATGGTTTATTCACCAGTGCCTACCTCCTGCTGTGTCAGTGGCGTTCTCTCCGGGTGTAACAGTGACGGTCGTTCCTCGTCTTTCAAAGTACTTTAAAGACGGTATCTCCACGGTAACCTGGCAGATGTATCTTCCTGAATGAGTTTTCGTCATGTTTTCCACGTTCAAATTCGAACACTGAGTTTTCCGCTCATTCTTAGAGCCCCGCAGACTGATTTATGACAGTCTTATTCTCTATTAATGTTTGGCTTTTCAGCCATTTAAGGCCAACTCTTTCAGCTGGTGTGAACATGTCCCAGAATGCAATGGATGAGCCTCTGGGTCCGAGTTGAGTTTACAATCAATGAGCAGTTTGAACTTTGAAGCATTGTAAAGTGTTTTAAGCATTTTACCAAGATAATCTTCCCAGAACTCAACACAGAACCAAAACCCAATCCAGCATTTAAACTGAATAAAAACTGGATCTATGTTCAAACACAACAAAATCCAAAGAGATTCCACATCAAGCAAGGGCCGATTTGAATCTAGGAATTTTGATATTCCAGGTTCTTTGTCCTTTGTCAGTTGCCATTGAATTATATTGATTGTTCTGAGTCAATATTTAGAAAATAAACTGGTATTGCAGGAGCAATACTTTGATTTGCACTGATCTATCATAATCACATTGTCTCTTCATCATTCTCCTGTCATTCCCTCATGTCCTTCTGTCATTCCCTCATGTCCTTCTGTCATTCCCTCATGTCCTTCACTCATTCCTTCATGTCCTTCATGTCCTTCTGCCATTCCCTCATGTCCCTCATGTCCTTCCGTCATTCCCTCATGTCCTTCATGTCCTTCTGTAATTCTGTAATTTCCTTCATGTACTTCTGTCAGTCTCTCATGTCCCTCATGTCCTTCATGTCCTTCTGTCATTCCCTCATGTCCTTCTGTAATTTCCTCATGTCCTTCATGTCCTTCTGTCATTCTCTCATGTCCCTCATGTCCTTCATGTACTTCTGTCAGTCTCTCATGTCCCTCATGTCCTTCATGTACTTCTGTAATTTCCTCATGTCCTTCATGTCCTTCTGTCATTCTCTCATGTCCCTCATGTCCTCCCTGTACTTCTGTCAGTCTCTCATGTCTCTCATGTCCTTCATGTCCTGTCAGTCTCTCATGTCCCTCATGTCCTTCATGTACTTCTGTTAGTCTCTCATGTCCTTCACGTACTTCTGTCAGTCTCTCATGTCTCTCATGTCCTTCTGTCAGTCTCTCATGTCCTTCATGTCCTTCTGTCAGTCTCTCATGCCCTTCATTGGCTTCCTGGTCTTCTTCTTTGCTTTGCAATGAAGAAGCTGAAACTAAAACAGAACAGCAGTCAGATTCACCACAGCAAACCTGCTACCACTACGAGTTGAACTGCTTTTTCATTACCTCTTGTGTCCCTCTGAGCTTTGGTTCCCTGGCGGTAGAGCCAGAAGAAAGCTGTGATGAGGGCCAGGATGGGCAGGCATCTCAGAACAAATGTGACAACATCTTCTTGGGGAACATCTGAAATCCCTCCACAGAGACAGAAGGTCAGACAAGCAGAAGTTAGATCTATCAGTCAGGTTAGTGCAGCAAAACATCTCAGTATTTTGTCATGTCATGTGAGAGAAAGATTTTTCACACCCTCTTTAAAAGTTGATTATTTAAATCATTTTCTGTAACATCATCATGGTCTCTGTTGAAATGTGGTTATAGGTGAAAGATGAATAATGTATCTCAGCAACAGGCTGCTGTCTTATTCTGTTATTATTTAACTAGTAATAACAGAATAACACAGAATAATTTATTGTGCATCTGCACAATTTGATTGTCAGTTTGTCTAAACGGGGATTTGAACCACAGTCAGTTAAAGCAGAGAATAGCAACGTTTTTAGAAGCCAGATTGTAATTAAAATGAATTTCATGTAAGATTTGAGCATCTTCATTCTCTGCCTTCATACCTCATTGAAAATAACCATCAAGAAACAGAAATCATTTTAAAAGTTAGTAAGCACAAAAGCACTTAAAGGTTTCCAAAACAAGACAGAATGATCTCCAGAACCTGCACAACAAGTGCTACTTCTGCCATGTGTAACGGACAACTCTGTAAATTCGACTGATAAAAAGAAAATGAGACAAAGAACAGAAGCTTCAGAAGGTTTTGTCCAAAATTGCATGTAAACACTTTATGAGGGATAAACGTTTCTTTTTGTCCCAAAATGAGTAAATTAATAAAGAATAAAAGGTCTTTCTTGTGGTTGTTAGTTTCCATATCAGCCCATTAAAGTGTGCACCGGATGAGAATCACACATGGCGGTGAGGCCTGTGCTGGTGCGCCTCCCTTCCTGCTCTTTATAGGTGCAGGAGACGAGAACGCAGCACCTTCTCGTCTCCCTTCCTTTAAGGGAGGCGAAAAAGCCTCCCCTATGGGCGAGAATGCGCTGCATTCTCTCAGTGATATGAAGTAACGGCATTAAGCACCACACTTTAACTTCGCTCAACAACTACATCCAGTTTCAGTCGTTCCAAAAGTCAGCTGTCATATTCTTCCACACCACAGTTAAATGAAAACGTGTCATGTGGTACCAAAAAAGGAGTTGTGACGTTTTACTTCACTTTGTTTAAAGTGGAGCAATGCCCCGGCTCGATGTGCTAACGCTAACAGCCACAGCTAACTGTTGGGATTTTTCAAAACACTGTTGCGTCAATAATGCAATAGTTGTTTCGCTAAGCTGGCGTTAAAGTGTCTTGCCTCAACAGGTTATCAACAATATGTGTGTGCACATTTGAATCTGAAGAGTTCGTACTTTCCAGTGTTAGATGACTCCCTGCAGGTCAGTTCAGCTCTTCACCCTATTTGGACCATTATGTTCACTTCAAAAACAAACCCTTCCATACCCATGTTCTCAACCTCTGTATGTTATTTTATGAATTGTGCAGTTAGCTTTTTGGGGATAATCTTAAAAATTGATACAATGTCATATCTAACTTTACTGTATTCATTTCTCAAGACTTCTAGACTACGACCAAAATAACCAAATAAGTCTGAATGACATCCCGCTGATGTTTAAAAGTTTTCACAGGTCTCTTTCTACAGTGTAGAAAATTAAGATGTGAGTATCGTACCGTTTAAACTGTGGTGGTCTGCGCTGTCAGGTTGATGGTTTGCGCTGTCAGGTTGATGGTTTGCGCTGTCAGGTTGATGGTTTGCGCTGTCACGTTGGTGGTCTGCGCTGTCACGTGAGTTCTTTCTGGCTCTAACAGTGATGGTCGTTCCATTTCCTTTAACTTGAACTAAAATTGGTATCTCCACAGTAACCTCGCAAATGTATCTTCCTGAATGACCTTTTGTCATGTTTTCTATTGTCAGAACTGAACACTTATTTTTCTGCTCATTCTGAGAGACTGTAGAATGATTTATGTTAGTCTTATTCTCTCTTGATGTTTGGTTTTTAAACCAGTTAATGCGAGCTTTTTCAGCTTTCCCATTCCAGCAGCAGGTGATGTTTCCTGTCTCTCCTTCTTGCACAGAAACATCTGGACTCTGAATAACAACAACTGCATCTGAAGAAACACCTGGACAGAGACACGACGGACACAACGATAGTTTATACAAAACAACGACTGCATGATTACAGAACCAAAACCAGAAACTGAAAGTTTCCTCAGTTTGAACGTTTTTGGAAAAGCCAAAGAGGAGATAATGTTTAACTTCAACTCTTAAGGTTTTACAAGATGGAAACCTGCATGTAACAAAATATATTTTTTGGAACATGAATATCATAATAATTTTTTTACTTTTAATAAAATATTGACATTCAAAGAAACCTCTCTAAAAAGACTCATTGCATATATTATGGAAGGTCATAAATGTCTCTTATACTGGAAAGAGACATAATGTGTGTAAGACTGTCAGTCAGAAATATATATTTTTTTGCATTATTCAGTCATTTTTATGTTTAAGGACTTTGAAAAACTAATGAAGATTGACTCATTAATCTGGCTTATGATCATTTTTCACACACGTTTCAAACCAAATTAAACGACAATTTTGAACCATTTCAAGAGGCTCATAGAAAGTATTCACCCTTGGATATTTTACCTCTTTTGTTTCCTTAACAAATAAATCACACTTAACAAAATTAGGTTTTTTTTGTTTTGTTTTGTTTTACAAAAAAATAAAAAATACAACAAAAGTCCTTTAATGTCAAATGAAAATCTGATTTTTACCAAACAATGCCAGTCAACTGAAATGAAAAATATTTAAAACAAAATAAATGATTTCTCCCTTCAACTCAGGATTTTGTAGCTACTTTTTAAAAATTTAAGCAATGCATCAGGTGACCAAAACGGACAAATAAAGAAGCTTGATCAAAGTCAAAATCATATTTTATTGTTCCTTTGCTAATAACTGAAATGTCAATATTTGTTGGAATGGTGACTCTTTGTGCATTTTTATTTCCCCCTTTGCTCATTTGTATAGAAATATGTATTTCTGGTGTTCTTGTTGTCACATCTACAAAAATCAAAAATAATCCAACGCCAGTGAACAATAACATGTCCATAAAATGTTGCACTTTTGATTATTTTTGCTTATATCACACTATTGCTTACTTAGTTACTTTTGAATTTTTTTAAATTTTCTCCCAACGAAGGTTTTTTTCTTTTTTGTTAATAGTCTGTTTTCTGCATGTAAGTTATATATTAACAAATATCTGAGTTAATCATAAAGTCAACCACTTTAAGTTGCACTTTGTGAAATAAGTGTAATACATGAATTAGTTGTTACTTACTCCATGAGAAGAGAGTGCAGTTAATCAGCAGGCAGCTCAGTAGAAACGTCATGATTCCAGTTTGGTTTACCGCTGAATGCTGGCACCTGCCTCTTCACGGTCTGTGACTTCTAACGCAGTGCATGCTGCGGACGCTCTCTCTATTTGCGAGGTTTTAATATTTTAAACCAAGGATGTAAAGCCACACATCGTTTCTTCCTCTAGTTGAGTTGGGGTCACACAGACTTTCCGTTAGCCATGTTCTTCATACTCTTATTTGAATAAATATGGAATTTCTTCGAACCACTTCATCAATTGTTACATTTAACTTGCAGTTATATTGTGCTTCTCAACTTAATTGAGACCAAACATGGTAAAAAAATAAATAAATAAAAAAAAAGGAGTAAACAACATAGACAGTAAGCTATGTTGAAATATCACTTTCTTTTTTCCAAAAGTGACTTAGTGCCAGTCAGTGATGTAGCAGTTTTTGGCTTCATCTATACTTTTGGGGAACTCTGTTGCTCTTTAGCAAGTTCACCCCCTGAACATGGGCGTCAGTATCTGTGGCAGAGTTGTGGATGAGACGCCGGATGCGTTCAGACGATAAGCAGCGATCATGACAATAAAATGCCATGACAAGCTAATTTAGATCTCCTTCTCATCAGTTGAGGATATCATTGAAAATTCAACTTATTTCAGTACTTTATTTTTTTTAAAAATCAATTCCAAACAGAACTGCTCTTTGGCAGCCATGTTGTCTGCATGTGGTGAAGTGTCTGCGGCACAGTTGCTTGCAGCTGGGTTCCGCAGCGGTCGAGAAAATAAAAATGCCACCTTTACGACATCAATGACAATTAAACAATTTTAGAGTCATTAATATTTGACTAATTGATTGGATAATTATAAAATTATAATTATAAATCCCTCCCCCAGCTTTCAACAGCACAGCAGGTGTTTCATTTAGCCATTCAAGCCATTTTTGTGGTAGCTAATGTACCACAACAATCACTTAATTAATAATTGCAAGATAAAGATCAAACCTGAAAACATAAAACTGTAATGTTAAGAATGTTCTGTTATTTTTGTGTGGGAAATGTTTGCATATTTTTTGGTGTTGAATTCTGACACGTTAGTGGCCTTGTTGCCAGACCGTTGCTACGGCAACAAGCCTGTAGTGACACAGAGAGCAAGAAAAAAATAAGAATGCGAGTAATTTTGAGTCATACTTTGGCGTTTTTTCGGCATAATTTTTTCCTTGGTCGTGGCGCACTGCACTTCATTAACAATACCGACAAATCCAGGTTTTATTTTGTTAACAAAATTGTTTTACTGCAGCAGCGCGGCTTTGCATGGCAGATAAAAGAATGTCTTTTTGCTGAGCATGCACAAAATGCAATTAGATACTGATGAAAATCAGCCCGATGACATAACAAATAATAAGACAAATATAGATGTGAATATGTTAAAAGCTGATAGGCGGCATTGATGTAAAGCTCTGAACATTCTAGACGTGACTCCGGCTGAGCTCTGGATCGCTAAGAGTTTAAAAGTGAGGACTATTGACTGTTGAGAGAATTACTGATCATGTCAGAAAGGCTTGTAGAATAGCAGAGAGAGCTCTGAGAAAGACGAGGGAAACATGAACACTCGGCCCCTCAGATGGAGGCAGCAAACTGAGGATGTGGTTAACACCGACACGACCCACCAGCTACAACTGGAGGCTCACTAAAAGGACAAAACAGACTCTGATCACAGCATGAGCTCAGCTGCAACCGTCAGAGCTGCAGCAGCACAGGACTGCAGCAGACGATTGTGGTCACTGTCTAGATTAATAATGTTCCTTCCTATTTCAATAATAAATATATTTAATAAGAAGAGTGGAGGCTTATTGTTACCACTATGGAGATGAGAGTTTCAAGGATTATTAGGAACGGTAAGGCTGCGGCAGAAGACTGCAGCCTTGTAAATATTTCCATCACGTCATTTAAAAATATTATATTGCACACGCTGAATCGCTTTCTGGAAAGTTTTCATCCCCTTGAATTGCGACACAAATTGGCCCCTGAACGTTGTTTTGAACATGCCTCACCCACAGGGGGCAGTGTAGTGCAAAGCTAAAACCTGCGTCAGCCAATCAGATTGTTTCAAAACAACCATGACTTTTAGGAGTTAAACATAGCACTAGCACCATGAGGCTAATTTGTGTGGACAGATATATGAATCGAGATGCTTGTCAAATAGCGCATTTAACGTAACACAAGAATGTCGATTAATGTGTGGATGTATTGGTGCGTTATTCATCACAACAACCATAAAAGTCCTCTGTTTTTCCACTGCTTTCATCTCTAATGGAAAACTTCAAAAACTTTTGTCTTCAAGATTTTTAAGCAATAAAAAACCCCAACAAACTACACTTTACAATGTAGCTTAGTTGCTCTGGCCACTCAGATGTGCATCTAAACAGAAGGGTGAAGAACAGGCACAAAGTTCGTTCTGTGCCTCCGTACCAAACATTGCCACTAACCCTATAGAAAAACCTTTTACTAAACTGCATAGGTGTTATTTCCTATTTGCTACTTTGATCGGACAGCCGGTGACTTCCTTCCTCTGTGCATCTCTAGAAAACATGATTCAGAACATATGATGGCACAGAAGATAAGCAAGGCAAAGGTCAAACCCAGAGGAGTTGAAGAAAAATGTACTCATTCAACGATTAAATTTGAGTCAAATTCACCATCAGATCCACTATCAGTCTCGTTTCATTTCAATCGCTTCTCCTCGCGGCGTCCTGCTGTTAGCCTTGTTTATGTGTGCTGAAGTGTTAACCACCAGAGAGCCAGGGGCAGAGCAGATAACCACAGGGGAAATAAACCAACAGACCTTTGATATGAATAGGACAATACTTCATGCTATTCATGAATCTTACAATAAAACACACGCAGAACCCAAAAAGTGAGCATGAGCCACGATGACATTGTTGTCGTATGACAACACTGTCGAAAAATATCATGGCGTCAAGTTATTTCTGATAGAGCTTTCCTCTTCTCACTGTGGGGTTTCTCTCTGGGTACTCTGGCTTCCCCACACAGTCCAGAAACATGACTGATCGGGTGACTGGTCAAACTCTGATGGGGACCAAAGAAATCAAACTCTGGTCCAGCTGCAAACTCCGTCTTGGTCCGGTTGAAGTGAACTCTGATGCGATTCTAATGCATCAGAGTTCATGCAAACCATCGACCACTCCAAAGAGGACTATGGCACAGTGCATTCTGGGTAAATGTAACCTTATGGGGTTTAATTACAAATGTTTTAATTAACGTGAAAATATCTCTATTTGACAGCCATTCATAAAGTCAACAAAGCCTTACTATGTTTCAGACGCCTATAAAAGCGCAGGGCATTCTGGGTCTGATATCCTAAGGATTTAAACTGTTTCTGTTAAAGTTAAGGTTTTGCTGATTGACATTGTTTCTGTTTCTCAGGTTAAAATATCTTTTCGGAAGTTATTGTAGACTATTATGAGCCAGGAGTTTGTATCTGTCTGCCTGGCAAACCTTAAAGAGCGCATGTACTGAAGTGATACTGATCACCGAACCCGATATATATGCAAACACCAACTTATCATGATTCTGAACGTTTCTGACTTAGAGATCTACAGAGATTGTGTTATAAAAGACAGAAGACTGAATCTCAGGGGCCGTTTCTCTGAACCGTCACTCTTTCTCTGTCTGGCGTCTCTCTGAAGACGGAAGGAACAGAATCTGTGGGTTCATGTTTGGAAAAAAAAAAAAAAAAAAAAAAAAAAACAGCCCTGTAATGTTTCTGTTTCTGTTGAAAGGGTGTCGTTGCGTGTGCGTTGGTCTGAGAGGATGGTGGGTGGTACTTAGAGCAGCATCAGGAGATGTAGATCAGTCTTCTGTAATGAATCGAGGTGGAAAGATGAAGCTCCTACTGAGAAGCCTGCTTCTCAGCTCTCTCTGCGCGCTCTCATCATGGAGTGAGTAGAAACAAAACTTCTCCTTTGGTTCCTCTTCTTCGCTTGGGCCCAGACTGAGCTACGTTTCATTGCAGCTACAGCCGATGAGGACATTTTTATGACGGAAATATGAATGTGCATACAATGGTTGCAGTTGTTTCAACCATACCTTTACTTTTGTTTGAAAGTTTTAAGTATTTTATATCTAATATCACTTCATATATAATGAGACATTTAGTATCTTCAATTACATATGCAGTGAGTGTTTTCAGAGAGGTTTCTTTGAGTGTCAATGCTTCAATAAAAGCAAAAACTGAATATGACATTCATGTTCCGAAAAGTACTCTATACATTTTGTTACATGCAGGTTTCCATCTTGTAAAACCTTAAGAGTTGAAGTTAAACATTATCTCCTCTTTGGCTTTTCCAAAAACGTTCAAACTGAGGAAACTTTCAGTTTCTGGTTTTGGTTCTGTAATCATGCAGTCGTTGTTTTGTATAAACTATCGTTGTGTCCGTCGTGTCTCTGTCCAGGTGTTTCTTCAGATGCAGTTGTTGTTACTCAGAGTCCAGATGTTTCTGTGCAAGAAGGAGAGACAGGAAACATCACCTGCTGCTGGAATGGGAAAGCTGACAGAGTTCACATTAAATGGTTTAAAAACCAAACATCAATAGAGAATAAGACTAACATAAATCATTCTACAGTCTCTCAGAATGAGCAGAAAAATAAGTGTTCAGTTCTGACATTAGAAAACATGACAAAAGGTGATTCAGGAAGATACATCTGCCAGGTTACTGTGGAGATACCAGTTTTAGTTCATGTTAAAGGAAATGGAACGACCATCACTGTTAGAGCCAGAGAGAACGCCACTAAAAACTCAGCAGGAGGTAAGTGACTAAACCTGCAGCCTTTCTAATAGATTAACAGATTAACTGTGTGCATTGTTTAGAATGTAGAGCCTAAGTCTTTTACAAAACAACATCTGAATTTTGTCAGAGGTTTTCTGTGCTTAACAGGAAAAGAAAATATATAGGAAAGAATGCTTTGTTTTTACTCATACAAATAAACAGATATTCCTTTTGTCACTTTAAGATCGAAATGGTGATGAAGTAAATCTGCAACATCCCTTAATCATTGGCGTGGGTGTCGTGGTGCCGCTGTTCCTCATCACTCTCATCTGTTTCTGCTCTCTGCGAAAGAAGGAAGGTAAGAAGAAAACTCCCTCAAAAAAACAAAACATATAATCTTTTATTTTTATTTTGCAAAAGAGCATTTTTCCTATTCAGACAGCTCCCTCCAAACAATAATTTTTTTTTTTTACTTGAACTTAAGAAGGATGCACCATCATTTTTATTTGGAAATTTGCATTGTATTTTTTTTAATCATTTAGAAAAACTTGGAGAAGTTGTGCTAAATTTCTCTAGAATACTGCCTCGACTTCCTGCCTGTGATGGGGATTGTGAAATTTACAATAGAGCCAAAACATACTGACAATAGATGACGGCTAAAAAAACGCTGAGCTGCAAGGAACAAACGAGGAAGCCTCTGTAATGTTACATCAAACCTGCAGCGTCCATCTTATGTCCTTGGGCTGTTAGCTGTTATTCTCTATATAAAGTTTTAAATGTCCCCTAGGTAACATAGACAGTTGTTTAAGGAGCGCTTTAGTGGTTAAAGAAGCAGCGAAGACCATTTATTGTTAATGTAACACAAATCTGAGTCAATGTGTTGTTCTTCTGTAAAGATGCAAAAATGATTAAGACCCACAGAAATACTTTCAGAAAATAAAATAAAAAATCTCACAGTAGAGATGAAAAACAGAAAAAAGACAAATTAGCAACCACAAAGTTTTACTTTATAAACTTTTGTTAGGCTGAAGCAAAAGAAAAAACACTTTGTCATTCATAGTCTATCTGTAAATATCGTCCTGACTGCATTATTGATTACACTGATTTTCTTTTTTATATTGACAGAACAAACACATCAGGGTTTTTATCATGGACTACATCGCTCTGAAAATCCTTCCCTAATTTGCAAAGTTCTCAACGGATAACTAATCCAAACAAGTTTTAGATTAAGATTCACTTTAATAAAACAAACATCTGTAATCTTGCTTGCACTAAACCGGGTTTTAGCTTAACAAATACAAATTGACTTCGGTTTCACTGTCATGTTTGCGGTACTTGCGGTCCGATTTTCATACTCTCATCATCAGCTTCATATTTAGATTTTGAACTCATCTAAAAAAAATTCTACAACAAACAACCACCAATATTTCTACAAACCTCAATTTTAATTCATGAGTTTGAATTTAGTTTTTTCTCTCTAATATTTGGTTAATCCTCTTAGAAATCTACACCTCAGCCAAAAATTGTTTTAGAATTGATAAATCAGGGAATAATAATTTTCAGTGCTTTGTCTTCCCAAAGCCCTGACCTTGACCAGGATTAATATTTATGGGCAACAGAGTCAAGTTAGATCAGTTCCAGAAAACCAACCAATCTCAATAAAATATGTTTATTTGGCCGAAAAAAGGTGTTTAAATATCTTGCCAAAAATAATTTAAGCTACAATTCATTGCTAGTATAGTGTGCTTTTACAAGCATTACTTAGATTGTATTTGTATATTTGATCCAGTATATATAATTATGAATGTGTGGCTGAAGGGAAAATTGACCTCTAGTTCATATTTATACACTTAATCACTGTTTATAAAATCCATTGAAGTTGTGTCTTGTAGAGCCGTTTCATACTGCTTAAAGAATGCTGCAAATAAAACATTCAAAGCCACATATTTACATGACGCTCAATCCACAGGATGGGTGTGCATAAAATTTCATCCATATAGCAAGACTGAATTGTGTAGCATCTTCAACAAAACATTTCATGAAGCCTATTCAATTGTTCTGTGTGTTTTGAGAAAAGACTAAGTCAGTTAGGAGGGTTGAAGTCAACCCGCCACTGTCACAGTCCTGACGGGTCAGACAACGTGCCACAGCTGACTTGCGTAGGTTTAAACCACATTTGCTGTTTGAGAGATTTAGCGCGACTAGATGAAGATTTAAGTTGATGATATTCAGAGACTATACCTGTGCGGTTTGTGTTTGACACAAAGTTTTTGCCGTTAAGAAACGTTAGGTGGAACTGAGGCAACTAAGTAGATCACTGAACTTCAGCCAAGCATGGTACAGTCAGAAGCAGTGGCAGCTGAAACTACGACCAAACTTAAAACCACACTTAAAACCAAAAAGGCGTCACAGGTCACAGACGTGCTCAGCCCTTTAGGACATGAGTCCTCAGCTTCAACAGGTTCCAATGCCCTGAAACTTTTAGCTGCCTCTTTTTAGCACACACAAGTCAAATAATCAGGTCATTAGCATGACTCTGGAGAACTTGACTGGACTTGTGGAGGTAATTCAACCGTCTGCTTCAGAGACCTGTCTAAAAGTTGCAGGATATCAGCCCTTGATGACCGGAGTAGTGGATTCCTGCCTCAGGAATATCTTGTACCCAAATTAATCTCTAGTACATTGTGAACCTATTGAGTTTCACGCCACAGTTCAAAAGTTGCATTGGGTTGCTGGCTTTATTTTTGATGCCTCAAATGAGTGTGGCATGTTGTTGATTTGTAAAGGACCAGTGGCAGCCCGGAGCGGCTTGAACACTGCTGCCAAAACTGCTGTGGTTCTATTCAAAGAAAAAGTTGCTCTAAAATGGAAAGTGTTAAGTGTTTTCACACGTAGTTACTATTGTTACCAAACTACACTTTTTATTTTATTCAATACCATTTATCATGTCTATCACATATATCACTTGCAATTTAGTTATTAATTCAGGAACTTGAAAATTGTATGCCAATAACAGTATTAAAGACAATTTGCCCGTTTGGCAGTCATAATTATATTTACATTATAAATTAATTGATTTACCTAATCTGATAAAATATGTATAAATATACTTGGAAGTATCTGAAAATCTAATAGTATTTCAAGTTTTTAGCCACCAAACTGATTTAAGATGACTCAGATGTAAAATTGATCTGGTTGATGAGCAACGTGAGTTTGAAAAAACCAGGTTGAGACAAACTCCTTTTACTTCCTACCCTAGTTGTTGGTGTACCAGTTGTAGTCAGCTACTTTTGACCATCAGCCAATCTCAATGCAGTGCCAACAAATCTAAATATAGCCAGTTTTTGTAAAGTATCATTTATTTTGTCACTGTGCGTAGCGGGGAGTTGCTATTCATTTATGAACGCTTTATAAACGGCGTTTTTGTATAAGATTTGGTTACGTTAATTCAAGTGCAGCATTATTTCATTAACAGTAATTATTTCTATTAAGGCTGCTAAAGTAATTTTTTTGACAGGTTTGAATTTTTGTGAAAAGAAAATGAGACCAAAGCGTGCACCCTGTGGTACACCTCTGACAAAGACTGGGCTATATTTAGTTTGCTGTGTTTCAGTAGGAACAGCAAAAATAAGTTTGTGCTTCAGTTTGAAGTGTGATATTACGCTTATAGGACTCTATAGGACCCTTGGTGTGAGACTCAACTAGAGCTTAGAGGTGAAAAGGAACTATAGGAGCATTTTGTTTTTAAAGTAGAAGTGATATCAAGTCTCACTTTCATAGAAACTGTTACAAAGCTTAACAATTTTATTTAATTCTTCAGGTGAAAAAGAGAACGGTTGTTTGTTCCTGTAAATATGTGAAAACTCGTGTGTGTGTGTGTGTGTGTGTGTGTGTGTGTGCGTGCGCGTGTGGGTGTGTGTGTGTGTGTGTTTCAGGACAAGCAGCCAGGGTGATCTATGAAGTTCCACACACTGACTCTATCGAAGCAGATATGGACAAAGAGAGCACCACTTCTTCCAGAGGCTCAACTCAGTGGGTGAGTATGAGTCTGGATATTCAATTTCAGTGTTATGAGAAACCATTAAAAAAAAGAAAAAAAAAAAAGCCTGAAGCGTTTATTGATTATTTTTCAACATCTCCTGCCGTGTGATAAAATTATGACGCAAAGCTACTTTGCCTCTATGGACTCGAATCATTTATTATACGCAAATTAGAAAACATATTTAATATGTAAAAACTCATATTAAACTTCCTGAACTCTGTTGTATTGACACATCTTATTTCTCTCTGTTCTGCTTAGTGTGAAGTGGCCATGTATGATTCCTTGGATTACTTCGAGCGAGTGGAGCCCAAAAGAACCAAATAGGATCTCATCCAACACGTTCCTGCTTGTAATTTTGTAAATACTTTATATTCCTATATCTGGGTAACATAAGTCATTTTATGCGTGTAAATATTTCACATTTTCATATAAACCATGTCTTATTCAATATAGTGCCCAATTCATTTATTCACTTTGTCATTACGCACACAATTATATTCAACTTATTGAAAAGTTTATTTATTTCAGTAAGGCCGATGAAACACTACATACATCGCACACATCACACACACTGATCTTTTCAAGTTTTTATTTCTGTTATAATGATGATTTTATGCTTAAAGATTAGAATGGTATGTCAGATAAAAAAAACAACAATGTTTTTTAATAAAGAAAAGTTGGATTGATAAGTATTATGAGCTGCATGTGGTTATTTTGAAAAGGTACTTTTAATCTGACGTAAACCTCATCGAAAGACATTCTGATCTACTGAACATGGCTGCAAGTGTACAAACATGACGCATGTACTTTTATGAGGATAAAAGAGTCAAATGTGCCTTTACTGGGACTTAACCACATTACTGGCAGTGGTCCACATCACTGAGACATACTAGCTCTGCAGCCGGGGGGGAAAGTTTCACAATACGGACCCAGAGTGGAAAGTGCGGTGTTGCCGCGCTGCAGCATAATAGGTCAAAGGCAGGAAGTGGAAAGAGCAAGCGACTACACGACGGCCAAAGTCTGTCTTTGAGCCTTCAGCGTACTCCGTATCAACACATCTTTGATTTGCTCTGCTGTGACCGTGTCTCAGCAATGTTATCGGTCAAAATACTCATCTTTGCAGAGCGCGCACACAGACTGTTCTGTCCTCTGACTGGAACTTCCATGCACCTACTGCTAAAACACTCCCAGCACTGCCAAACACACACATGAAAGATTAATGGGGGAATTCCTACAGCTATTCGCCAACAGAAGCGCTGCGGTGAGGAAAACATGACTTTCTTTCAGTTTGAAACAGCAGGACTGAACTACAGGTTCATAGCAACGGACTGACCACTTTATAAAGTGCTAGCTAAATATTGTCTACATGAGGTTTCACAAATGGCTTCCCAAGGACTTAAAACATAGCAGCATTCTTCAAGTGAGTTAGCAAACAGCCATGAGAAGACACAGACGCTAAGACAAACCTGATGAAGAAGCAGCTTGAAAATGCAACTAGGAGTCTTTTTGTGTGCTTCATTTTACAAAGTCTCATCTAGTCACAAAAACGATGATGCAACGTTGTACATGTTTAGAGGGGATCTCTAGTGTTTGGGAATTTTAGCTATTATTGGGTGACTGTGGTCCCTAACACTTGCAAAATACGGGAGTCCATCGTAGTCGAAACAACAACGTATTCAGAAATAACAACATTAAAGTTGCTAAGTTGGTCTGAGGAAATGCAGTGAGCTCTTTGGACAAGCATCCTGTGTGTATGTGTGCGTTGTACAAGAAAATGTCATTTCACACGTCCAACAGAGAGGACCAAAACAGAACATGAGCTCAACTCAAACTTATCTGCAGAATCTGTTGAAGACTTGCAGCACATGCAAACGCTGCTGAGGTATCATGGGGACCTTACACACAGATGAACCGAGAAAGATTACAACAGGATAAGAAAGAGGTTACAGGAAACACCCAAAGAAGCATTTAGAAAAATACAAATGATGGTGTAAAACAAACCAACAAAGTCACATAAGGTCAGAAAGCCTCACACAGAATCTACTTCTCATCCATGTTGCAAACTGTAAGTGAGCTAATGTCAGGTTTTTGTCATGGGCTTCTTATTTAATTTTGTCAGGTGGCTGAGACTTTGAATCAACAAGATGTTTAGAAACGACAATGACAAACACAGAACAAGATGTCAACATAAGGCCGAACGCAAGCCAAAGCTCATTCTTGGACAAAAAAAAAAAAAACGGCCAAAGTTCCACCGATTCTGTCAACAAGAGTTGAATATGCTAATTCTAGCGAATAACTGAATTAAAGGAGTGTGTGGTGTGGATAAAGAAGTGCAATTTCTTATAGCACATTCACCCAAAAATTTGTGGGGGTCTACGTTTCTCTTACAGTCCATATGTATGATTTTGATCTTGTGCAGACGGAATAAAATCCACATTAAATTCAATCATTTTCACTGGATTTGGTTCTTAAAAAACACTGCTGCTCTGTGTCATACAATCAGACTAATTTAGATAAAGAAGAGTTGAAACAAACCAACTAACGGACAAACTCGATTTGACATTTGTGGCCAAAAATGTCGATGGAATCCAAGCAAAAGAAGAGACCTATTTCCTGGTTGAAAAGTTCAACAAAACTCTAATTCACCTCGCTGAATCAAAACAACTGCATCATCACTTGATCACACCGATTTCATATCCCTTGAAATGGCCAGCAGAAGGTGTTAACCACCTACTGTGGCTTTTCTCATGGGCGGGTTTATTCTGGTTCCAGATAGACATCGCCTTTTCATTTCGCCCTCGACAAACATATTCGTCACATCTGCAGGACTGTCTTGTGCTCTAGGCTCGTTTGACAAAATACACATACAGTGCTGTGAAAGAGCATTTCTCCCCTTATAGGTAACATTTCTAATTTTTAAGATCTTAAAAAAAAAAAAAGTATTATACCAAAATAACCAAAGTTGATACAAGAAGGAGACTTAAAAGGTTTTGGAAAGCTGCCACATCTGGGTCTAAACAATGGCAGTGCCAAAGAGTCAGGAAGTCACTTAAATAGCACCTGACTGACAATCTTCAGTGGGGAAGAAATCTGCAAGGTGGACACTTATTATTTTACAGAACTGTAAGATAAAGTCATCCAATCTGACACGGATCTCTGGCCATCAGTAGGAGCTTGGCTATCAGTTTTTATTCTCTATTGAATCATCCTGCACAACAAGATCAAGATAAACTTTATTGTTTCTAAGGAGCAATTTGTTTCACAGCCAGTAGAGAATAAATGCAAAGAAAACGCAAGATGCAGTTGTCAGAGGTACAAAAGTAACATTCAAGCTGCAACCAGGATACAAATGTAGGCTATACTTTTCCTGCCTGGGCTTATCAGGTCACATTAACAATGAGGCTGACACCAGCAATGAACATATGTACCTTTTCATAATATATCTGCAAGCAGATCCCTGCAGATGAAAATAAGGCAGAGAAAGCAGTTGTTGACAGTGTGAGCGAAGGTACCTTACTTTCAGAAACCCTAGGGGATTGTTTGCAGGAAATCAGGTGCACAAGTGAAAACACAAGCAAAAGCAAACACTTCTGTTCACGAAACCTGTTTGTGTTCGCTGGTGCGCAGAAGTATGGGCAACCACTGACCACAGTGAAATGTAATGATTGTGGATTTAAACCTGATTCGATATCATGACCTAAAAAAAAAAAAAAAAAAAAAAAAAAAAAAAAAGAAGACTGCGATCTCCAATGTTTGCATCCGAGGTTGCACAATAAGATGATAACAACCTAAAGTATTAAAGTAATTTGATCTCCAGCTTAAGTCGACCCATCTTGTGGTTAAATTAATGATAGGCCCTCCCCTTAAATCAACAAGACAATGATAGAAGCCGGCTTTTAGTGGGTATGTACATTGGGTGGAGTATGGATGTTGTCTATGGAGTCGTCGGAGCCACCGCCAATAGTAAACACACAGCATTGCTTAACCTTTCAAGGCTGGCACTCATCACTGGTCCCCGCAATATAAAAGCAGCCTCCACCTACTTGTGGCCCACACCCTGTGCATCCGCCGCTCCGATTCTCCTCTGGACTACGCTGAGGACCAGACCGGCTGCAATCATGACTCAACTGGAGCAGGCAATGGCCATCCTGATAGACACCTTCGACAAATACGCTGGCTCTGAGGGGAAGAAGAACACTGAGCAAAGCTGAGGTGAAGACTTTGGTGGAGAAGGAGCTGCCTGGGTTGCTCAAGGTACGTTGCTCACCTGGGGAGGAATGCCTGTGTGCGTCGGGGTGGAAACAGACAAGATAATCATGCAGAGCTCACAGCATTGACATTAACAACATCTATTGAGACAGTGCATCATTGCTGGGGAGCATATTTTGGACTACGGTGCAAAAACACAACATCTTACTAAGTACTTTTGTCTATTTTCTGGTGCAAATATCTTAGTACATTTGAAATAAGACAAATTCAACTTACAAGTAACTTTTCAGTGAGATAGAGGAGTCTGCCAAAGGTAAATAATTTTGTGATATTCATTTTAAAAAGTCAGAGTGCTACTGGCAGATTATTTCACCTAGAACAAAACATTTTTCCCCTCAGTGATTATCTGCCTGTGGAGCTAGTGCTATATGTTGCTGAAAAGTTACTTGTGAGGTAATTTTGTCTTATTTCAAGTGGACTGAGATATACCAAAACTTAGACAAAAAATAGTCAGTCGATGTACAACAAGGCTATTGTCTCTGCAGGGGTTCTTGTACATTGAGACAACTTTTCATTGATTTCTATCTTCAAAGATCTTGTTTTTATCTAAAATATACCCATTTAATCAGCTAAAAGTGGTTCTAAAATGAGCTTGGTGAAAGTAAACTTGCCAGTAAAACCTTCATTTGCTTTTCCTAATGTGCAGACAGTGAAGAATCCCGGCGAACTGGACAAGTTCATGAAAGATCTGGACTTCAACGGGGACGCTGAGGTCGACTTCCGAGAGTTCGTCATGCTGGTCGCCATCCTGACCTGCGCGGTACACGACCGCTTCTGTAAACAGTAGAGAGCGAGGAGCCCAGAAGGCCCCGGGGCCACCACTGGCAGTAGCATGAAAAACCCATTGTATTTACTGTTACTTTGGGGCAAATAAAATGATTCACACACATGTACCTTGTCGTGCAATGTTTTTGTTAAACAGCTGTACCAGTAGGATGTTTTCAACAAGTGAAAGTACTAGAAAGAGAAATAAATAATGAAAAAAAGGGGGAAGGAAGTTCTTGTAGTGCGTTGTCAGCCGTTGTGGAGCGATTTCTTGGGAGGATGAAACCGAAACTTTTGTGCACAAGACAAAATCCTGCTGAAGTTCCTTAAACTTCGCTTACCCACAAGTTTTTTTCACATTTCCCTCAACAACTGATTCACGCAACTCGACTACCGCTGAAACAAAGTGACCTCATAAAACTTTCAGTATGTCGTTGAAATGTATTTGTTGTATTCCACTCCATTAAAAATGAAGACGGGTGAAAATCAAACCAAACATTTTGCAGAACAAAACAAAAGGAAATGTAACCTGCATGTCATTTTTCACCGGAAAATATTTGGTACGATAAATACCAAAGCCATGCTCTTCTCAAGCCTGTCCTAGATCTTTTATTTTCAAAGCCAGAGGACCACACAGTCTGTCCAGACAACTCATAATGAGAGTGCGCTCAGGCCCGTATATCATGTTCTCTCTCACACATCAGATTACCAACGATCGCAAACTTCCTCATTGAAATGCTCAGACTTCCTCATGCCGACAAAGTCGTCTTTTGAAAGTTCTGCACTTGGTCTGCTGCCCTTGCAAACATCTCGAGCGAGCGGTCGAGCTGTGGTTTCTTCTCGGCAAAGTCAGCCACGAACAAACCTTTTTCCCCTCCTCTCAAGCTGTTTCTTAAGCAGGGCTATTTTTGGATTTGAGTGGGTGTTTAAAGTAAACACAGCAACACCTAATGACCTCGTTATAGTTTAAAGTTATAGTTATAGTTATCCTGCGGTAAAGAATGAATAGATGATAACCTCCTGAAGATCAGAGGTGTTGATATCTCACCTCTCAGTGACAAGCAGTAACAAAATACATTTACTTGAGTTCTGTACTGAAGTACATTTTTTTGAGTATCTTTACTTGAGTGTCAAATTTTTGTGGGAACTTACGACTTTCACTCCACTGCATTTCGAAGACAAACAAACTACTTTTGACTCCACTACATTTCGAGGAAGCTTGACGGTACTCGTTCTTTCTGGCTAGCTTTGCAGCCGGCTGAAACAAGCTGCTTCCGTTTTCCTTTACTGAAATGCAATCGACCGGGCGCTCTGCTCCGGAAGAGCGGGAACTGATCACAGTCTCCGTTCACACGTGGGACGTGGAATCGCGTCATCCTGGCTAAGTCTCTCGAGCTGAGTTCAGCAATGGAGACGGTTGGAGATGCATTGCATGAATTACCTGGTTCAAAGAAATAAATTAGCTGAGAGTCTTAAGAATATAAAACTGAACAATGTTGATTTTAGTGCAGGAACATTCGGGGAGCAGAGGATGTCAGGCCTTATTTTATTTCTTAAGGCAGTGCAACCTGTACAACTGGATCGAATTCCTTTCATTTATTATTTTTATTTCTGGCAGTACTTCCTTGAGTTGTTTGCCAACCACCAATGTAATAGATCAGAAGACGATGACAATGAAGACGGTTGGAGAAGTTCAAACCAAAGCTGGTAAAAAGCAGCCGCGATTTTTTTTAAAAAGGATTTTCATGCTTAAGTTTTTACAGGTGGTGTGGACATTGTGTAGCTGAGTGGCTCCACATGCCAATTCTCATTGGCATCAGTTACAAGGTTGTGTAAAAGGACTCAGAAAACAAGATGTACTTAAATGATAAAGTATGGATTAGGTCATTTTGAATACAAATGACTGAATTCATTTGTATTTAGTACTTTTGAATACTTCAGTATCTTCAAAAGTAAATAGTTCAGTACTTGAGTAAACTTTTGAGCGAGCAATTTTTACTTTTAGTTGAGTGACATTTCACCAAGTAGTTTTGTCCGTCATCAATGACCTGTAGTGTTTTTACACCTGATTACTGAACCGGGCCTCTGACTGAAAGGGGTCACGGTTCTAATCCACCTCTGTGATACTTTCTGTTTTAGATTCAGGTCATCGCCCTCTCGGCCCACCACAGAGCAGCGG
Organism: Poeciliopsis turrubarensis; assembly: GCA_010277015.1. Classification (NCBI taxonomy): domain Eukaryota; kingdom Metazoa; phylum Chordata; class Actinopteri; order Cyprinodontiformes; family Poeciliidae; genus Poeciliopsis; species Poeciliopsis turrubarensis. The sequence goes on along the minus strand of VMRN01000174.1, from coordinate 447,195 downwards.
CGGAGTGACACACTTTTCTCCCGCTGAGGACAGTTGTGTAACTACCAAATGTCGGTGCTGCCCTCTAGTGGCAAACGTCATTTCCCCTCCTCGTTTTAAAGAAGTCGGGTCAGCGTTTGCAGTGGAGGTGCAGTGTTTGCCTTGGCGGCTCTCGGCCTGAGCTACAGATATCCTGACGAGGTCCTCAAGTTTCTGTCGCAATGTGCCTGTGCCGGGCCGAGACCGAGGCCTCGCTGGGCCACTTGTGAAACTCAGCCCATAATAATCGGCTTGAGGGGTCATGAAGTTCAAACTTTCCCCTTGCCGCTTCCTCTCCCCTGGCCAGGGCCATTATGGAGGCTTATGGGGATTAGGTGTCCAGAGACAGGGGAAGATGATGTGGCCCTTGAGTCAGGAGAGAAGCAGTTTGACTGGGCCACAGTAATACACACCTACAAGACACTGGTGACAGTGGTGTCCATGTGTTTTGGACACCGCTTGCAAATTGAAGCTACTGGTGGGCCACAAACTTCATTAGATTAAAAATGAAAAAGTGTTTTTTTATTGTTTTTGTTTTATTTTGTTTTACCTGCTCGACAGTAAATCAATTTTTAATTCAATCTGTATATAATTAAAGAGCCAAAACAAGGCAAAGTGCTTTACATGTTAAAAACATAACACAATAAGCAGTCATAAAAAAAGCAACAAGCATTACATTGTGTCAATCTCATAATTTTCATCAGCGTACCAGTTATTATTAATCAGTGGCAACTTGAAATATTTCAAAGAGTTCAGTGTCTCTTCAGTTCTGCAGTTTTCTGGAAGTTTGTTCCATTAAGGTTTTTGGCACATAAAGCCTGAGTGCCGTTTGGGAGTTGAGAGTAGCATCATTCTGGAAGAAAACTTCTTATAAGCTCCAACAAACCTGAGACTGCGGCAGAGTTTCCTATTACAGCAGTGCAACAACGATGAACAAAAATACAATTTAAATTATGTTAAAAAAAGGTTAAGGATGTAGAAAGTGATTTTTGTCTTCCTGTATCTCATGTGATGCAGCTAGGAGCCTCACCTGGACACACACACGCACATGCACACACCCCTACACACACACCAATGCACACGCACCTACACACACACACACACACAGGCGAACAAACCCTCCTGGGCAGTTTGCGGTGATAAAATGCCTTTGCGTCATGGTGCAGTTGGAAGTAGGATGTGTAACTTTATATTTGTCCACAGACATGAGGCTGATATCATTTTGCAGTTTGTATACGTCCTTCGCTGCTCTCCAAAGTCTGGATTTTATACATTTCATCTGAAAATGGTCATCTGAAAGACGATTCTTAAGTCCTTGTGCTAAATTGTCAGCGGACATTATGTTTTGATCTTTCAAAATGTGTCTTACTTCAAAGACATTATCAATTAACTTATCAGTAGATCAAAGGGCAAACTCATCACGTTTGAATGAAAACATATTTATTTTTACATATTTTTTGACGAACCCAAATTTATCTACAGCAACTTAGACCAGCTGTAAAGTTGTTTATGCGTGATTTTGGTCATGGTTTTAAGGAAATGTTAACAGATGTATCAATATTGCATTGAGGAAATCTCAAAACTTAACACATGATCTGTTTTTCCAAGAGCTCCATCTTTTCTGTCCTCTTTCGTTTCTCTGCTCTCTGAAAAATATCTGGTTCATTCTCATTAGCGTCCAGAAGGTGGTGCTGTGCTCTGGAAAGCATTACCATGCCCTGCTGAAGCAGAGAGAGACGTCAGCAGCCGCTAAAGGTAGAGAGAGCCACCGCACGCTGACACACACACACACACACACGCATGCACACACACAAACTTTTGTTTTAAGCCCTTTGGCTAAATTGTTGCTGAAAATGTGGTTTATAAATAAAATTACCTTGACCTTCACTTTTAGTAGTCATCACTCATTTCTGTGCAAAGTTTAGCACCTTAACTGAGCTCAGCATATTTCCATCAATATAAAATAATTGAATCATTTTGTACAGCAAGGTTTTCCCCATTGGCTTCAGCCTCGGCCTTGTCCAGGATTTCGGTGGTCAGAGCTTTTGACCACAGGGACACACAAGTACGCTGCTGAACCCCGGTCCATGTGAGGAGACAGACAAGCGCAGTCATGAATAAGTCATTCAGTTTTAAAGCCACACATCCCGGGTCAGATGATCCACCACGGTGTCCCGGCTCATCTCGTGGCCTGACATCCGGAAGGAGAAAGCACGTCGGTGAGCACACTGCGACTCTTTGTCTCCGGCTCTGTTTATCTGTCCATGGAACGTCATTTGGTTTTTGTACCGACGGACGTCGGTAATTCTGAGACTTTGGACAAACGCCTTAACGGACTGAGTTTACTTGACAGCTGTTTGACTGTGGGTTACATAACCCGTGTCAGCGATAAAGAGCTGACAAGAACGAGAAAAGTCTGGTGTGGTATGAAACATCCCAAACAGGAAAACTCAGTGTTGTATGTTTGGTACGAATCCGCCAATAACCACAAAGGCACAAAAGTATAACTTACACAGCTTACATTCTTATATACTTATATAACTTATTTTTAGAGGTTCTTAATAATAGGACATTATTAAGAACTTCGATTTTTGGAAGCGTGAAACAAAAAAAAAAAACAAATTACTGACACCTGGTTGTTTGAATGAAAGAAGCTTTTTAAAGAAGTTGACATAAATCAGACAAGACGAGTAACTGCCATTTCCTTGAAATGTCAACAGGCGAGTAAATTCCATGTTACTAATATTTCCGTCATGTCAGCCTGAAGGGAACCACACACCTCACCACCCTACCGGTCCGACCTGTGTTCGCTGAAAGAAATGCAGATTGAAAGGAATGCACCGTAAAAGAAATAGGCACACTGGTTCCTGAAGACAGAACATCAAGGATAACATATGCAGCCTTCTTAAAGCAGTACAGCTTAACAATGTAGCTCAGTATACTGTATAAAGTCAGCCATATAAACTTTAAGGTCTACTCTTTTTTTTTTTTTTTTCAGCAGTCAAAATCATGAGAAACATTTCAATCCAGCAATAGGTGATTGATGAGTGCTGAGTGACTCATGGTCAATTTGCGTTGCAAAGCAGGAGGAAATTGTGCGATCTTCTTTAGCCAACCAGAAGACCATGTTAATAAGAGCCTTGTTTTCTTTCACCTGTGAACCTGTTTCCAGACACCGACCTGTTGGCTGCGTGCACGCCCTTTAGGTTCGAGCCTGGGCCAACAACCAGTTGTCAGGGCTCAGACGGCGTGTCACTGAGTTCCTCCCATACCACGCATACCTTTCAGCTGAGTGTCACAAAAGTCGCTGGTATCTTCTCCGTAGACCAAACGCTCTACAGAGCCTGTTTCACTGCATGCTAATTCATAAAAGCAGCCGCAGGACGAGCTGGGTTATCTTTGTCGACATAACCAAATGGTCTGATAATGAAAGGAAGGGAACGGCACTCACTACCAGCGTGTTAGTGTGTGACCTTTGACCCACTCCTGTCGGGCCAGGTTGCAACAGGTTCATTTAAGCTTGCTGAAAGGCGAGGGCAAAGATCATCGTGCTGCACTCGAGTGGACGGTTTTGATGCCTGTGTGGAACAGGAAGCTTTGAGTTCGGTTCTCACGCAGAAACTTTTCACCAACATCCGTTGTGTGGTTTTGTTTTTAGTTCCGAATTAAAATGCTGAAAAATATGGGTGGCGATTTCTGTTTTAGGGAAGAGAGACTGCAAATGCCAACCTCAAACAAAGTCACATTCGTAATTAGTAAATGTTTGATCATGATTTACACTCCCCGTGTTTCCATCAATATTTTCTTTTGAAGAATCGCATTAGAAAAGACGGATGAAAATGGCTAAATTCAAAATAACTTAAAACTTTAAAGTTATTCAACTTATTTTTTTTCCCTGAAAAAATATTTTTTAAAAAAGGTTTTTTTATACTCACTTGAGCTGGTTTTCTGATCCCCTCAAAACATTTTTTTTTTTTATTTACTTTATTTACTTAAGGCGTACCGATATTTGTGCCACCAATTTTAATTTGCTAAACTACTATTTTCTCTCATTCAAATTAATGACAGGACTTTTCTTGATGTTTTTCTATTTGCAATGCAGAAATGATTTCAAACCGCTTCTTCAACAGCAGGACCAACAAATAGAAAACCATTCAGACGAAACATAGATGGTGAAAACCTGGTCTTATGTGTTCTGCTGTGAATTGTGCTGAACATAACTCACTGATTTCTCCTTGTTTTTCTGAACAGAAGTAAGTTCAATACTGTCTATCCACTTTAAATAAAAAACACAAACAAACAAGCATTTATTGAATACAATCTTTACAAGTGTTTCTGAAAAACAAACATGAAAATAAAATAAAAACAATTCATACGTGCCTTATCAGCTTTTATGCAGTGACTTTGGTTTCTCGACTATTTGTCGTTAGGCTTTAAGTCTGGCCTTAACTTCTCTGTTCAAACAAACTTCAAAGTGAAAATAAAACTATGCAAACTATGCATTGTAAACCTGTTGAGGCGACTGACTATCTGCAGTCTGTCAGCTGCACACTGAAGACAGCTTTACAAGGGTTGTGAGGACATGTTGTTTGCTTTGAGAGCGCAATCATGCCTGCAGAGCCCTGATAGCAGACTCTCTCTGTGGACAGACTGTGACCCGGTGTCGTAATCCCCGTTTTTCTGCCACCGCAGCCTCTCTCTCCTGTGATGTAATTAAAAGCAGCATGGCTGGTGGCGCGTCCCGGCTCAAACAAGCCTGCTCTCTGTCTCCGCTGTGTGCTCAACAGACCCCGACCCTCTCCGCACACGCACGCAAAGTCAAACAAAGCGACAATGACACCCTGTTCTCCTTAATCGTCACTGAGGTCTGATATAGTTCAGATGGGTTCTTGGCTTTAATTTCACCAATTGCCTCGAAGACAAGAGGATTTTCACCCATGGAATTCCATGCAGAAATGCGTCCATAGCCAGAAGACGCCTGATGTTTACCATGATGTTGGGCGTCAACAAATTGCGTTGCAAAAATTCATCATTCGCAAAATGTTGCCCAGACTCGCAATTTTCACCAGTCACTGCAACTCGACCGAATGTTGACCAATCCCCCTTTGTGTCCTTCTAATTTGTCTCATAACTTTGACTGCGACTTTTTGAAAAAGGTTCTGCAAAATCAGTCATTTTAGGCTACAGCAATCACCAAAAAGTATCCCAACATCCACAAGGGACAAATCATGTCAACGTAAAACCCCTTTGCTACCTTCAAATTAACACTTTGTTGTGCCCGTTTCCCTGCAATTAGAGGTACAAGAATTTCAGAGCATGTCTCTACCAGCTTCGGACATAAAGAGATCTGAATTCTTAGTGTCTTTTGATATCAGTTCTCTAACTTGTCCCCAGATTCTCAATTGGATTAAGATTTGGGCTTCAACTGGACCCTTCTATCACATCATTTATTTTAAATCTAAAACATTCCAGAGGAGCCCCGGCTGCACAGGAACATCTGAAAAAAATAGAATAACATGACAAAGTCACTCATTTCATAAAGTGGAACTTTATTGTTAATATTGTTAATCGAGATGAAACACCTGCGAAGGCTTCCTCAGCCTCTAAATGCTATCAGTCTGGGTCAGTAGGTTACCCAGTCATCAGGAAGACTGCTGACTGCTGAACAAATGTCCAGAGACATTGACTCCCTCCACAAGGACAGTGAGCTACAAAAGGTCAGTGCTGAAGAAACTGATTTTTCAGAGTTCTGTATCCAAGCACATGAATGGAAAGTTGAGTGGAAGAAAACATTTGGTAGGTCAAGATTTTGGGGAAATGGACTGAGGCTGCAGTCACAGCAACAGCCTCGACAGACGAATCCTACTCATGGCCTGCAAATGTCATAATCCTCATGTGAAGTCAGTCTCGAACTAGAGACAATGTTAGAAGCGTTTTACTTCATTTTTTACTGGAAAAATACTGTATTTGGCAAAACTGCAAAGAAAACCCTTTTTTCACGTCATATAATCCACAACCAGATGTTGCCACCCGCACAAATCATGAAAAAGATGACAGGAAGTAGTTGGAGGGTGGTGACCCTGCTTTTTTTTTTGTTAAATGAGTTATCACATGGACAAGTTTATTCACATGCGATTTTAATTGCAAAATTGTGTTGTTATTTTTTACATTATCGGAATACTAATTTTTTGAAACATCGCTATAGACTTACCATGGATCTATGCTTGTGATCAAATCAGCATAGGTGATCTACATGAAATCCTAATGATCTCTTGTAGATCCTGCTGAAAAAAAACTATTTTGAATAAGAACAGCCCTTTTCCTGGCTTTGTTACGCGAGTGTTGTGAGTGTAGAAAGAACGTGTCGAACCCTAAACAGCCGTGGTCCCACTATAGAAAGAACTCAGTGACCTGTGCAAGAATCTGCAGCGGGTGAAATAAAAAGCTTTGTTGCTGCTAGTCACACAATGAAAATAACTGGAACTAAGTGGGTCAAACAAATGTCACAAAAATCACCTAAGTGAAAAGTAGCAGGAAGCAAGAAGGTCTTGAGTTCAAACCCTGGGTACTCCAGCTTCCTCCCACAGTCCAGAAACATGGCTGTTAAGATAACTGGCCTTTCTAAATTTCCCTAAGATCTGAATGTGTGTGTGTATGCGTGTGTGCGTGCGTGTGTGTGTGTGTGTGTGTGTGTGTGCGTGTGCGTGTGCGTGTGTGTGTGTGTGTGCATGATTGTTTTTCTTGTGTCTCTCTGTGTTACCCAATGATGAATTGGCAACTTGCCCAATGACCGCTGGAGATAGGCACCAGCTCCCCTAACCCTGCATGGTCAAGCGGGTGAAAACAATGAAATGATGTTTAAATGAAGAGATACACAGTAGATCAAACCAATGATATGCTTTACCAGTTTTAGAAGTTGTAGTTTAAGCATCTTAACCTCAGTGGTTTGAGGAAAACAACAATCATCTCCAAGATAGGAGACTGTATTCTGGAATCTGCTTTAGAACACAATCTCAGTGAGATGTTGCAAGTTCTATTTTTGTTCTTGGCTTGTAGCTACTAATTTCTGAGCTTCCACTGAACATGTTTCAGCCTGAACACATGAACTGTATCCACTCTTCAGAAATTCAGAAATACTTTATTGATCCCAAAGGGAAATAAAAAGTTATCAGAACTCATATCATCCAAGTATTTTCAATGTGTTCATGCGGATGGTCATGCTGTGGGCTGGTAGTCAGTCATGGGGCAAATCTGAGGAGGCCTCTGACTTAAGAAGTCGTTGCTGTCTGACAGTCACATGAGTGTCATACATGACTGTCATGATGTGCTCAATATTCAGTGACAGAAATGATATTTCACCATTGCATGGTATGACACCATCAGTCATAAGCCAGCACTGCTAATCAACCTCATTTGCTTTTGCAGCTATTGATTAGAAAAACCTGAATTTTCAGAGTGATGTTCCGGGTTAGTTTTGCCATCACGTGCAACAGTTTTGCGCGCGCACCCTGGAGTGCTTAGTTTCTCCAAAATCTCTTAGTATATTTGTCTGTTGCCGGTTGCCATGTCCTGTTGACGCTGTCTGTGCTCTTCTGCCGCAATTGATAAAAAGGTTTCGACTTCCAAGTTTTGCCTGTCTGGCCAACTACTGGGTCTCATTCCAGATCGAAAATAGTGGCAGAGATGTCAACGTTAACCCACAAGCCAATCAACAGCTGCAGTTTGTTGCTGATCAAATTATCTGCTCGTAATACATGGCTATGTCCGGCTTGAACCAGAATCAAAAAAAGGGGAAGAACCGCGTCATGTCTGCAATTGGAGACGAATCTGGTCAGGGTTGACCGGGGGAGAACAGGTAAAAGCCTGTGGAGAAGAAGCTGTGAAAAACTATACAAAAATTCAACAGTGGAGCAGAACTGAGTCAAGCTTGGACTCCGCTGTGCCGCATAGTTGCTAAATACAACCATCTGTTTTGACTCCAAATTGAAAATTACAGACTTAAAAGCATAAAAATTCTGACTTTTATTAGACAGGTAGTCATAGAATTACCCACTCCTTGACTGCTGACTATCATAACTCAATACATATTTACAGTACATTGTTAAACTGAATGTTCAGTGCAATGCAGAACTACACCAATTCCCCTTTTCTTTCTAATCTGGCTTGCAATGAAGCCTCTATGCAAGATCCCAGTAACAGAATGAGGAGATTGCCAACAATCAGGGGAATATACAGACATTTACAGGTTCATGCAGCTGAGTTTGTTTTTACTATCATACATCTGATTATAATGGCTGACATAGAATAAAAGCTGGCTGCCAGCAAAAACATTGCATAACTGTGAGCAGAAGAGGGAGAAAAAAAATCCCACAGTCAGACAGGCCGCAGTGAAGGTCTGTGTTCAGAACATGCATGCAGTTGGGCAACAACACAGAGACTGCAACCAGACTGTGGTAAACAGGTCTGGAGATAATAAAGAGGAACTAAAGTCATATGGCTTTGATGAAGGCGGGGATTCGAGTGTTCCTCAACGATCCCTATTGGTCCCTTTGATTAATTCATCTGGCTGTGATTGGTCTCTGCACGGGCAACCGTTTAAACTCACTAAAAGGATTAGAGTGAGAAGTGTGTCAGCTCAATAGCCAAGAATCACTCGCTGCTCTTGTGGCTTTAGTGAATGCTGACACGTGACTGGATACTGATGACGATATCGATGATGATGATGACAATGATGATGATTAACAGGTTTCATGAGAACAGTCAGATTATCTGGATAACCTCTGATTAACTGCTATTGTCTAAGATAAACCAAATGCAACAAAAAAAAAAAAATCTAAACCATACCTATCAGGTCAGGTTGGTGAAACATGTGTCTGCTTCCTCTGCAGGCACCTTCAGTAAAACTGTGTAAAAACCTTCAAATATCTCCCTTGCCATTGTCTTTCTACGCAGTTCTGCTCAGTTCTAATCTCACTTTTAAAACTCAGTCTGGGTTTTCTCCCATTCACTTGGATTTCTCCGGTTTCTACATGGCCAGTTAGCGAGCAGAAGGAGAAGTTGAGAACAATGCGCTTTTCTGCGCTTTTTCAGAATTGCAACCTGCCTGCAGTTTTAGAAAAGGCAGCAAAGGAAGAGAACGAAGCCATTCAGTTATTGTTGGCCACGCATCCAAATACAAATACTGAATTAACAACAACAGTTCAGATCTGTACTTTTCTACAGCGCAGGCAATTTCCGGTTAGCTTCATAGCGTCAACGGTTGCACATGTTAGCAATTGGGTAACATTAAAAACTAGCCCAGCGTCCAGACCATCTGCAAAACATAGCACAAGAGGCTGGTTTTCACCTGGCTAACAGCATCATCTAATTTTGAAAACTCCCACCTTCAATTTGATTTTTTAAAACTTTTTTAACCAGCAAAATGGGAACAAATAAGTCTTTGTCTTTCCAGGTGGTTCATTCAGTTATTGGGTTGATTTTTGATTCTTCAAATCAAGCTGAATCGTAAAGGAGGGAGGTGAAGAAAATATCCGAATCCTATGGTCACATGGTCAAACACTTCTTCAGTAGTTTCATCAAACCACCAGACATGTGTCCAGATACAAATGTCTCTGTGTGCACTTGCAAACTGCTATGTGTCTTTTAAATTCTCCTTCAGGACCACCGGCTTCCTCCTTTCTGAGCGGCCTTTCAGCCCATGACTGTGCAGGACATGTTTCACCGCGAGAAATAGTAATCACTCAGTATGCAAACATCTGATTTTGAAGACATTAATAAATAACACCTCTGACATATTCTTTCTCTCACTATTGGGTCATCTAGAAAACTAGAAACAACGTTGGGAATTCTAGCTGACCTAAAACAAGAGAAGGCTGGTCTGATTAAACAGTGAGATTTAAAGAATGTGTCTTTTTATTCAGCGTGTGTATGTTTCTGGTTTCAAATTCAGTTTCAAGACACAATTTGAAATGTAAAAAGCATTTCCTGCCGATGCAGACATCATTGCAATCTTGTGGGGGTTTTTTTTAGGAGTGAAAAAAAAAATCTGCCCTCATGCCTTTAAACCATCTTCCTGAAAGAGGATTATAAGGAATCTTATAACTGCGCCAGATGCTCTAAATCGACTTTCAATTAACAGTGGCGAAGGAGGAAGTTGTCAGAGTATAACGCTCAGAGCAAAAAATGCTAAATCGCGGCCTGCAGCTCGAGGCCGAGACGAGATCTTATCAGCTTCAGGGAAGACAGAAACGTTGCCGAGGCAGAACGATTCCAATAACGATTAGGATGATTCATAAAAGGACGCGCAGGATATGTGGAGACTGACATGGAGACTGACATGGCTCCCACTTGGCTTTGCGTCTGTAAGGTCAGCGGGCCGTCGGGTGGCTTTGTTCCGGTTCCACATACAAATCAAAAGCTTATCTGTTTTTAAAAAGCCCCGAGGGATCCTCTGAACTGCTGCTAACCACACACAAACTAGCTCTGCTGTTTATCAGCTGTGTCTCATGTACACACGTATAGATCCTGATTATCCTCCTCCAACTCCTTCCCAGAAGCCCTCTATGTTTTGTAGCTGCCAGCATAACAATGAGGCAAGTGTTTTTATGTCATCTGGACGGTGGTGCAAACAGCCGGGCAACAGGCTCTGACTCATGTTAACGCCACAGGTGGTGACCCCCGTGGTGACCCCTGTGGTAAGGCCTCATGTTACACACCTTTGATTTATGGAAGAGGGTCAGCCTCTGGAGAATCCCCCAATACACACTGACTTTCTTTATTTGTTTAGAAAAAAAAATCAATAATAATTTTTTTTTTCCTTTAAGAAAAATTCACATACACATGCAATATACTGTAAGAATCAGTTGTTTTAGTTGTATTATTTTTCATTGTGTCTAAATGTCAAAAATAGATTTTTGAGGATTATTTTTATTATCATTATTTTAACTTTTAATGTGTGTGGGTTGTGTGCTGATGTTCTTAGACGGTACGCGACCAGTAAGAACTGGATGTATGTACATAAAGTATTATCTTACTGTTTCTGTGTATCACTCATCTTCCATATAGCCAATTAAAAATATTTAGTACCTTTTATTGAATAAATTTATGCTTGTACATTGCGATAGTTCCTTAGCAATACTGTTTCACAAAATCTTTTTACCCGTTGATATACACAAGCTTTTTGATGTTGTTCTTATTTAAAAAAAAAAAAAAAAAGTATATGGATATTAAAAAAAAGTCTACAGACCCATGCTAAAGAGTCAGTTTTTGTGATGCATTGAAATGGGCAATCTGACATATATTCTCTACTATTTAAATGGAAAACAAAATAATTTTTTGCGGTAAAATTGTAGAAAGCTGCAGAAATCTGGTTGTGTAAAAGTGTACAGAGATTCCAACTGACACTTTAGGATATGCGTCAAACTTAACATCCGGGGGCCAACCTTTTGTGTGGCCCTGACAGCAAGACTTATAATGATTTACCAGGTGACCTGGATGCATTTCATTGCATCAGGTTTTGTTTAGGAATTTTAGAGTAAAGGAGACTGAAAGAAATACCAGGCTTGACAGATTAGAATTTAAAAAACAAACAAACATTAAATTCTCAAATATTATTTTTATTCCTGTAAAGTGCTATTTTGTCTACCACAAATTTCATTAGAATATAATGAGGGTGAAAAATCTTTAAATATTGTCAAATGCAGATAAAATAATCCAATTGTAAATTTGTGAATATCAACATTGGTCATAACGATTGAAGTATTTTTTTTGTACAGCTCAAATCTCTGCATTCAGCATTGCTCAGTGCCTTTCAATTTCACTTTGTGTGAGCGCAAACTGTGGGAGTACTAGTTGGACTTCTGATGCAATACTCCAGGCGGAGGAATCAAACCTACCGCAGCGGGACAGTAGAGGTTTGCCTTGTTGCCTAGATACGAACGCGGAGGGTGGCGCATTCAATAGTCGTACGTGAATGAAACTGGCTCGTTGACTGTGGACATTGTGGTTCCGCGTATCCCCTGTCATCGACGAATGACCTTCCTGGACGGGAGCCCGAATGTCGCCAGTTTCGCTAGCGCTTTGGTGAAGAAGCGCTAGATGCGAAAACAGCGCCATTTCTGTCGGCGTCCATGATACGCGCTGCTACCGCAGCAGATTCCAGAGCTCGAGCTCGGAACGGCAGCGGGAGAGAACTAGCCGCTCCCCTTTCGCTGCTTCTTTACTTCAGGCCACGGCAGGTGAGTAAACCGTCTCCGGTGGTGTTCTTCACATGTTGAGCTTCTCTTGGTCCCGCTTGGTGAATAATGTTAAGTTTGTTAACTCCTTTGCCTTATGACGATATGGCGCACATTTGTTGAGGGGAGAAAAAAAAACGTCTGACAGTCCTCTGGTACCGTGCAGCCGCTGTTCCTCCCCCTCGGTCACAACAACAAGCGTAGCTACGTGAAAGCTAACGTTAGCTTTCGAATGGTTCCAGCCTCTCTGCACGCATTCACTTCTGTTGTTGGCATTTAGATATTGAAAGCCCGGTTCTTTTCGACTGCAAATTCGGCCTAATATTTGACGTATTTGTGTTTGTCATTTTAATGGAAAGCCGTAAAAGCAGTATAACGCCACCACTGAGCGCAACCTCCCTTCACCTGCCCGTAACAAAGTGTTCTGTTCTTAATGGCAGGCATACGGCAACAGCGTCATTAAACGCAAACGCCTAAAAGTATCCTGGGGTGATACACGTATGCCACACGATTAAAAGAGAAGTAAGTTTGTGACAATACGTAGAGCTCCAGGTAGCTAACTTGGCTAACATGAGCTAAAGGTCGGTGGTCCAGCTAACCTTGCGGTTTGACTGTAAAGCGACGTAAATATCGCCATTTAATAACAGAAGTCACTATCGCCGTGTGTTTGTTAAATAGCCCTACTGTTACCTAATGTTATTCCACGCAGTTAGACAGCTTGCCTTAATAACACAGCGCAGAATTTATTTATTTTTGCCACAAACTGCCGGCATGTAACGCCATGTACAGCTGAAACCTTTTAAAATTATTATTGTAGTGTTATTTCTCCTTAGCTTCTCATGCTCAACACGTTTGTTTGCGAAAACGCATAAATTACAAAGTGTCTTGGGAAAGATATTTTTTTTTTCTAATTAGGTGCATGTTCGAACGGCCGTACTGCTAAGTTTGACTTGCTGAATGAAGTTAGTATGTTGACAGCGCAGACAGAAACTGGCAGCCGGGGCTAATGCGCGTACAAGAGAACTGCTGGCTTCTAGACAACGGTCAGCCATATTTAGAAACCGCCGTGCCGGCCGGGCTCGTTAACCTCTCAGCTGTTCTCGCTCAGTATGCCTGTGACTCAGTGTTATTATGCATAAGGGTGCGGATCGCTCAAGTCGTGTGCTAGCGCACAGCAAAGCTCCTTATCTTGCCCTTTTGACGTCTCCGACGGGTGACTGTAAATGCCACCGCTGAATGACGCCCGGATCAGCCAATCAAATCTCCACAGCCTCCATTTGCTCTTCGCGTCGTCGGTGTCCGAAGCCGCAGTTTCACCATCTGAAACGCATGCTTTCTGTATTCCCTGCCCACTTCCACTCCTCCCTGCCTCCCTCTCTCAGCTGTCAAAAGTGGCTCACAGCGGCGGCAGCGATCCAGGACACCGCGTTTTGCCAGCCTCTTTGCTGTTTTTGAGAATGGATATAAGTCTAAGTAAATGTGTTTGAGGACTGTTCTTATTATTTTTTTACTTCATGAATTTCAAAACAGATCTTGCTGGAACTGTTTTCAACTTCGAGTAAGGACAGGCTAATGTGGGACTTTAACATTATTATAATCAAGAATTATTAATAGTTTTCTAACTATTATTACTGTAATAATAATGGTCTCTGTAGCATAAATGTATTTTATCTGGATGGAATTGACCTTGCAGATTACACACATATAGTTCTGACAGGTTTTGTTTTTGCCTTCATTTACGTTCCCAATTTTTTGTTTCAAAGTTTAATGAGCCAATTCAGATTTGATCCAAGTTCATATTTTAAAGGACTAATAAAGGCAATTCTGGAGGAGCCTTGCTGGGTATATTAGTTTTAAATCTAGTAGAAAATGAAGGGATCAACCAATTTAGGCTGTGTTCATGTCTGTAGCCTCAAATATTGCACTAAAGTGCATCTGATTCATTGTTGTCACAGTAAATTCCAATTCATGATGTTTAAAAACCAAACCCACAAGCGTCCTTATCAGTGATTAATAGTTTTACTACTTTCTTCATTATTTGCTCAATGAAAGCATCAATATATACCAATACGTTTTAAAAACCATTTACCGTGGGCAGCTTAGTGAAACACATCCCTCATCTTTGTGACTGGTGTCCTGAAGAAAGGCGGAAGGGGATTGTTTTTCTAAAGCTCTATTTCAGATTGTGGGGCTATATTTGCTGTGACTTACAGTCATTGTCACTTTTATCGTGACCGGAAAGTATTGTAGTAAAACATTAAGTCTGTTTTGCTCATTCCTTTAATCACTCGCATTTTAACTGTAAATTGTGAAGATGGATTCTCGATACCTGAATATTTTGAGAAGTAAACATGCTGCATTTTCCTTATTCTGCATAAAAACTCACACAGGCTGGTTTTGTGTTCCAGATCGTGCCTGTGCAGTAAGACCCAGTCCCGCCATGGACCTCTCTGCCTGAGACAGAAACACGTCTTGTGTTTTGCTCAGCGGCCGGGAGCTTTCAGCAGCCATGCCTCACCAGTAAAATCACCTTTCCTTTTTTTCTTTTCTTTTATTTTTTTTGGTTTTTGCTTAAAGCAATAAAAAACATCCTATATGCCTCCCCATGTAGAACCCCTTAAGTACATCCTGCTGGAGTAACGCCCTACCCCCTCACCTCATCGTCCAGATAGGCTCCGCCTCATCCCTTTTCGCCTTCGCTAGCTTCCCGCCATGAGGCTGCTCTGCCTGAAGATGGCCTATACCTGAGGTCCCATGCGTCCTGTGAGCACCGATTCAGACGGTCCTGCTCCTCCTGAGAACCTCTCTTGCCCCTTCCCCCTGCCTGCTTCAGAGATGTCCTTGCTCCAGTCGCTGGGGCCGGTGCAGAGCTGGCTCGGCCAGGAGCTCGAGAAGTGTGGGATCGACGCCATGATCTACACCCGCTACGTCCTGAGCCTTCTCCTGCACGACAGCTACGACTACGACCTGCAGGACCAGGTGGGCTCTCGTTCAACCAAAGAAGAGAAACCCTAAAAGTCATTGTTTCTATTATTGAATTGTCACATAAGCGGTTTTTATTGTTCTTTCTTTTTTTTTCCTAGGAGAATGATATCTTCCTGGGATGGGAGAAAGGAGCTGGGAAGAAGTGGGGCAAGGGCAAGAAGAAAGGAGGGACCGACCTGAGTCTAGAGGAGATAAAGAAGCAAGCCGCCGTGCAATGCCTTCGCTCTGCATCTGATGAAGTAAGCTCTGTTCTACGCAGCGGTTGAAATCCTGTGGTTGTCAGCTGCTGTTAATCAACTTGGATGTTAAGTTTCTGAAATGTTGGAAATAATCTCTAATCTTGGTTGAGGGGAAATCCTCACTGAGTTCCACCTTTAGCAATGACCTAACCTTCTAATAAAAACTGTGCTTTGTATGTTTTCAAGTATTCACACCCCTGTAACACTTTCATATTTTA
Source organism: Poeciliopsis turrubarensis (assembly GCA_010277015.1). NCBI lineage: Eukaryota > Metazoa > Chordata > Actinopteri > Cyprinodontiformes > Poeciliidae > Poeciliopsis > Poeciliopsis turrubarensis. The sequence continues at coordinate 431,502 of VMRN01000174.1, read as the reverse complement.
TGTTATAAAAATAGACCTGCAGAAAATGGTGTGTAGTTGTGCAGTGGAAGGAAGCTTTCAGTTTTTTAGTTAAATAAAAAAAACAGACTTATATGGATGTGTTTTATTATTTTACCCTATTTAGTCTGATAAATAAAATCCATTGCAACCTTCAAAACTCAAACATGATATAAGCAGTCAATTTTTGTGTGATTTGAAGTTAGTTTGGGTACAGATGTGCTGTGTGGGAGAGTATTAATTAACAAATAGCAAAATAATGACCAAGAAACCAACCAGGAAAAGTTTAGGGTTAGTGTAAAGCAGGGGTCCCCAACACTTTCCCCCCGCTGCTACAAAATAAAACTCGCCAAGAGCTGCAAAAATGTTCTTTACATGTGCTACGTAAATGTTTTAACAACGTCAAACAAAAATTTATTTCTGTTTCCAGATTTTAGAATAAAATTAATCAACTATTACAAGAGGGGAGAAAAACAACTTTGTAGAATGATGTGAGCCCTTTTGATAATTATGGAAAATGAAGAAAGATGAGTAGCATAGTTTGAAGTAAGTTCCTTCTAAAAGTCTGCTGTAGGTAATAAAAGCAGGTTTAGCACAAGAACATATGAAAAATATCTTGAAATGACAATTTCTTATTGCATCTATAATTAAAAAATACATATTTTTTGATTTGTAAGAGTCGCAGAGAAGGGGCCAAAAATTAGACTTTTTTTTTTTAAAAAGAAACTAAAAATAAATAACAGTAAAAAAAAGTTTATAAAAACATAATAATCAAAAATGCTGCTGAATTAAAGCTGAGTATAAATGAGAGATTTATAGATTTCTCTGTTAAATAAACATAAATAAAACCATAAATATTTCCTCTCAGCTTCAGGATGATGCAGTTTTTGTGTTGATTCCTCATAAAATTCACTCTGCTCTCTGTTCACACTCAGACAAAAAAAAAAAAATTTTTTTAAATGAACACGTTTACTAGGGACTGTGTGCTTAAGAATCGACTATATTGGTCATTGTTATTTAGGTGAAGCCAGGCGGATGTTAATTGCATGAGTCACAGCATAGAAGCAGTGAACAAAGCTGGGTCAAAGAGGGAAGCCAGAGCATTGAAAAAGGGAAGATCTGGACTGAAAATGCATCGTCACCTTATTTGGCAGGGTGGCTGTAGCTTTTCTCATCATCAGGTCAGCACTTCAGCTTTCACCAAGCACAAAGCCACGCTGCCTGTGTTTTATAATTAATGAAGACCAGAAGGAACAGAAGAAAAGATTTAGGACAACCCAGCAGAATAACACACTTTTGTTTCTGTGTAAAAAGGAAACAGAAATAGTGTTGTCATGACGAAACGGCGGTTTGCTTTAGTCGATTCAACATAAAAAGCTAGAGAGAAAGGTCTGCAACACGGGAGCGGTGTCATGCTCCTCTTTGGGGGCCGGACTCTGTGCTCTTTTCTTAAGCAGTAAGTGCTGCATGTGATTGCAGCAAAGCCGGCTGGCTGTCAGCTGACCGGCATTAGCAGCTATGCAGGAGGAAATAAAAGGACCGGAGCGAAGCGCTACAGCAACACTTTCTATTTTGGACCAGACCGGAGCACAGCAAAAATCGGTCGGGTTGGAAACAAGAGCAGCTGCTTTGTGGTTTTTGTTGATTACAAGCCCTAGGTTTGTAAATGAAGTAATTCACGTTGTGTCGCTTAATTTAAAAACGCAATAAATTACAAGGATGTGTTTGCAGTAAATGTTAGCTGGAGAATGCAGTGCATGAAACTCACTGTTCTGCTGCTTTCTTTACTTTTGGAAGGATATCTGCGCTCCTGTTAAATGAACATGGCTATAGTGTCACAAATCAGCTGGCTGCAGTCGTAGCCGCTGGCCTTTCATTACTTTGTTAGTACAAGCATTCTTTCCTCAGCATTAGTCAGCTTGTTTTTTCTGTCAAATCAGATAAGATAATTGGCCTTTCTGAGTTGGATGTAGAGTACTCAAATTTCAAACTGTGCCGATGCTAAACAAATATCTGACTCGCTGATATTGCTGCAACATTTTATGAAAGCACGTAGTTCTTTCTAGTTAAGAAAAAAAATATGATTTAATTACAATATAAGAATATTTTAACCTTCTTCTTTGTTCCCCGCAAAAAACTCATAAAAATAACCTTTGTATTTAAAACAATATCAATATGAAAAGGCGAAAGAAATAAAGAATAAAGTAAATCCACCATTCATCAAAGAAAAAACTAAGAATGAATTTCTAGGTCCACCCCAGCCATTGTTGGAACAACGGTTCAGTCCAAAGTGCAGGAGGAGCAACATCAGCTCTGAATGGCACAGACTCTGAGAGCTACTGTGGCTCTGCACCACTAACAACAAACCCTAAGTAAAGATTTGAAGGAAAGACATGGAAACTTTTTATTTACTTTCACTGCTTGATAGGAAGAAACACAATACCAATAAAAATTAGACTGCAGTTCATTATTTCATTACTTTGACTGACTCATATAAACTGCCTCGTTATGCCTTGGAAATCAAAACTAGCAAAACTGACTGCATTGCTTTGATAGACTTAAAGTTTTTGTCGAAGATAGCAAATGTCTCAATTATATTTAGCTCTTTAATTCTTATGTTAATGAGAAGAGTTTGAAACCGGAGGGATGAGTGTATAGGAGCAGAGAGAGAAAAACAAAAATGTGTGCTTTTATTTCTTACCTATGTGTGTTGTTTTAGAAAGCCTCTAAAACTACACACACAAAAGAAATCTGAATATTTTTCTATAAAAGCCCTGGTGCTTTGAGCATTAAGTCTTAGTTATAAACTAAACTAAATCTTCATTATTTCTACCTACTTTTAGATTCTCAGTTCCAGGACATGGCAAAACCAAAAAAAGACTTAAACATAAAGCAACTTAGGAAGTTATAATTTAATAACTTGTAACTTGTATTAAAAGCCACGACAATAAATGAATATTTATGAGGTATTATATCAAGTGAAGTTACTCATTAAAACTTTTTATGTATGGCCTTAAATGTTTGTAATGGTGTACCAGAGATTATGTCTGTGCCACTGAATCAAGCTCACATCTAAGCATTTAAATTTTAGTTCAACTTTTATGGGTCTCAGTAGTTTTCTTGCTGAGAAAAACACATGCTTGAGCATTACCGCTTACTAGTCATATTTGGTCTTAAAAACTTCTTAAACCAGATTTTACTTTGTATTTCACTGTGACTATGGTGTTTATTGTTCCCCCCAATATTCGGGGGGACAACTTGATCTCAAAATGACAATCTTACCATAACAATTTCTGGGACAATTTATCATTCAGTAAAATATTTTTTTACTGCCATGCAATCCTAGCGGAGTGCATGCCATGTGTTCCCTGTGCTGTTTGAAAGTAGTTTGTCAGATCAGCTACAACTTGCAAACAGACTGCAGTCATTTTATTTTCTGGAACATGTCTTTAATAGCTGAAATGTGGCAAATTTGACTATAAATATATAGAGTGTGCAATAGGTAATAGAACATAGCATTTAGTTTAAGTAGCCACATACTGTTAACTGCTTACCTGGAAAGATGTGAATCTCAGATATTCCTCTTGTTTTTGTCTTCTGCGCAGAACTCTGGAATTGAGAGTCTGGTTGAAGAGCTTTGCTCTAAACTTAAGGACATCCAAAACAAACAGAAAGGTTTGAAAACTAATAATTTTTTTTCCTGCTCAGCTGTCTTTGCTGTGCTGCTGTTTTGACAAAGAAAAAGTCACGAATGGTAACTTTAGTAAGATGTTTTTTTTTTTTTTATCATTTTCCAGAAGAGAAACACATTCAAAAGAAATCGGATGGCTGTCAGTCACCAGAACGTGTCGATTCGCCTTCTTCTAAGGACCAGGTGGAAATGTAAGTTTGAAGTCTGATTGTAATTTATTTTTACATTTTACTTAAATTAAATCTTTATAAACAGCAAATGTATTAAATGAATACAGTGGCTGTGTTTCCTCATATTGACATTCTGTGTTTCTTATAGATGAACACTGAATTCTTAGACATTTTTTATTTTTTTTTTTGCCGTTGTCTCATTTTGAGAGAATAAATAAATTTGGATGCTGAATAGATTTTTGAACTTGCTTTGGATCTTCTCTAAAAAAATCCTTTTAAATAGATTTGATCTTGAACTCATCTGTCAGTATGATACACAACTGCCGAGTTGCAGCTGATCGGATTCAATTTTAGTCTCATTTGAAAAAAATAACCCTTTGATAGACAATAAAGCGTGGTTAATTTGGCCGAAATGTGTAAGCAAATGTAATTTTTTATCATTCCTTTTCACCAGTAGCGCATTATCTTGGTAGTTGTACATTTTCTTGTTTAATTTTATTTGTTCACTTTTGTGGTCTTCTATTAACCTATGTATAGTTTGTCACAAGTTAATAACGATTAAATCTCCCTTTCCTTTTTTCGCGTGACTGCAGGTACTATGAAGCCTTTCCTCCTTTGTCAGAGAAACCTGTTTGTCTCCAAGAGATCATGACGGTGTGGAACAAGGCCAAGGCCTGCACATACTCCAGTTCATCATCCTCTGCAGCTCCACAAACCAGCACAGACACCTCTTCCCCCAAAGACTGCAACAGTGACGGTGAGGCTGCAAAAGAGCGACACCTCGAGGCATGTGGTACCATCCCTACTGTGACCAGCGAGAGAGGCCAGCAACGACGAAGCAAGAAAGAGAAGGAAAACCGATGCCATGGTGGCGCAGCAGCGGAGGAGAAGACCATCAGCCACTCTAAGAGACAGATCAGACACAGATCTGAGGGCAAATATCGACCCAGATCCTGGTCTTCTGGTTCTAGTGAGGCAGGGTCGAGCTCCAGCGGGAATCAGGGTGACACAAAGTCATCCAGAAGCAAAACAGTTAGAGTAAGGCACAAATCCAGGGAGGCTGCCAAGAACAAGAGGACACGCAACAACGGGCAGGTGAAGCTGCAGATGAAGGTGATCGATAAGGAGGAAAGAAGAAACGTAGGAGCGAGTGGTGGCGGCACGACCAGCAGCAGTGCTAAACCACAGCTTTATAAGAAGGGTAAAAGACCGTTGAAGGAGATTCGTAAAGAGCTGGGCTGGCTGGAAGCGAGGGAGTCCGCAGTTGAGGCCAGAAACAAAAAAGAGTACAAGGAGGAGCCCCTGTGGTACACCGAGCCCATCACGGAGTACTTTGTACCATTCAGCAGCTGTCGAAGTAAGCTTGAAACGAAGTATCGCAGCAAGGTGGGCTCTCCGGATGGCTTTGACTTTTCTGCGGAAATGGAAAGGCTGCCCGAAAAAATCCAAGGAATCTGCATTGCCAGCGAGAGCTACCAGCGAGCCTATCTACCAGCAGGCTCATTTGTGGATGGGCACTTTGTGGAAGCGCCTGGCGACGTGGAGAGCGAACCCGCCGACCTCACTGACACTTTGCGCTGCCCTCAGCCAGAAGATAGTAGAGATTTAGATGACAAGCATCTGTCTGAATTCACCGACTTCTATGAAGTTGATATTTATCAATCCATATTGGATACTAGTGCCTCAGACACGATACAAGAGAGTCGGATCTTGAGCCTGATTCGACAGAAAAGCAAAGAGCAAGGAGACAATGAGGCAGAATGCTGTTTAGTGTTAGATGGCCTTGAGCAGCAAGGGAAAAGTGCAATAGAGGCAGACTCACAGGAAGCTTCGGGAACTGTTGGGTTCTTAATGGAGGATTTTGAAAACTTGGTACATGTATGGGGGTGTTACTCTCCGTCTTCTTCCGAAGACATAGACGGGGAAAGCTTTCTTGGAGACTCTCCCGTCCGGCTCTCTCCGCTGCTGGATAGCGTGTCGTTGACTCTGAGCAAGCTATCCAGACCACTAGAAGAACCAGCCGTTCCTGAAGCTCCCAGTGAAGCATCTGCTTTGGATTCATCCTGCTTCTCCCTTTTCGAGGTGCAGTGTGATGGCGCCACTTTTCCCTTCCCCCGAGACTCGCTTTCTGTCAGTCACGAAAACACCAATTCTAGTAGCTGTCTCGACCCGCATTCTAATAAGCAGTCCCGCTTGCTAATATGGACCAAAAATAGTGCCTTTGATGAAACGGAACACTGTTCGAACCTATCGACGCGAACTTGCAGCCCATGGTCGCATTCAGAGGAGACTCGGTCGGACAACGAGCAGTGCAATGCTCTGGCGGAGGATGCCGCTCCGTTCAGCAGAGACGAACCTGACCGAGTCATCCCTCCTCCTCTGTCGGGTACATATCTAGAAGATGAAATCTTGGAGTTTTTGCAGGAGGACTCGGGCAAAAAGTGTGAAAAAGTCAGCGTCAGTACAGCACCCAATCAGACCTTTACCAAAAAATCTAAATTAGAGTCCATTTGTGGCATAGCACTAGAAAGGGATGAGAGCAAACCGTACAGCACAGACGTGTTTTCGGACAACGCGAACCAACAGAGTGACGATTACAGCTCAGGGATTATAAAAGACATTTGGACCGCCATAGGAGACGGGAAATTTGCTGCATCGAAGCACGGGGCAGACAAGCCAGGCAAGGGGCTCTTCTCTGATGAGTCGGACACTTGCTGTTGCCGGTGTCTGGAGGTCCAGACTAAAGGAGTTTCCGTTCAGGGACCTCAGAAAAAGGCTGTACAACGATCTGAGTATCGCCTTTGGGATGGCAAGAAAGAAGAACAGGACTTGGCCAAAAACAAACTCTCCAAAGTAGATGCCGCTGGGGATTACATGACTCCGTCCAAGCCCTGGGATTTGAACTCCGACAAGGAAAGTTCATCGTTCATCCTCGGAGGAGTATATGGAGAGTTGAAAACACTAAGCGGCGATAAAAACTGGGCGGTCGTGCCGCCGAGCGATACTCAAGATAGCTTGCTACAGTGCGCCGCCGCTGCTGCTTCCGCATCCAGCGCAGACATGCTGACCATCACGGGCAGAGATGTATTCATGAACACGGGCAGCCGCTTCGCCCCTGGGCACCGGCCCCTATGGAGGCCCCTCGTTTCCTTTGGGCAGAGCGACCAGGCCATTAAAGGAGGCGGAGACGGATTGAATAAGGGATTTTCTCTGATCTTCCATGAAGATTTGCTCGGATCATACGGGGGCTTGCACAGAGAGGAGCAAGGTCTAGAATACCCGTTTGCATCCTTCAACCTGAACAATCCCTTCTCTCAAGTCCTCCATGTCGAGTGTTCCTTTGAGCCTGAGGACATGGCTTCTTTCAGTCCGGGATTCAAGCCCAAATCTATTCTTTGCTCGGATTCAGAGAGCGAAGCCTTCCACACTCGAATTTATGGCATCAACCGGACGCAGTACAGAGCCATCCGCATTTCACCCAGGACTCATTTCCGACCAATATCGGCCTCAGAGCTGTCTCCTGGTGGTGTTAGTGATTCGGAGGCCGAGACTGACAAAGAAGAGATGAGTTTTCCCATTGCGGCGCCGGTGGATGTGTTCGATGATCCTCAGGCCGACCTCAAACCTCTGGAGGAGGACGCCGAATGCGAGGGACCTTATTACGGGAAGTCAGAACTGGAATCTGGTAAATTTTTACCAAGATTAAAGAAGTCTGGCATGGAGAAGAGTGCCCAGACCTCTCTGGATTCGCAGGAGGGCTCAAGTACCCTTCTGCCAATTGCCGAGCAAGAGAGCGGCTTGAGCTGCAAAACGGCAGCAGCGGCTGTGCCGAGCGCAGGCGAACAGGTGGATGTGGGCAAGATTCAACAAGAAGAATCTGCAGAGGAGAAGCAGCCCCACGTATGCTCACCAGCAGGTCAGACCCCCAAGTATGGGATCGCTTATGACTATGTTGGCGACATGCAAGAGGTAATGAAGGTTCACAAATTGTTGCAGTTGTGAATTTCACAGAAACATTGATCGAATGTTTGCTGTGTTTTTTTTGTTTCTAGTTCCCTCTGTTAAATAGAAGTGGTCAGGGAGGAATTGACAGCCAGCAAGATGAGTTCTGGTGGCAGAACACAATTTGTTCCCCCCTTTTCCCTGGTTCGCAGTGTACAGGTAAGTCCAGATTTCAAAGTGGGCTTTTTCTATCAGATTAACTCGAAACTTAAGAGTTAATCTGTTGTTTTCCCTTTATGTGGGTAATACACTCAGTACAATTGAACAAGCTCTGTTCATATATTCATAGCAACCAATGTAGTAGTGAACAAAGTAAGAGTTGGCCTGTGAAAGTGACCTGACTAAAAACATTATTATTAATATTAATATTTTAAAATAGTCAGTCGAGAGGCTATTTCTTGAAGCCTGGTAGATTTTCTTCAGTTTAGTCTTTTCCCAAACAACCTTTTTAGAGGAACATGCTCCAAATATTTATTTTTTTCCTTTTGTTTGCATAATAACCAGATAGTATAACAGCTGTTAAAAACCATATAGTACATGGAACTAATTTTGTTACTCTGTTGTACTCTTAAGCTGTAATGAAAGGTATGAAGGTTTGTGAAGCACAAAGAAATTTAAATCTTTCAGGGGTTTTACAAATAATCTCAGGAGTTTTATGTGGGTAAAAATATAACAGCTGTAGAAAATATTAAATGTCATTTTATGTTGCACTTCAAAACCGGTTTTTAACCATTTAGGGGTTAAAGTTGTTGCTTGGCTATTATGTTTGGCAAGTCTTTCCTAAACTCGCTATCTCTTGACATCATATTGAGGATATTTAAGCTTTGCTGTCACCAATCTGTTGTTTAAGCACCAGAAAGTTGTAGAAGCTTTAAAGTGACAGGATTCTCCCAACTTTGAAATACAATTTTAAACAAGTGTCAAATTCTTTTAATTTTAATACACCTTTTTAATCCATTTATGATATGGACTCATATTTGTAAACTAAAATTTCAAAGGCTTCTTAATGATTTATGGACTTTGTCAGCTGTCTGTCAAATATCAAGCTCAAGCAAAAACATTTTAATATTTAAAAATTTAGAGTCACTTAATTGTGGAAGATTCTGCTCCACAATGCCATCTGGTGGGGCTTATGTCTCACTGCATTCTGTAGTTTTACAACTAGGAAGTGGAGAATGATCTCAGTGAACCACTGTGAATTTAAAGATAATACCCTAGAATAAATACTAGAACTAGGAAAGGGAGGCCATAAATTTAGTAGTTCAATAAAACAAACTAGTGTTATATAATATGTAATATATATTATATAATATTTACTGTACTGTTCTTAGAAAAAAAATCTTCAGCTTTTTACTCATGGAAGACATTCTTTTCAATCCATCAAAAAAAAAAAAAAAAATCCAACAACCTCATTTGCTGTATCTTTTTGAGTATGATAATTTTGTTTTTAACTTTTTTCTATTCTGCCTCTTTTTTCTCCCCTTCCTCTCCCCAGGGAGCAGCAACATTTGACTTCTCCAGTTTTGCGGAGGACACCTGTCACTGAGAGGAGAACTTCCTCTGGTCTTGGGACTGGACCTCTACCAGCAAAAGATTCAGGAAAACCTAACGTAGGCTAATTTTTCTGAGACTCCCTCTCCAAATCCTCCCTGTCCCAACACATAACCCTGTTGGCTTTTCATTTACTAACGTAAAAACAACAACCTTGTGTAATCAACAATCAGATCAACAAAAAGAGTGGAAAAAAAAGGTAAAAAAAAAAAAAAAAAGTTCTGTCTTTGAGTGATGCAATGATTATTCTGCACACCAAGTCCTTTTTCAAATCTCACAGTTAGCTTGTAGAGATGCTTCTATTTTTCTTTTTTTTTTTTTTTTTTCTTTTGTTTGTTTTTTTGTTCTATCCTTGTCCTATTCCGTTCCCACCATTTTTTTGAGAGCGAACCAAGGTTTCTGGTGGTCGGTGCCGTCTGAATGGTTGTGCATGTTTTTGTTCGTCCAGGCAGTCTCACTCCTGTTATTTTTTTTCTAGTTGAAACAGATGTTGCGTGAAACAAGTGCTGCCACATTCTCTACTTTCTCCACGTTAGATTCAGAAAGAAAATATAAGGATGTGAAAATTTTCCTTTTATTTGACTTCTGTATCGGATTTGAGAGTTTAATTTATCTTGATTGTGCAACTTTCTGAATGCAAAGTAGAGAATGTGCTCAGCTTTCTTCTAAATATCCTCAACTTCCCTGTGTGTGAAAAGTTGTCTGAGTTTTTTTTTGTTTGTTTGTTTTGAATGGTGATAGTCTTTTAAAGAGCTAGTTGTAGATATAGTGTGGTTTGTGAGGTTAAAAAAAAAATCTTTGAAACATAAAAATAACCATAAATTGTTTTGTCGGGGGAACAATACCAGTGGTCTCCTACAAATTGCAATACTGTACACAAAATTGGTTTAAAAATAATCTACATATTAAAAAAAAGGAAAAAAAAAAGGTTTTGAGCTAAAGATCCTACATGAGGTGGCCCAACTGCAGCCATCTCTCCAGACATCTGAGTTGCAGTTGAAACATTTTTTCTAATTTTATTTTATTTTATTTTATTTTTTGTGAATTTTATGGTACAAAACATTGGTGCTATTAAAATGTTCCAAAATCTTTTGAAGTTCAATAAATCTGGCTGTGATACGTTTATGACATAGTTTGTAGCCAGATCCAAGAAATGCTTCGGGTTTTGTTTTTTTTTTTTTTTGCAAATATTTTTAGTGAGAATTTATGACCGAACACAGTTCTTACTTTAACATAAGCTTGTTTTTTTTTTTTTTTTTTTTTTTTTTTTTTTGACCTGTAATTTAATGACTAATAGACATGTTAAAAAAAAAAAAAAAAATTTCACGTTTGAACACGTCTTTTTGAGTTCAAAGCCCCCCACGGCAGAAAGGAAAGGACAACATCACGGCAGACACAAAGGAATCAAACCGTGTTGTAACAAGTGGCCGGGCAACCGTCTAACCAAAAAAACAAAGAGGAAGTACTCTAAATTACAGATTTATTTTGTTTTTCCTATGTGGAGTGTTTCTTTTTGTTTGTTTTTTTTATCTTTCTTTTGGGTTTTTCTTTTGAAATACTGATTTGTGTCTTCTCTGTTTTGTGTGTGGTGGTGTAGAACTTGTGAAGACACTGGTTCAGACTGAGTGTAATAACAGTTTTAACTTCCAAGAAACGGGAACGGCCGCAGAAATGCCTCTGCGCAGTAACTCGGAACCACACCTCCTCCCGCTCCGCCCTTTGAGCTGTTATCTAGAAACCCTTTGAAGTTTTCCAGGCTTAAAAAAAAAAAAAAAAAAAAAAAAAAAACCAAATTAAAAAAAAAGGTTTTTTTTTTTTTTTTTTCATCAAAAATTATTTTTCATGACGATTGAGATTTACATAATTGAACTAATTATCTCAAGTACCACAGAAGTGAGGCTACTAAAAATCTGTATTGTCATGGTGTTGCTTCCACTTTCCTGAGTGTGAATGTTGTTTTAAACCCAATGATAGTTCAGCCCTGTGGTACTTCAACTAACAAAAACTACAAAAATTAAAACAAAAAAACAAATCCCTTCGAGTAGTGAAACGAAGCAAACTTAACTTCAGGGTCTCGTCCCCTTTCCTTAACAGTCAAAGATACTCAGGAAATTTTTTAATATAAGCATAATCTACACTCAGACCTGTGATAGTGCAGTGATGCATTAATGTTTCTTTTTTTGTTTCTTTTGTCGAGGAGGAATTAGTGACAGAAGTTGTTTTCAAGCATACCGCTGTAATGACTGTCATTAATGTAGAGCTATAGTTTTAATTACGAAAAAAGTAAATAAAAAATAAAAAAATAAAAAATCGAAGCCATTGATTGCATAAACGGCGCGGGAGGGAATTTCAGGAGCCCTGAGTTCTATGCAATACGTTGGCGCATGTAAAAGATTTCTAAAGTATACGGACGCAAGTCATGCAGCTGATTTTTTTTTTTTTTTTTTTTGATTTTTTTTTTATTTATTTTTTTTTTTGCATGCGGGGCTACTTTTGAGCGAGGGATGCCTGAGAACACAGTGGAATGTCTCTGAGAAATAAAGCATGCAAACGTCACACTCCATTGCTTTAAGTTGGATGAAACACATCTTAGTTAAAGGTTTAAATTGGTGAGAGAATGTTGCGTGTGTGAATGTGTGCGAGAAACAGTCACAAAAAGCACTTACATTGGATGGATTGCATCACATCTTTCTCCTCAACTTTTATTTTTTTTTAAAAATAAGCTGTTTTAGAACAAGAAAAGGAAAATAAATCCCTGTCTGGCAGGAAAATGTCTTCAGTGATTGTGTGACGTGTTTTGAAAGGAGATGGACTTTTTGACGAAGTTTCACTGAGTTTGGCCGACACTTTGGTCTGAAGTGCCAGCCTGAAGACCGCCATACGACGCTGAAAATCAGAATTTTCCTCGTCTTTTCATTCCCACCCAGAAAGATGCTCCTCCAAACCCCTCCCTCTTCCTTTATGACCCTAATAGATGTGTTCTAATTTCATGTACACCATGAGTAAATTATTTTGTTTCATTGTGGAGTTCCTTAACATCTAATAAATGAATAAAGCAAACCTCAGTCGGAGTGGCTTGTTTTTGTTCCAAGTACCAGTTGTACACTTCCACTATGTGACCTCTGGGTGGCACTAGAGAGTGAGTTTATGCTTCAAGCTGGAACTACATTTGCAAAATTATGCTATTGTGCTCTGCATATTTTTAAGTGAACTAATGTGGTCAGTTTAGCCTCCATTGTAAAGTATTAAACAACGTTTTTTTTTAAGTCTATGAACTTACAGCAGTGAGCAACGTCACTTAAGACAATGCCTTGGAAGGCCATATTTATTTAGAGTTGCTTTAGCTTCAAAAAGAGCTACCATTCTTTTCTGGAGATTGAATTTTTTTGCCTATTCTTTACAGTGGATAAAGGTTTTTGGAGTTATAGAGTCCTGTGTCATGTTCTCTGTTGGATTTGAGTGAGGACATTGACAGGGCCACTCTAAACCATGAATATATATTATTCAAAACCATTAGCACATATGGTAGGGTCATTGCCCTGACGGATCACTAGTTTTAATCCCAGAGTTTTGTGCTCTCTACGTTCCCATCACCTCAGACCAGCTTCTATAACTGTTGGAAAAAAAAAAAAATTCTTCGTTTCATGATGCTGCCACTGCCATGTTTCACAGTTGGAAGGTTGTGAAAATAGTGTTTTGCTTGATGGGTAAAAAAAAAAAAAAGTTACATTTTGGTTTCCTTCCCTTTGATAAGTTTGGGCCCCTAGAAGAAAAAATTAGGATAGTGACCAAGTCAGTAAAAATTTTGGGTGGGAGAAATCAAAACAAAAATAAATCAAATGTGCTTTCTTGATTGCAGAAGATGATTCTCTATGCCTTTGTGCATGAATTGAACATGATTCCCTGGAGGGGGGCAGTAGGGTGGCCGTGGCCCGGCCTTGAGGGCGCCAATGTCGGGGTGTACAGCCATGTTGTTTTTTTTTTTTTTTATTGAACATGTAAAATAAAACCTTAAACTACTTCACAACTTCACCTCCGACCTGTCTGAAGTGTTCCTGTTCTTTGTTCTCTTACGTCCTGCTACAACACACCAAAGCCTTGACAAAACAGCTGTATTTCTGCCGGGATTATATCCAGGTGGACTCTTGACTATTTATCAGGTGACACTGGAAGTGTCACTAAAACCCACGCGACATATGGCTTCCGCCTCCCCCGCCCCACAAATACATTGAGGTTTCTGGTTGTAGTGGAGGAAAAAATTAGTTCAAATAGCACGAATAGCTTTTTAACCGGGTGTGCAGGTGACGTAGGTCGATTATTAATGCCTTCAGGTTCAAGACAGGTGAATCTATCGACGACGGACGTTCTTGACTCGATTACGCCGCACTCCACGTAGAAGTTTGTATTAAAATGGCGGCGGAAGCGACGAAACAGGTATGGTTTAAAAAAAAAAAAAGAAAAACGTTCCAGCGTAAAGGTTAGAATGTGCCATTCGTACACTTTATAAAGTAGCGGACAGCGCTTTCCTCTCCCGTTTTGATGCTAGCAAAGAAATGAAACGATAAAAGTAGTTGACGTTTGTTTCCAGTTGAGGAAGCGCTGTTGAGAGAAGTGAGTTGGCGTCAGCAGCGGCAGCAGCAAGTGCACTCTGAGGAAGAGAGGTGGTGCGACGTGGTGCTTGTGTTTACCGGCCGCTTGTTTCACCTCCCCCCGCCACCTGCAGTGACTTTATGTGACGGCGGATGACCTCCCTCCAGAGCCGTTCGTGTGGCGGAGCCATGGGAGCGACGGTGGAGCCGCAGTAGCCCCGGCATCATCATGGATCTCTCCGAGCGGACGCCACCTGGCATCCACCTGTAGCGTCCGCCGGCCGCGGCATGGCAAACCAGAGCCTCGGCCCACAGGACCAGCTGGACGGCCGCCCTGGTAAGGCAGTTTGTTCCACTTTGTTTAAAATGGCAACACTGTTTAAACGTGTTGACTCGAGATGTGCCGCCCTCGAGTCTCGGTCCCCTTTTGTTTTTTTTAATGTTCGCCAAACTGCATGAGAAAAGAGGTGAAACTGAGACATTTCTCACATTTACTGTCAGCAGCGAACTTACGAAGACCTAAAAGGTTTCTGTTTGTGCGTTAATGAAGTGTGTCATTAATTCGGCCTCTTTGTTTAAAACGAGTCACGCAAGTTGGAAAGACGAAATCAACTTTTTGTTTAACTTTTTTAAAAAATGCATTTCAGTTCAGTGTAGACAACCTGTAAAAATGATGCATATTTCAGAGGAAAACATAATAACTTTGTGTTGGTCAAAAAGTCAGTGAAAAAGCAGAAATTCTGAAACAGATTAACATTTATAAAAAGTCGCGATCCAGCTAAATTTAACTGTTGCTTTAAATTTGCTACTCTTACATATTCCCTCAGAACATCCAGCACACTGTTTGGGATGCAGGACTTTTTTTTTCTCAGTAATGAGAATGAAAATCACTTGTAATGGTCCCTCTGTGGTCTCTTCCATCAAAAGGTCACATCCCCACCAAAACAGTGGCTTCCGAGCCATGCAACCAGGTAGAAATTTAAACAGGAGCGGCAAAAGCACGAGGTGGAGTATCAATATCTGGCAACAACTGGTGGTGTCCTTACAGGACATGTTACTGTGGAAAGTTGTCTCTGCTGCCTGAAAATTGGATTGTTAATGAGACTGATACACCAGTCTTCAGTCAGAGGGCTCTTCAAATTAGTTGCAAGACTGACAGCAGCAGGAGCTTCTGCTCACAGCATCGCCATCCAATTATTTCACTATTTAAAAACAACAAATGATATTTGACAAAAGTGAATTCAGCTGATTTTTTTTTAAGTTAAATGTCTTCAGTAAATGTGGAATAAAACATTACATCAACTTCAATTTCAAATTATAGGAAAAGCTAAAAGACTAAAAGTTAGATTTACCTGAACTTGGGATTCTATTAAATCAACTTGTTATTAATAGGAATTTAAAAAATGGGTGCAAAATAATTTTATTTAACCAGAATTATCAAGCTAATTCCAGTTTTAAATAGAGCATTATAATACCCAAGCAATTGTAGCAAAAATATTGTCTTAGTTGGATTAAATAGCTTTAAAAAAAAAAAAAACAAACAAAAAACCCTGTTTAAGTGCAGAACCCGAAAGCATTGCTTAATATTGTTTCCTCTTTCAGAGGCAACACCTAAATGACTTGGCCCATATTCCAGCTTTTGTCATGCTGTCAGAGTAGAGATTAAATGCCTTCGCTGGTTAATATTGATCCGATGAGTCATGGAGCATGGTCTGTGCATCTATTCAAACGGGCCGTTCTGCGAGTCCGGCTGTTCTTAAAGCTTTGAAAGCGCGACAACGCTTCTCCACTTCTGTGTTTGCTAAATTCTTCACTCCGTTGGTTCTAAACGGAGTGGATACTAAGCCCTGAAAAACAGTTTCTGGTAGATTATGGCCACTGTGGCACAGGATCAACTTGACACATAGTTTTGTGAAAAAATAAAAAGCCTGTGGGACTCACATGGCAGCCAGCAGATCGGGGCTTTAGAGCTGGGCAGGAATCTGGGCTGGGGAACCTGGCTGAACAGGCCGACTGGCTACCATCTTGCTGGTGTTTTTTTCCGTGTTAATGTTTCACTTTGTTCACTCACACACTCCACAAAGCTGCAGTTAAAACCCTGATGCAGCCCAGCTGGGTCTCTGTTCACATTACATTCCAGGCTCCAGTTACAGCCTGGTTATTGTGGCATTAAATTTCCTTCTTTTGTATCCTGTGTCTTAGTAAATTTTAAGGAGGGTTTTTAATGACTTTGTGTTTTGTCGATCTAATATTTTTCAGTGTGCTTTTACATTGCGAAGGGTTTTACTGACGGTTTAAAGTTGATCCCTGGTTTTATTTACAAGAAACTGATAACCTAATTAAGTCTCATAAAACTGATTTATGTTGCAGAATCATGCAAGTGTCACTATAATGGCTCCTACATTCTAACACAAGTGAGAATCAGATTTATTTGGAGGAGGTGAGACCCTCCCAGTTTTAGTTCCACCTGTTCTGATCCTTCTTGATAGCACCCCCCTCCCCTTCCACAGCCTAAAGCATTGATTCTTAGCTTTGAGCTGAACTGAAAAGAAATCAGTCAAGGTGTTTCTACATTTTAAAGCCCTTTTAAAATCGGAATGCAAAGTGCTTATCTCCAGCTTTATAAATCATTAAGTAGCTTAGCAATGTCTCATTCCAAACACGGTGTGCATTCACTGGATCGTGACGTGAATGTGCTCTGTGGAAGAACAATTTAAAAAGTACTTTTATCTTCAGTGTTTTTTTTTTTTTGTTGTTGTTTTATTTGTCCTATGTATAAATTATATATTTTTACCCACATGAGATTTGCAAACAGATTCTGGTAAATGGGTTGAGTATTGAATTCAGCTCTTTATCACTGTATTTGCACTTCTTATGTTGATAAATAAGAGACCTTGGGTGACTCATAAAAATATTGCTGTTTAATGGTGAAAGTGAACAATCATTTAAAATGGCTGCTCTTTGAAGACACCTGGAATTATCTACTGAAAATTCTTTTTAAATTGGAAAAAGGCAGTTCAAACGGGACACCAGAGCTGGTTGTTTCTTCTAAAGTTTTATGTTTAGTTGATGCACTACAAGCTCAGTTGAAGTGATGTGTAAAACTGCACTCTCTGCTCTGTGTAGGGGTGTCTGCTGGAGTCGTTGTGAAGAACGGATCTTTGGGGAATGAATCGAGCGCCTCCAACTCGCACGACAAACCCAGCTGTGCTTTAGCCAACAACTTGGTCCTGCCCAGCTACAAGCCGTCCTGCTCCTCCACTCCCATCTACTACAGCAGTCCCCAGAAAAACTGCTCCGACTTGGACCCCGACCGCCACAGCTTGACCTCTCAGGACTCGGGGATCCCCACTCTGGAGATCCACCCTCCAGACCATGGCCACCATCACCTGGGAGACGCCGCTGAAGACTCTCCCGCCACTTTACCTCTGGACGATAACCCGGCCGACAGCAATGGCATGCACAGGTCCTCCACCTTCCCCCGCAGCGGCTACGACTCCGTCCGACACTTCAGCCCCACCGTCAGGCTGACTGCCGCATCGGGGCTGAGCGTCGGGGGCGGAGCCCTGAACCGCAGCGACGACATCTCGGTGTGCAGCGTGTCGAGCATGAGCACCGAGCTGTCCGTCTCCAACGAGGACATCCTGGACTTCACCGTCACTTCGGAGTCCAGCGCCATCGTAACCTT
Organism: Poeciliopsis turrubarensis; assembly: GCA_010277015.1. Taxonomy (NCBI): domain Eukaryota; kingdom Metazoa; phylum Chordata; class Actinopteri; order Cyprinodontiformes; family Poeciliidae; genus Poeciliopsis; species Poeciliopsis turrubarensis. The sequence continues at coordinate 413,814 of VMRN01000174.1, read as the reverse complement.
GGAAACGGATCTCAGCGGCTCGGCCCACTTCTCTGACGTGGCGCTGTCGTCGCCGCCGGGAGAATTCCGGAGTCCCGGGCGAGGGCGTCCAGGCGCGGGCGGGACGCAGCTGGACGACGGAAAGCTCAAGAAACTGGGAGCTTTTTCAAATTTGTTCAACAGGCAAGTAAACTCTCACCTGTCACAACAACAAATTTTACTGGACAATTGTCCAAGAAATGATTGCGATAAACTATTATTGTCATTTTGAGAAAAAGACTTGGGAATGCAAGTCTGCCCAGTCAAAGATAAACAAAAACTTACATTTCTAAAGAAGATTTAATACTGGAACTGGAAAACATTTTAAATATGCACAATGAACAAATAAAACAACAGTATGTGAAATGAGTTATAAAGTCTCTGTGGGGAAACGGGCAGAAGTGTCTGAACTGGTCGCTCGCGGCTTTTCTCAAAATGGCGACTTTTCAGCGATATCAAAGGTTAGCATCTCTGTAGAGTCGGTTGGCTAAATGGAGATTGTTGCTCTCCTTTTAATTTAATTTATTGTGACAGTCTTAACTGTATCCTCTTCAGAGTGTCTGTCAAAACATATCACTATATTGATGCTTGTGACTCCCTGTTCTGCCATTTTATTGTGAAATTCTCAACTCTTATTACCATTCACACGGCATGCGCACACATTTGCCATGTTACATTCACACACTTGGTAGAGATCAACTGTCATTGCAGTGAAACGTGGTTCTAAAAATGCTTTGACAGATTCAAAACATGTAGAAAACCATATATAAATTATACCTTCCACTTTTCTGTGTTTTGTTGATCTGTCATGATTGTGGTTGTAAGAGGACACAATGTAGAAATTTTAAAGAGGTACGGCTATATTTTTACAACACTTGTGAAGACAGACTTTTACAGAACTCGTTGTTCATGTGTTCACACACGAACTTATTTTGTTGTCAATGACGTCATCATCACGATGACTACTACTGAATTTGCATTGATGTTTGGCTCTATCTTCTGAGATACAGTCACCTTATTTTTTCTTTCTTTTTTTCTAAACGGTTTCTGTTCTATATTTGCTCAGGAGAGACATTGAAGTTGTTGCCAACTGTCTTCACACTGGATTGAGCCTCTGCTTCGAAACTTAGACTTCAAAAAGAGAGCTACAAATATCTATCAGTATACTGGCTAATAGAGGGGGAAGCAAATAGCCGTCATCTTAGTGAAGCAATAGCATGTTCTGTGCTTGAGAGAGCTTGTTGAAGTAGACATTGCTCAAGGTTGTTGTACAAACTTGGCTTGGCCAAGACCTGCCCCTAATAACTACCTTATGTTGGAGTTTACCCAGTCCATGACCCCGGTGACCCTGACCTTTTGTTCCCCACATGGTGAAACATGTGTAAGAGTTACTGTCACCTCGATGCGAAAAGGTTCTCAAAGTCGAAACATTCACAGGACACACACACCACTTCTTAAAAAAAAAATAGATCTTGGTTCAGTGAGTCTCGATTTTATGTATAGTCTTTTTGTGAATGAGGCATTTGAATTCTTCAATCAAGTGCAAAATTTTAATTCAGCAGCTCACTGATATTCATGGGGTTAGGAACCATAACGTCCTGTGACTAGCTAATATCCACAAATGCTAAGTAATGCATTAATAGACAATGGAAATTGTCGTAGTGCTACTGCAGAAGCTAACATCCACGTTCTTCTATGCCTCCAATCTTCAGGGTACAGCCAATCAGTGCCAGGGAAAATGAATACAGCTATTGGATTGGCTGCTTTGAAAACACCTGCTCGTTGCTTGTCAAGTAGCGTTGTGCCTAGGTATTTTAACTTCTCCAGTATCATTGTATTTAGTATATATTGTATATAAAATTTGTGAAAAGGTCAATTTTTCCACAAATTGAACTAAGCTGGATACTTGGGTTTTCTGTTTATGCAACTTTGCCCAGGACTTTGTGCTTTGGGTAGGATTCACAATGTGATTTCTGCAGTGATGTTCAATCAATGCTTACTTCTTTAAATATTGCAGTCATTGTCAAATTCTTGTTGTTTAAAGTTTGTACCAGCTGGACCGACTCTTATAAAGCAGAACAGCTGGTTAATAAATCTTATGTTCTTAGCTGTGCTTTATTGTAGCCCTGGAGCTTAACAGGATCTTATCCTTGGTGAGCGTTAACAAAACAAAACTTGTCTTTCACTTCCCCTCACCGCTTTACCACATTACACTTTCTACTGGACCCCTGAAAGTTCCTTGAATTTACAGTGACACACCTGCAGAACCGTTAAATCATCTGTACCGAGTCATCATTTCTCTATTTCACTTCTTAAAAGATTAATGCTGTCCAGCTCTGCAGGGTTTCTGGCATTGATGCACAGTTTTCTGTCCTTTTTTCAATTCAATTTATTGTTTGTTTTTTTTTTTTACATTTTACATAATAAATTCAAACTAATTCAGTAATAAATAGAAGAACTTTGCCACCAGCAGCTCCAGTCTTTTTCTTAAATTGGATCTTCTGAAACTGCTTCAAGTGGGTTTAGCAGGTACTTTCACTAAGGGGATTCACTCTAGGAACTGAAACCTTAAATCAAAGAAATGCTTTTCAGTTCATGCTCTGTTGATAGTTAAGTTTTTCACTTTTTCTTTGGTACTCTTTTGGTACTCTTATTTGTTCTGCAGTGTCATTTACTGTGTGTTTGCTACTGTTCTTTCGGAATAAGGCACTTCTGGATTTCTATCAAATGCAGAACGGCCAAGGACGTTGATCCTTTGCTACTTATTGCTTGTTTCAGTCTCACATTGAACCTGAGAAAATGCGAGCAAAGCAATCTCCAGTCTGTCAAGCACACACACTCATAAACAAATTAAATCTGTTTCTGTATAGAATAATGAGTCACATGGCCGCCACGCCCTTCAGTCCCCTCCTCTTTTTACGGTTCTGTTATCATTCTTGCCTCCGATAGAGAAGTTACTCATTTCCTCCTCCCATTTATGCGAGGCATCTCCGTGAAGAGGCGGGGACGCTCAGGAGGAATCGGCTCCTGCTCTCATTCTTCCTCAGCAGCCTGAGTCTGCAGGACTTTGTTCAAACTGTGAGATCAGCGGATCTGAGGGTTGACCTGAGGCAGAGCTCTTGAGTCGTCTTCTCTGTGAATATTTAGCCATTACATTTGTGACTCTTGGCTTTGATTTGAGGCGAGTGAGCAGGATGGCTACTCCGTCCCTTCTTCTGTACATTGACAGGTAGGTGAATGAATGCTCGCACATTTGCAACAAGCTTTGTGATGCACAAAAGTTGCTGATCATTGACTCCTGATTCTGATCAATGGTAAAAGGATGAAATTGCCTGGTAGTTTTCCCTGCATAAGGTGTTTCAGAGAAGACGACCTGGAGCGTTCACACCACTGCTGTCCGACGTGGGAAAATCTTGATTCCTTCTTGTTCTGGCTTGTTTGGTATTTCCGTAACAACTGAACTCGCTGCCAGCTCAAGCATTTGAGCAAACTTATTCCCAGAAATCAGGGCTGTACACCAGCTCTGTCAACCTCTGAAGTTTCTGAGATTTGACAAATCTGAGCACAGATCCAACATACAACCATTTTTCTGTCAGTCTTTGTAGCCGTTCCACTCGAGCGCTCAAGCACAGCCACAGCCATTCAGCTGTCATGTTGAGGCGCATTTGGCCTGGACTGAATGCAAATTGTTGTTCTTGCTTTGTGGAGGTTGGATGGAGTAAACTAAAGCTCTGCTGAAGAGTACACTCTCTGTTATGTCATTACAGACTATAAGTCAAGGCTCGTAGTCTATAGGTGGCCATTGCCCTTTGACCCATGTTGGGTTGTTATGTCTTGATTCAAAAAGTTACTCAAGTTCAATGTCTGACAGTATCTGTCCTCTCCACCCTGAGGCTAAGAATAGCTGTTTACTGATAGTACTTATCAGCATTTAAATCAGATTGATAGTTTCATAAAGTATTTGGCTTGCTTTACCTGCTGTTCTTTTTGTGTTCTTACTTCATTGCTGCCAGTGGAACTTCTTGACTTGGCAAATTCAACATCTCACAATGCTGAATTTGTGTTCTGTCTTTTTTAAGAGCACCAACTCGATGTCATAAAAGACAAAACTTCTTCGAAAGAAGTCACTTTCTGCCATTACCCAACCACAAATAAGAGATGTTGATACATCTTTTGGGTCCTTCCTCCCTCATCAAAACTTACTCAGCAACAGATTGAGGAAATTCCTTGAGCTGCTGCTATTAGCTTCATGTGCTTCTGTTTAGCTAGAACACAGTGGAAAATAGAGCAGCCCTGTATTGAATGTGTCGCTTTGAGGAATGTGAGGTGAAATGTCAGCATCCAACAGGACATATTCGTGTAGATGCGTCATACCTGACCTTTTACTAAGTAGATGTGATAGAACGCGAAGAACAACTTGACACATTGGCTGAAGATGCAATGGTTGAAGAGTCAGAATACAAGACAGAAGGCGTCTCGTGTTTATAGGTTGTCAAACCGAAAGTGTCACCTTTCCCCAATGTGAGGTGTAGTTGATGTCTCTGTGGCTGGTTTTTAGAAAATACTAGTTGAGGTTGTCTGAACAGCTGCACAGAGTGCTACAGGAAAGCGCTAAATCCACTCTTCTACTTTTCAGTTAATGTTGCTTGTTGCTGTCCGCTCCAAAGAATAACAGTTTGTAGTTTTCTCTTTGTTTTTGTTTATTTATCTCATCGTTATAGCTCTATTAGACCTTCTTTTACCCATAACGGTTTACAGCCAATTCAGATTTCTAAGAACTGCTTGATGTTCTAGGCTTTACAATTATTTCAAGACAAAATGATTAGTTCTCACTTTAGCATAGCTATAGCATCCTATAGCAGAACAGCCATCGTAGATTCACACCGTAACTCTGTAGCTGATGGTATTGCAATACCGCACACAAGTAAAGCTTGTATGTAATATTTTGTTGGTGTACAATTTTCTTTCAGGCAATTGTATATTAGTACATAATGTTCTAGTGATCTTTCATGATGTCACTTCAATGGTTCTCCAGGTGGATAACCATTGTGAATATAATCAGTGTAATATATTACATCTTCAGTGTAATATTTGTAGGTTTAATCCCATTGTAATTCTAATTACAAGAGACTACAAAAGAAACAGCTGGGAATCCACTTCTGTACTGATGCTCCTTGAGGATTCCAGTCATTGGCTGATAATTATTTGGCATATCTTTGTTTTTATTATTATTGGACATCAAGTGACTGAGATATGCAATTGCATTAGGAATGCACAATATACCTGCTTTAATGTTCTTGCTGGCCGTTGTCATCCTTTTAACACATTGATATTGGTCTGATAACCACCGATGTTCAGAAGCTGTGAAAGGGTTAAAGAGTAATCGGTTATTGGCTGTATTAGCAATGCTAATATCATACATATTTGAAATGTTCATTTGAGTACATCCCTAATTTCCAGTTAAGCAATGAGAAGCTCGAGTAGCCCTGCCTGAATAGAGTTGCATTATTTGTTTGGCAACTTCAGGCCACGTTTATTGTTGTACCATAACATTCTTATAATACTCAGTCGTAAACATTTTTATCAGCTTTTTAAACGTCAGACCTTGAACTGCTTGTGACATGAACCAAACACTTCCTTATGTTTTCCTGATTTGATCGGTTATCACCTGCTAATGTGAACCAGCTGCCCTCTGAATAAGCTCTCCAAATGAGATTTGCAGCGCAAATAAACCACCATGATTAGGAGTCTCTAACATTACAAGCCATTATTTCTCCTGTCAGATTACATCAAGTCTATATTTGACTATATTTAGAATCTATTGAGGCTTTTAATTGAACTGCCCCTGCAGCAGCTGCTGCTTGTCTGCCTGCAAATGATGGGATTAGTGAGCTAAATGGTGCAATGAACCCAGGCTGGAAACAGAACCTCTGCCTTCCAGCTGTACATGCAGCGGTTTAATACTTACTAGTTTTGCATCGAGTGCTCTCAAATATGAATAAAATGTTTAGACCGTTGCTGTCAAGACTGCTAAATTAACCAAACAAAAATGCAGTCGCTGGATAAGATGTGCATAGATCTGGGTTACGTGGAAAAAAAGTCATATCACAACATGGACTATTTTATACATAAAATCACTAACCATACTTTTAAGTTATTCCCTGAAAAATATGATTACTTTTTATGAAGTGAATTGTCACTTCAAATGGGAAAAATATATTTTAGTGTGTGCTCTGAAAAAAATGAAGAGACCGCTGAACTGAACCTCACTGAAAACCTCGTGCTTATTACCTCAAATATTGATTTCTGAACTCTTCCTGAGCTAAAACATTAGTACTGTTATTTCTAAATGCATATGAACTTGTTTTCTTTGCAATATTTGACGCCTAAAAGCACTGGACATGTTTTGTTATTTTGACCATTTCTCATGTTCTACAAACAAATACAACATTTTTACATGTCAGTAATTCACATGGTGAACGTAGCATTGTGTTCAAAATAAAAGAACATTAATTTTACTCAAACATATACCTATAAAAAGTACAATTGGAGAAATTGATCATTCTAAGTGGCTGATTACCTTCTATTCAGCTAATGCTAACTCCCCATGTTTGTCCAGAGGAGTCTAGTGGTGATGATACTAATGATGAACATCAATAGTAAGTGTCATATATTAGTAAAGTATGTCTGACTTTTCTAATTCTTCACCAGTCTGACTCACTTTCTCGATCCCTGCATTCTCTTAGGAACCTATTTGCCAAGAAAGTAAAGGACGGTCTTCCCACGGAGCAGAAAGATCCGGGTTGGAAGCTGTTTGGGAAGATCCCGCCCCGGGAAGGCCCCGTAAAAGACCCCAAGAAAATCCAAAAGGTAGAAACCAAAGCTTCAGCGGTCTCATGACTGTACAGCAAAAAGGCTTCACAACATTAGAGACGAAACATCTCTACACCAGCTAATGCCGCACCGGTCTGAAAGTTTTAGATGACCCAACAATCAAATGTTTCTGCCATATGAATACCTTTCATATGGCAGAAAGGTATTCAACCCCATGTAAAAACCTTGCATCTCTGTAATATATTCTGTCATCCTTGGAGAGGAAATCCCTTCTACAACCCAACAATAGATTGTTTGCTTACTCATCATTTGTTTTGCTCCCTGTTTGCTTAAGCCTTTCAAAGAGAACATGGTCTTCCTGACTTTACCAGAGAAGCAGGGCTTTCAATAAACTGATGAATTCTAAGGAATCTGTTTCACGGGAGAGTAAATTAATACGTCTTCATTTTATAACAGAGTCCTGACAAGCTTTCAGCAAAGCCATTGATTTATTATTATATGTCCTTTGTGTGCTATGAATTAGATTTCCCAGGTTCATGGCCAGTCAGCTGTGGTTTAGGATTGAGCTGCAACACTGTAATAATGTATCGATGTAAACCAGCAGCAGTGGTCCATCCTCCTTTATTGACTGAATTAGCTTGATGATGTCAGTGTTTGCCTGTGGGCTGTAGCTTGAATAAAATCCCAGAGCTGACTGATATTAACCCTTTGGACTTTAAATGGAGCCGAATAATGAAGAGGTCGCGTCTCTGAGTGAAATGAGCGTGGCGTTCTGAGCAGAAACACCCGCATCGGTGTCACTGAGGCTTGACTGCTAATTTTAGAAAGCCACGTGCTGGAGAGCAAACAACCACCCACTGTTTGTTTCGACAGTTCATAGAAACCTGCCGAGTGTTTCACTGTCACAGGAGGAAGCATGCAGTCAGGGGGTTATGTGGGATTCTTCTGTTTGTAGATCAACTTGTTGTCATGCAGACTGTAATTGTAAAGTTCCAGTACTCACGAGGCACAAATATTAGATTTTTAAAGAAAAAGCAAAAACTTAATTTCATAATTGTTTTGTTTAACATGGTTAACAATTAACTAGGAATGGAATCCATTAATGAAAGAAACAAAGCAGTCTGATTTTGGTGGAAAGTTGTTCTGTAATTATTGATTTTGAAATATAAAATGGGCCTCAAACTTGAGCCCAAACTTGGGTCAGTTGTTCTTCACAAGAACCGACTTTCGATCACTTTCTCAAAACATTCTTGAGCAATTTATCCACTGTTTGTGCCTATCTGGGAATTTTGTCCATTTTAGTCAGAAAACTGAATAAAATCACTTAAAGGGCCACGGATGGTCGGACTTGAGGCTGCATTCACACTGCAGCCTGAAGTGACCCAATTCCGATTTATTTTTTTGACTTAAATCAACCTGCATCTGCTCTTTACATGATAGCCTGAACAACACGGGTCAGATTCTTTTCGAATGCGACCCATGCCACAGGTCGAATCCGAATCAAATGTGACCTAAGGTCCAGGTTGCGTTCTTCCAACCTGAATGTCACTGATACTCAACAAATATCCTTATCCTGCATCCTGATGCGCACAAGAGGGAAGAAAAACAACAACCATGGGAGATTGTAATGAGGATCAAGTTGTTAAAGTGCTGGTTCTGGTCGGAAAACTACTTTAAAATCATAAGATGTGCTACATTATTAGCATCCGTGTTCTTATTCATGGCGTTTGGCAAAACACTGAGTACCCTCTCTATGTGTGACGGTATTCCTTCGTCTTTTGATCTTGTGACAATACTGTTGGCTTCCATTGTTGAACAATTTGAAAGATCGATCCATAGACGGCGACATTCATTCTTACTTCCATAAACAGAGCTCCCCAAAGACATGCTGTTTGCAGTGCAACTTGGCCACTAGGCTGTGTTGTCTCATGTTAGAAAAAAGAAAAAATTAAGTTGTCAAATTAGACGGGTTAAGCCTGTCTACTTCAGAATCAGCTGATTCCAGGCACCAGCTGAGCTGTTGTTTCGTCTCCATTTGTAATGCAGCATATATTACTAGTGCCAGCGCTCTGTTGTATTTATTTTCGCTCCATTCCAAGTTCTTTTGAGGCGTTGCTGAAAGCCTCTCTCTCCTGTTGGGAGGCTGAACTGCCTCTGTATAATCTCCTGCTGCTAATCACATGGGAAATGGTCTCAGGCCTGTTTTAAAGCGCAGCTCTTGACAAGTAAAATGCACCAAAGAAACGGATTAGTGTGTAATTAACAGGGTGAAGAACCACTTGTTTTGCTTTCGTTTTGTTCTCTTGCTGACAGCAGAGGCGGAGGCAATCGCTGTGTATGTTAGCCCTGGCTGAAAAGCTCATTTACTGATTCCTGCAATGCCTTGCAAAGACAAAACTTTTACTTTTTAACATGAAGTCATGTAACAGGAACGGCTGGGCAATATAACTAAAAAATAAAATCAGGTTGTTTTTCTTTCTTACCAAATTTCCAATTTTATTAAATTTTTTCTTAAAAATAAATTACAAATGACAAACTGGCTTTTAACCCCTCTCAAATTACTTTTCAATGGTTTACAGCGGCGGCCTGTGTTGGTGTAAACATATGGGCATGTGCACACTGGCACATGTGCTTCCTATCTTATCTCTGGTTGTAACCCTACACTCCACTGTAAGATTAGTCAATGCTGCTCAGATTTCAGGCTTCTGTTCTGCAACTGTGGCTGTTTTTAAAGATGAACTCATTGCACTCTTGTTTAATGCCAAAGCTCTAATTCAACATATTTTGTCTTACACCAAGTGAAAATATCCAACAGTAGTTTTGTCTTTAAAGGGGCAGTATCATGTGAAATGAGAACAAGAACAATGGGGACAATGTTTCTCGGACAGCAGATAAGGAGACTGCCGGTGCTCATTCAGCGTCGACCGGACTGGGAGAGCTGAGGTGAAACCTGATCCGTTATTCTGGGCTTGATTAGCTGGACTGCCGGAGATGAGAAGAGTGCAGAGCCTTTCGTTGCAGACACGCAGACCAACGGCGCAAGGCAGGGCTGATTCTGCTGACACACACACAGCAGCCGTAGACCTGATGCAGAGTGGATCAGCGTAGCGTCACTGCTCAGAGAGAGAGTGAAGAAGAGAGTGGGGGTGAGGGGGGTTTGAGTGGATCACAGGGTGTCATGACCCTGCTGCTGCATCCTTTGCAATGCGGGGTGTGTCCCCCCATCGGCAGCCTGCCTGTCCCTCTGCCCCGGGTGTCCTGTTACCAGGAGTGAGCCCTGCCGCGCAACCGTGATGCTACGCTAGGCTACCGGAGAACTGTCCTTCTGTAAGGAACCGCAGCGTTCATGGTGAGTGAAGTAGATGCCGAGCTTTTCTTTTTTTTTTCCCTTTTCCTGACCCCCACCGAGTGACCGTCTCCTTGTCTGGCTGAATCAGAGGACATCGGTTACATGCAACACAAAAGAGGCTGTACAGAAGGAGGATGGCTCCGGTTTCACATAATAGCCTCGGCGCTTTGTGTGAGCGGAAGGTGATGATCATAACTTCTCCGTTTCAAGATGGATAAAGATGTGTAGCGTTGATGGAGTAATGAGCTTTTTCATCCTGACGCGAAGCTTTCAGCTGCGCAGCAAAAGCACGTGCAGCAGGGTTCCACTGCCAGCTCTTTTCTCTTTGAAGCACTCGTAGGATTTCCTCCTGCAGTTAAAGAGACGCAGCTCATTTAACTGTTGCTTCCATGACTGTTTAATTCCTCTTTTTAGTCGATGTTTGGATGAAATGGACTGCATGAAATCCCCATGTTTATGCCACTGGCTGTACAGCCGTCCATTGAGATGCCTTTAGATCTCTTCCTTATTTGCCAAAATCATTGCACCCCTGTTGGAAAATCATTCAGTGAAAACTGTAATTCAGTTGTGGGTAAAATGGATTATATGGAAATGAACTCATTGTTAAATAATTGTTTAGGCTCCACATTTTTTAAAAGAGATCGAATGACAAATTCAGAGAAAACTGCTACCTTTTATCATTATCGTTCTGAAACGCCAAAATCTCTTCTGTTAATTCACCATATTAAGTTCTACCTAGTCAGGCCAGTTGACAACACTCTTCAGTGGGAAGGTTGTTACTGGAGACTTGGTTATTTTTCACGATTTAAGGACATGTTTATAGATGAAGTGAGGGGAATCACAAAAGGTGTTTGCAGCTGTTTTACAAGGGAAATTCTTTCTGTGGAGGCATGCCTGCTGCTCAGCATTTAGTATCCGGCTTTTTCATGCCCAAAGATGAGCAATCTGATACAAGACATCGATTTGTATATGCTTTAGAGATGTTTATTCAAATTAATGGAGAAAATTGACCTCATGGCAGAAAGGATACAAAGAAACATCTCAAATACTAATGTAATTCTTACAGAAAAATTCCATTTGGCTAAAATTTGTGCAAAAATGTCGTAAGATTATAATAAAAAAATTTAAAAACAGCTGCTAAACCATAATTGGTGTCCCTGCAAATGGGGGGAAAAATTGTAAATCGGAGAAAGTTTGGCAACCACAATAATGATTTAAGTGTACTTCAAGTAATAAGAAAATTGTTCTGGCGCTTCACACTGGATGCAGATGAGTTTATCCAGACCTCAGAGCAGCTTATGAAACAAATATTAACACCCAATTTTCAAGACAATACAAACCACATTCTCCACATGCTACAGTAAGCACGACTTGGGCGCGCATACTGGTTTGGTCTCTTTAATTTTGACTCGTCAAATATTTTTAAATTAATATTTAGCTGTCTTTTTTACATTTGTTGTTCACCTGAGTGTGTGCACTCAAGAAACCCTCATATTCTCTCCACTGAGTAATCCATGCAGAAAATCTTTACCGTGGTGACGATGATGTACGATACCGTGCCATCTGGTTGCTTTGTTTTGGAACTCTTAATTTATGATTCGTGCTTTAGGGTTATAAAGCTAAAGCGCCACACTGATATGTATTTTGCAGAAGTTAATGCTAAAGCACTAACTTAAATTCAAATTGAATCTGCTCTTTCAGAACCCACAGGCTCCCATTGAAATGTGACATTTCTATGTTCTGTGTGTGGAGAGGAAATGGAACTGCTGCATTACCGGTCTTCACCCGCTTCAAAATAAGAGCATGAATATAAATGTGGCACTACTTGAAGATTACGTAACAGTCAACAACTAAAACTTGAACACAGATGCTGAACTTTATTCAACTGAAAGTTTACAAAGCAGCCGAGTAGAGTAGCTCTTTAGTATTTAAGTAGGGGAAGCTAAGTCTGCAACAAATTAAAATTAGCTTTGCCGTTAGCGAATTTGCAGAAGCGTGCCCTCTACTGAAATTGACCATATTGAAGACAAAGACAAGTACTTTCATGCATTTGGTTGCAAATATATAAAAGGGTTTTTGCATTTATAGCGTCAACAAACACAGGTTAATTGTAGCGTAAAATTTGGCATGCTATGGAGTTGATTTTTATTTTATTTTATTTTATTTTTTTGTCACCTGAAAGTAGTCAGAAAAAAGTCAATCACAAATCTCGTGATTAATTTCTGCCTCAAAGGGTTCATGATGGCGCAATACTGCGCTTCTGAGTGTCAGGACAGACTTTTAAAGGCAGAGTTCACTTTCTGTTCTCAAACAGATCAATAGCTGCTGATTCCAAACTATATATAAATGATGACGGTAATGGGCCATATTCCAGTCTTTCACAGATGATCTCAGTTCATTCTCTCTGACTACATTAGTTGTAAAAAATGTGCTGAATTAGTAACTCCCTGTGCTTCAACTCTCCGGTCAGCAACTAACTTCTGTTTGACATGTTTACGTTCTACATCCGAGGATAATTGAATCCGTTTCAGTCGTTTCATCATTTTTATTTTTCTGCTTTTACTTATCTAGTAAACAGCACTGCTGCCCAGGACTGTCAGATGTTTGGATGAATTAGTCACTGAGAGTCTTCAGATTTCAAACAGACCTTTAGACTTTTCTATTTTAAGTATTATTTTAAAGAGTGAAGTAAAAAAATATTCTACATTGTAGTTGATCAGAGCTCGTTCACAGCTTAGTACTTCTCACCCATCTGGCAACGATATTAATTACTACCCACAATTTAAAAACACAGTTTCAAAATCACCTAAATGTTCCTTTATACAGCTCTTTTAGAGTAATGCGAGTAATTCCCTCCACCTACTACTGTGCAAGAAAGAATTTGGAAACATTTAATGTTGCAAAATACACTTGCACGTCTATTGCTAATGTGCTATTTTAGCAGTAGTATAAAAATTTGGTCCTTTTATTTTTCATTTGAAGCACTTGACTGTCATCTTTTTTGTTTTGCATGTTTGTGCGAATACTTTTGACACTTGCTAGTTTTAATCAAGGTTCTCATGCCGTCAGAATTTCGTACCAGCTCATGCCGAGTTCCAGCTGTAAAGAGTCCTATTTACGATTGCGCATTTATTCAAGTAATATTTCCGGGCATCATAGGCAGATTGAAAAATAAAAAGTAAATTTCTGCCAGACAAAATCTCTAAAATTTTCTAGAAGAAAAATGCAGAAATTTCTGAGTTTCAATACTCGGAATTTTTTGTGTTTCAAAAGAGTCGTATTTACTCAAGAAGTTTAAAAGATTTTTCCTTCAAATTTCTGAGGTTAATCTCAAAATTTGAGTTTTTCCAGATAATTTTCAACTTTTCAAACACAGAAATGTCCTTGTTTTTCTTTTAGAAAATGTCTCATTTTATACTCATTATATTAGCGCCTCATCATTTATGAGCCAGCAGAATCCCTCAGTCATCTCTTGTATTCTTTTTTTTTTTATTTTTATTTTTTTTTATGGTATTCAATTTAATTTGCTTTGGCATTGAAATGTCTTAAATTTGACTTATTGAAACCTGCAGACTCCCTGTGCAATTGATAACTCTGGTTGTATTTCCTCTATCTGTCCAAGTCTCTGCTTTAAATTTACTCTGAAATGTTGTTTGGCTATTTAAATAATGGAATCTGTCCTGTAGTTCCTGCCTGCTAAGCCAAATGAAACCTAGTGACCTGTCCACACAGTGTTCTGCTAGCTAGCCTCAGGCAGATTCCACTTAATGGTGTCATGAAACCAGGAGGCGTGTCGCTGCTGTAGCCTTTAATCTGACGGTATACATTATTTAGTGAGGAGGCTGAGTTTCCATGACGATTTGATGCCAAAGAAACAATATATGGCAACGCCCAAGGAAGCACAATACCAGAAATACGTTTAAGTGATGTTGCTAACGCTTGCCTGCCTTGTGTGGCAGCAGGTTATGATGACAGAAGACTAGTTATAAATGTGTCTACTTGTCAGGTGAAGAATTTAGATGTAATGGCTATTAGCTGCCAGCTTTAACACCAGTCAGTCAGTCGGTCAGGCAGTGCAGCCAGGCACTCGGAAGCTCTTTCATCACTTTCCGGAAACTGGAGACCTCAGTTTGAAGGGCAGCATGACAAAGCATGTTGCCGTGGCGCCAGATTATCACGGGACATGGTTGCTGTTCCAGAGGAGAGCTGCTGCTGCGCATGGAGCCAAGCTGTGTGAGAAACACACACACGCCCACGCGCACACACACACACAGTTCTGCTTTCCAGTGTTTCATCTGAAACCAAAGCCAGTGGCTCACTGCCAGGTTCTGTGCTGTGAGATGAACAGCTGGCTAATAATGTAGACGTATCCTTTTTCTGAAGCACATGAAAACACAAATGGCTTTAATTAGCCTGGTTTCTATCATAAAGTAATTCCGTTATTGATTGATGTTGCCTCTTGTACTGGTATTATAGAACTGAAGCCCACAGAGCAGGCTGAGAAATCTACTGGCTTCGGAATGGGATCCGACATGAACCAGAGGATCTGGATAATTCAGATGTTTTGGCTTCATTAATCATGAAATGGGTGAATTAAAACAAAAACGACTAGATATAAGTGTTGCTAATTATTGCTTTAGCCTAATTTTAGAGGAATGTCTTCAGATTTATACTGTAAGCTGCCTTGTTTTTTACTCATTAGCAGCTAAGTGCTGTTTCGACTGCAGAATTTGCTGTCCTGTGACAGCTTAGCCTCTGATTTATGTTGTGGTTTAATTTGTCAATCTGACATACAGATTTCACACATCCTTCCATCTTTCCTGCATTCCCCAGGTTAACGTCATGTTCTCTGCAGAACAGATACTGCTAGGAGCTTCTACCCCCTTCCCTCCCTTCTTCACTCCCTCTCTTTGCTGCATCCTTCGGTCGCGCACAGCTCTGGCTAATCAGTTTTAGTCAAGTGCAGCCGCTCTTAGGGTTCACACTGATTAATGAACAACACAAAATCCATATTGGCTTTGTACTAAACCAAAACCACACAGACTGACAGCATTTACTTGATCTGACGTGAGATTTTTTTTCCACTGTGTGGTTTTGGTAGCGTTATTGAAAATATATTAAAAAAAATAAATGTAAATCCAGTCTATTTCAGACATTACATGAGTTCACAAAAACAAGAGATTCAATTGTTTTTGTGAGATACTCAAAATTCTACAATTGATGCTGGTATGTTATACATCCCTAGTAATAATACAGCCCCTTTATGAAGGTTTTCCTACTCATCTAAATCGAAGGCAAAATATTGAAACAAAAGTTTCAAAATTGTAACTTTTTTGTGTTTCCAGAATTTAGATAAATATCTCAGAAATATCAAACTGTACTTTCAGGATTCTCTGTTCAATGTAGAATTATCCAGTTCAGCTTTACTCAATATATGGTCACAAGAGTTTGAACTAGATTGTCCACTCTCAATGAAAAGCTGTCCTTTAGCCCAGATGCTAGTTGTACCCTGAAGTAGACATTTTCAGTGCTTTTGTAACCATGTCAACTAAACCAACATGTGGTTTTGATTAGTCCACTGTGCAAATTCTCAGTTCAAAAACTATGTACTTTACTTCAGAATAATTATATTTAAGTATAGCTAATGGTAGAGAACAACTAAAAGAAATGTCATGCCGTATTTAGCACTGTGACATCAATACCATTCTACTTGGGTTTACAGTCTAATTACAGTTCTATTCAGATTCCTGATAATATTCCTTTAAAAAAGAAATCTAATTACATACGAATATTATCTCCAACAACTCCGTTAACTAGCTGACGGAGGGATTTCTCTGCTTTTCATGTGTTGATGGAGTGAGGAAATGGTTTGGATTTGTATTTTATCTTTGTAGCTGATTCAGATGAACCAGCTGCCTTCAGGACAAAGAAACAAGTAGCCCATCGCCGTGTTGCATCGTTAATCTCGTCTCATCTTCTGTAGGATGTTAAAGTTTATTCACATCCAGCAGAGCTGGATCAGTCTTCCAGTAGCTTCGTATCTGCTTGCTGTGTTCCTGGTTATTACCCACAATGCTTCCTGTTTTCTGCGTCAGCGGCTCTCCTCTTATCCCCTGATCTCTTGGATATGCTTTTGGCATTCTTGTTTTATCTCCATTACATCACTTTTTTTCTTTTAGTTATTTTCCTGTTTCTTTTGTAACCATTGCAGGGAGTTTCTCATTTGAATATCTTTTTGAATTGGCTTTCGATTACAGGTAGTTGTTGGAATGAGCTTTGTTTGTTTTGCTTTGTTGTTTTTTTTTTTTTTTAAAGCTTCACATTGTCTTGTAGTTCATGTGGTACTGCAGTCAGTGGGGAGAAGAGTTTTATTTCAGGGAATTTACCTCATGAATTTCAGAGGTAAATTTAAAAAATAGTGCCAAAATGTTCAATTTGTTAAACATTTTCAAATATTTATGAACAGTAGTTCTTTTTTTTTTTTTTTAATACAGCCATATTCCAACCTGGTGCAGAACATTAATCTTTGTGAAATGTAAATTATAATGGAAATGGATTTCCTTCCTGGGATTTTCTGTGCTGATCAATGACTAACTCTGTTCTGAAAACGTCTGTGATTCAGTTTGATGTGCATCCATGTTGCTTCTGTTCTATTTTTAGCTGCTTTGTAATCATTCAGGAAGTCTGCGCCGTGTTTCTAAAGAGGCCGTCTTCTGACCCGTGTGCTCCGTGACGCTGCACCCGCACACTGTGTGAAAGTCGGCTGATGGCTGGTCTTGAGTTTAGCTGCTCTATGACATCATATGACCTCCCCCCTCCTCCCTCTCTGTCTCACCCAGCATTAAATCAAAGCTTCAGACTCATTAAAAACAAACTGAAAATTAGTCCAGTCCATAACGAAGTCTCTTGATGTATTTTTATTTATTTTTTTTTCTGGTTTGGTCTGTCCTTCACGAAGTCCCATCAGTTTGTCCTTCCAGATAACTTTCTAAGCCAGTGGAGACCCTCAGTGAAATGTTTCTAATTTTATTTTACTCCTTGATGCTCCAAGTCGATACCAGCACCACTCTGGCAGTAAAAGCTGCCGCCCAAACTAAATAATTTAACCTCTATTGCTGTCTGTCATCACTTTTTTTGTTTTTTTTATTTTCATGTCTGTGTTTGTCCTCAGGAATATGAAACAAAGAGTGGCAAAGCTGGACCTGGCAACCCGACATCCCCCAGGCAGGGAGTGAGGAAGAACCTGGACTTTGAGCCCCTCTCCACCACCGCGCTCATCCTCGAGGACAGACCTGCGTACGTTTCCGCCTACCACTGTCTCCATTAACATAATCATTGGAGCTTATGCTTCATGTTTTTTCCACTTACCCCTCACTTTGTTAAAAGAAAAAAGCTTCACCTTTCCTGTCTGTTTTGTTTGTTTTTAACTGTTTTCTTAGACCTCATTCTCTGCTGCTTAGTTTATATCATTGTAAAACAACTAATTCATCAAAATTTCCTCTTGGAATACCAGGAGTTTTTTTTTTTTTCCACCTGCTTTATGTGGAATGTGAACACTGGATTATATCCCAGTGTTCACATTCATCCCATTTCTTTATCAGGTTTATCCGGTAGAATATGTTTTCTTATAAGTGATCACATTTTTATAACTACATCCTTTAACATTAAAAGTTTGGGGTTTTTTTTCTGCAGTTGCTATTTTGTGAAACGTAGCTGAAATTTTAAAATTTCAAATATTAAAACTTGCCACATTCCAAACATGGTCAGTATTTATTTTGTATTGGCTGAAGTCGAAGCAGTCTCTGTCCTATGTCCTCTTCTGGAGACGTTTTCAAGTGTTACCCAGTAATCAGTTTGTTGCTAGCTGTTTTGAAACATCAAAATTTCCAAAATGGAAATTTTGATGTTTTTCAGGCCTGGGCAATAAATTTATTTGATCAAATTTTAATGGAATTGAAAGATATAATTTTTGGAAAATTTGGACTTTCTTTTTCTAATGCACTTCTTGAGTTTCCATAGTTCAGAGATGTCTGTATGCCCAGGGCAGCCATCTTGTTTTACAAGTTCTACTTTTGACATTGAATTCAGGTCAACTCAGCGTTGAAATATAAGTGTCAGGCTACAAAAATATTTTTTTTTTTATTACCAGCATAAAGTCAAAAGGATGTGAGAACAAATTTTTAATATTCACCCAGCTCCTTTTTAATTGCAATAGATCACAAATCAGTCTGGGGTCCAAAAATGTAAAACTTTGTGGAAACAAAAAGTAAAATTTAAAGCAGATCCGAACATGTGCTGGTGGATTACATGCAGCTTGTGATGGAGTGTAGAGTTTTCTCTACAGGACTGGTGTGTCTCTTTAGGCCACAGACTTGCTCCTCATAAATGATGCAGGTAGAGCTCGGAAAACACACACATAGCTGCTCAATCATTTCCCCTGACACACACACATCTTTGTTTTTGCAGTAATCTGCCTGCCAAACCTGCAGAGGAGGCCCAGAAACATCGACAGCAGTATGAGGAAATGGTGGCCCAGGCCAAGAAGAAAGGTCAGCCAGCTGCACTCCTCACTGAACCGCATCAACTCGTCATATATTGTTTTGTTTGTTTGTTTTTTGTATTGTTAAATTGTCTGTTTGTCTTCTGCAGAGCTGAAGGAAGCTCAGAAAAGGAAGAAGCAGCTGGAGGATCGCTGTAAGCTGGAGGAGAGCATCGGCACCGCGGCCCAGATCTGGAACCAGGAGATCCTACCCAACTGGAGCACAATGTGAGTCATGTTCTTCCTCTCTTTATTTTCAAAAAGCCACATTTGTATGTGGTACAGTAAATTAAATAAATGCAAAATTCTATGTTTGACTTAAGTTAAAAAAGAGAGAAAAGATTAGTTAACATTGGATAACACTTTTCTTCCATCTGTATCCTTCTGGTTTTTGTAAAAACAGAAATGAAGCATATAAAACCAAACGGGAGAATTATCACAGCTGTAATAATTCTATATTATTTAGATCATTATATGATCTATAGATTAACATCACAGTAGACTGAATCAATGAATATTGGTTATTGTGGCATCTTTTCCTAATATTTTATTCATTCTAAACATTCTCAGTTATTTCCGGCACATATTTATTGATTTATATTTTTCCCATTTATTCATCCATCCAGCCATTTTCTTCCGCTTTTCCAGGGTCGGCTCGTGGGAGTAGCAGCTCAAGAAGAGAAACATTTCTCACTGAAACATTCATGGGTGACATTCCCAGCATACTTGCCACGTCTGAGGCTCATTTAATCTCAAAACCGGACACACTAGTAATACTTGTTATTCATGTACCTATCCACCTTATTCCTGGCCCCCATGAGGCTTTGTCTGATTTATGGGCCCACTTCCGCTGCTAACCGGAACTGCCATGGGTTTACATGTTAGTAACTCGTTAACCGGCTTTCCACAGGGGTTTTAGGCTGTAAAATATGTGGGAACTCCAGCTGTCAAAGCTTGCATGTAGCAATGTTGTTTTACAGCTACCTACAGCTAATGCGGGGAGGAATGGCGACTTGAAGAAATGACCGCAAATAACCCGCATTAGCATATTTAGCTACTTCACTGACTCAGTTGCTTCGGATGCGGGTTTTCTTCCCGTGACTTTCTATCCACACAGTGAAATTAACACATAAAGCATTTTGGGTTTTCTCTTCAAGTTAATGTGTGATTCGGTTCAGTTCGAGGCCAGTGGGCAGATTCTCCATATTACGGTCTGGGGCGCAGCAGCAGCTGCGGTCATTTCTCTGCTGATTTACAGCAACACTCAGCAACGGAGAACTTCTGTGAATAAGGGGGATAGGATACTTTCTCTACTTAGTTGGTCTATTTTAGTTTAGAGTAGACCAACTAACATCTCTTCATGGTCCTAAACATTGTTTTAATACCACATTAGCTGCTACAACCGAACTCATGCGGTTGTTGTAAAAGGAGTTGTGAAAATCTAAACAGGAAGTAGGAACCAGATACATTGTGTTGGGGATTACCTGTTATTTCCTGCTCTGGCAGTGGAGGCAGTAGCTGCTGCAGTTGGATAATATCGCCCCCATGTGGCACTGATCAGTAATGGACTCTTTAAAAAAAGAGAGGAAAGAAAGTTCTAAACCAGCCTGAGTTTTTTTTTTTTCTGTGTGCAGGTGTACCTCCAGGCGAGTGAGAGACCTCTGGTGGCAAGGCATCCCTCCAAGTGTCAGAGGGAAAGTGTGGAGCCTGGCTGTGGGCAACGAGCTGAACATCACACATGGTACATTATTATTATTATTATTGTCATTCTTTTTTTGTTGTTGTTAATTTCAGTTTTAATTTCAATTTACAGAGTTCTAGTTCAGCTCACCCACCTGTTTCCTCTTCCAGCTCTCCTCTAGCTGCTGGAATTCATAAAAAATAAATCCAATATCTACAAGTTAAAGGTTAAAAAAGGCTGTAGTGTCATTTTTCAAACACTAATTTGTGTCCTTATTGGCTGAGTAATTTATTGATATACTTAATTGAAATCTAGGTAAGAAGAGTTGACTATGTAGGAGAAGTTATATTATCCTGTTCCTATAGACCCATTGGGAGTGAGGATGTTTACAAAACAGCTAAGTAAATGAATGTTTTTGAATTTATCCTGAAGAAGCTAAGTTTGCTAGCTGTTTTCAAGGCCAGCTAATTCACTGTATGAAAAATGATCTGCGCTGTTGGTGCAAGTATACTTACCACCGATGGGGAAAAAATGTGCAGTTTGACGGCTCAAAATATAACGCCTCCTCTCCTTTATCGCCATGTCGTTCTGAAAGAACAACGTTAAAGGGTTCCTCTGCAACTTTCAAGAACATGACATTTAATCTCCAGCCCTGACTATAGCAGAGGCTCATTAGATGCATGAAAAATCCAAAATATAGTTGTCCTGTATCACAATCTTCAGAAAGTAGCTTTTATTCTACTTGCCCTTGTTGGGCAGTTTATAGATACTTTCTGTAGGAATATAAACGTGCTGATGAGAGGTGATTGTTGAACATGATGGAGGTCACTGGCGCTCCACTCATCAAATTCAGTACTTAGATCTGAACACTAGAGGGCAGCAACAAGTAGGATGAATGTGTTCTGAAATGTAAACACCTCTCTGATCTCTCCTCTTGTCCTCCACTCAACGTCGTTAACCTTTGCCCTCTTCTTTCTCATATTGATTGACCTGCTGTCTCTGCAGAGCTGTATAACATTTGTCTGGCCCGGGCGAAGGAGAAGTGGAGAAGCACAGCAGTTCCCTCCACTGACACCGAAGGTAGAGGCAAAAAGCAAAATGTGGATTTCTTTGTTTTTCATTTCTGATCCAAGTAAAACTCCCACATGACGCAACGGGATTTCTTCAAGACATTTTAGATTCTTCGGACCGCGAGTCGAGCCTGGAGCTCATCAAGCTGGATATCTCCAGAACTTTCCCCCAACTGTGCATCTTTCAGCAGGTGAGTGACAGGAAGCTTCATGAAGGTTGTATCCAGAATGCAGCTGCAGACATGTTGAACCTGATTAAACAGGTGAGCCATGTTGAAAGCTGTACAAGTGAAAGGGAAGCTCATTCTTGGTTCTTTTGTCTTTACTGGGTCTCTGTTCAGGGCGGGCCTTATTATGACGTGCTGCACAGCATTCTGGGAGCATACACGTGCTACCGGCCAGACGTCGGCTATGTAAGTCCGTCCAAACACTTCCCTACTTCCTGTGATGAGATTACATCTCATCTCTTGTCATGTTGGGTGTTTATCATCCATATATATGTGAATTACGTTAAGAAAAATGACTCATGGATAGAAAAGCTCTTTTAATGACCAGGCCTTTATTCAGATAAACCTTTACATGTGATTATTTGTCATTTAGTATTTGTTTTGTATTGATATTTATACTGTTGTTTCATACATTTGATTTTTTTTCCATCTCTTTTTAAAACTTTTTTATTTATTTTTTATGCCAGTGCTATAGCGTTTCTCTATTGGTATCTTCAGATTATTTGTTGGTTTTTTTTCATATCAGCAATAAAAAATTATCTGAGGGAACAATAATAGTCACACCAATATTTATAATCCACTTTTAAATCATGTCCATCTTTTTTATGTATACATCTCTTTTTTATGACTGAACTGGGTAAATTTGATCTTGTTCTTATATAAAATGACTCGAGTCTATTTAACTATGTATATGCACTCATTAACTAGAATAATATACACAGAATATAATAATAATAATAATAATAATACATCATATTTTTTAGTACTTTTTTGGACTTTACAAGAAAAGAAAAAAAAAAAAATCTAATAATTTTGGTCCATGATGAACTAGAAGCACAAGATTTCTCTATTTTCCTTGATAAAATGATATTTGAAAAACGGCCTGCTAAATTGTTTATGTAAATATGTGTTTATGTGTGTGTCTTTAAAAAATAATATAAAGTAATAGAAAATATAAATAAACTAAGTTACAGAATACGCAGGGTGACTGTGAATTATGTAAAAATTACAGCATCGGCACAATGGATGAAGATATTCCACTAAAAGTGCTTTGAAATGAAGTTTTCATTAAATTAAAATGTGACGACCGCAAAAGTACAACTCCCAATTACATCACGCTACTTGGTTAAATATGATTACAGTTACTGTTTCTAATTGTATTTTTCAACCTTCATGTCTGTAGCGGTCACAGTCAATCTGATACGTCTCAATAGGCGTCGTTTAAGGCTATTTTCCCTACATTTGGTTGCCCTCTTCTCTACTAGCTTTGGGGAAATACCCACTATGTCACAGTGCAGTGGAACATTCTTAGAATATCGTAGCATTAGCATAATATTTTACCCTGTCATTTAACACCATGGAAACGCTGTAGGGAAATATTAAATGGACTTTCTGCTGTTGACCACAGGAATTCTTGTAGAGCATGAAAAGGTAAATATAGCACAGCACAAGCCTCCCACTCAACACCAACGCCCATGCTTTCTATCATTAAGCTGTTAGAGTGCGGTTCAAGTCGATGTCAGCTTCTCGGATGTAATTTTCACCTGAGTGGGCGCTGTGGAGAAGCTGAGTGGGTCCAGCTTATGAAAGGTGAGCAGTCAATATCAGCTATGACTCTGGCATTTTAGCAGAGTACGAAAAGTTCAAAAGCAATAAAATACGCTGTTGGTGTGACTAATAAGAACTCTAATTGATCTGATGAGTTTAAAAAAATTAATTTTAACTTCAGTAAAGAAATAATTTTTTTTTTTATTGCTCCCTGTCTAGTCCTTATTGTGTCTTAGTTTTAATGGCTAATATTGAACAAAAACACACTCTAGCTCTGCAGGATGGGAAAAAATGTCTGATTAAAAAAATAAATAAACATCAACACATGTCAAATCAGTGAATCTTTTTTATTCCTTCGTAGTAAATTAGATGTCAAATCAACTTTGATGTGTCAAGTTGATTGTTTTCATTACTTTTTATGAATTTATATCAATGTCAATGCATCCTTAAAAACTTTTAAATTCATGCATCTAAAATTAGGGCCTTAATATGCCTCATATTCATTAAAAAAAGTAAGATAATCTCATGTCTTAAATTTTGCTTTCACGTGGTTATTTCATGTTTATTCTGTATATTTTTTTCTTTTGGGACTTTTCTATCAGACAAATATTTGAGTCGCACTCAGATGTCTTTGCGAATTGACTGCAGACAGTTGAGGCTACTGCTAACTCACTGCTAACATACTCTTGCTACCTACCTAGCTAACTCGCTAGCTTCTTTGTGTCAAAGTTAAAATTTGTTGCCAGTTTGCTGGATGAAGTTTGCACATTTCTGTGGAGATATAGGTCTTAAATTTCATTCATAATGGTCCTGAAAAGTCTTCATTTTGAGTTGCAGAAACTGCAAGTTTCAAAAACTAAGTTTTTGACTTTAAAAGCTCAAAATAGCAAAATTACGACAGTCAAACATCAGTAGTAGTAAAATGATATGGGCTCAGGACAGTCAACAAAATAAAATGAGGCACTTTGACACAACTAAAGAGCTTTATTGTTCAAATAATTTCATTTTTGAGCTTTTTAGCGAATCAATCTGTGAAATTAAAAAGCCACAGCATCACGGAGCGCTCTTTGAATTATGTGAGCTGTGATGTCGGCTCTGTTGCTGTTCAACCGCAGCCCCACGCTGCTGTTTATACACTTATATAGAAATGACTGTGACTTCCTGCGCTGACCCCAACCCATCTCTGCACACACATCTGTGCACTCACCACTGCATCTACAGTTTATGAGCATCAGCCTCAGTTTATGTGAATCTCCTCTGTTTTCAGTCTGGTTAACAATAAAAGCTCCTTGTATTGACAAAGTGAAAGTTCAGGTGTTGAGTCATGGCCGTGCTCTGAGTCACTCGGACACAAATCACTCCGACTCGCCTCTGTAGCTGTCAGCCCGTTTGTGGCTGTGTTTTTTTTAAAATCATTTCTTCTTACTGCCTTTGTCGTGCTCAGGTGCAGGGGATGTCGTTCATCGCCGCCGTGCTCATCCTCAACCTGGACACAGCCGACGCCTTCATAGCTTTCGCCAACCTGCTCAACAAGCCCTGTCAGATGGCCTTCTTCAGAGTTGACCACAGCCTTGTTAGTAGAACACATGTTCACAAACACACACACGCACACACACCAACACTCTGAAACCACATCATACATACAAAAAATCACACGTGGGGAGCCTCTTTGCAAACTTCATATTTATTCTGACCGAATGTTTGGGTAGGAAATAGAACTAAAGGGATTCTCAAAAACTACGCAGGGGACTTTACTTCAGGGATTTACCCGTCAAATATTAATATCTGTCTATCCCAATGTGGGGGGCGGGGGGGAATCTATGTTGAGTATTGGTGGCAATGTTCCTGAACCATAAGGTTGGATCTGAGCAACATAATGTTTTATAATTTCTTTTCCATAATATTCAGAAATTATTGCTCAGTCTGAAGCATTTGAAAGGTTTTATGCAGTTTATTTTTACATGTTTGACCAATGTAGTCAATCTATTTTTGGTTGATTAGTTTCTTTCTTTTTTTTTTTTTTTTACAATGGTTGTGATACTCCTAATTTCACTGACTGAATAAATGAAAGTTATTTTTACATTTGATCAAGCTTGCGAAGCTGTTTATGTACTTAAGTGTGCTGTTCTGGTGCAGAGTTATCAGATAAATGAATTATTCAGTAGTCTGTGTTTTTAAAATAAAAAAAAAAGAGACTGTAAGTCAATTCAACTATTTCTCTGCATCAGATAAACTTCAGATATCGGTTTTGGAAGTGAATAAGTGAATAAAGTGGATTGGTGCATCCCTACTCTGTCCTATCCAATGACTGTTAAATGTTGCTGTCTTGGTAACACTTTGGCTTGTTTCCATGGTTTCCCCTCTCTCCCGTTTCCAGATGTTGACGTACTTTGCAGCATTTGAAGTGTTCTTTGAAGAAAATCTACCAAAGCTCTTTGCACATTTCAAGAAAAACAGCTTGACTCCTGATATTTATTTAATTGACTGGTGAGTTTTTCACTTTTACACATTTCTACAACTTTTTGTTCTGTTTTTTTTTTTAAGTTTTTTTTTTATTGACCTTCTCTGAATTTGACTGGGTGCTTTAGATGGTTTTGAGCCAAACATTACAGTTGCTCCGTCAGTCGGCATGTGGAGCTGGTAATGTGTTCACCTGCATGCAGAGTGAACTTTGCGCTCCATGTTGCTGTAGGGGAACTTCATGCTGCCTGCGGGTCACATTTAGAACCTCAACTGGGTTTCTGAGAAAACAGGATGGGCTCAGTTTGCACATCGGTCTATGTTAGTGGTCTGTACTCTACTAGAGGAAATTCTCTTTACTCTCACTTGCAATAATCTCACTTCCATTGGAGGGTGCACTTTTAAATGTGTTTCCCCTTTTCTTAATGTCATATTGTAATTAATAATGTAAAATGTCGTTGGTCGATATTGTCCTATGTCATTTTATTCCATCTCTCTTCTAGAGAAGTGGAATGTACACTTTTTATTACACTGTTTGTTTATGAGATGTTTAACACCAATATGAAACACTGAGGTGTCAAACCACAAACTCAGAATTTTCATCCGTGGCTGCGTTTGCGTTGAGCATAGAATTGCGCAACTTGGAGTTGCAAAAACAAATGCACGCAACGGCAGTTTTCAAAGAAGTCACATTTTTACAATAAAAAAATTTTGACCAAGGATGAGGTTTTTTTTTTTTTGTTTGTTTGTTTGCTTTTTAACTGTGTTGAAATTCAGGCATTTTGCAAAACTGCGATAGAAACACTTCATTCATCCCCGTTTGTGTACAACAACACGGCTATTGCAAAACTGTTTTCTCTCAACATTAAGAGTATTGAAAGTTTTGCTCATACTTTTAATGAAAATGCTTAATGAGGAAAACATGTTGCAAGTTACAAAGTTGGCAGTTTCAGACATGACTGCTAACACCTCCTGATAAAGCCTGTCGTAGATAATTGGATCTTTGCAGTTTGATAACGAGCTCCATCAGGTCAACAATCGATCAAAACAAACCTGGCACCTCAGAAAAATCGCTCCTGTTTTCCTTAATCGGTGATGGTTTGTGTTCAGACTCCCAAACTAGTGCAGGAAAAAAAAAAGTGTCCCAAGTTGCCTTGAGTGAGTTCAAATCATAATGTTTTGCACCATTAAGTTCTTTCTGATCACTCAGAACAAACGATGATTCCTGGTCTAAAAGTTTCCAGTTAATTCTGATGGTAGTGCTGACATCATGAATGTAAATGAATTGATTACCCCTAAATAAACTATTACTTTCCTCTGTTGTCTCTTGCAGAGAGATGCAGTTTTAATTTGGCTGCCATTTACAGTTTCGTCCTATTTCTTGTTTTTTCCCTTTCCTCCCAGGATCTTCACACTGTATAGTAAGTCTTTGCCACTGGACCTGGCGTGCCGGGTGTGGGACGTGTTCTGCAGGGATGGCGAGGAGTTCCTGTTCCGCACGGCGCTGGGCGTGCTGCGCCTCTACCAGGACGTCCTGACCTCCATGGACTTCATCCACATGGCTCAGTTCCTCACCCGCCTGCCTGACCTCATCCCCCCTGAGCAGCTCTTCCAGCACATTGCAGCCGTTCACATGACCAGCCGGAACAGGAAGTGGGCCCAGGTACTGGTTCATCCACTGGGTCTGTTTCACAGTGCATTGCAACAGGATTCACTCTCTTTAGACATTTAATTTTTATTTTTAATCAGAATTTTGTCCATTCTTCTGCTCAAAATAGCTGAGGCTGGATAGAGGTCATCTTTGAACACCAATTTCAAGTCTTGCCAGACATTCCCATTTAATTTTGATCTGAACTTTGACTGGGCCATTTTGGCACTTGAATATGCCTTACACTAAACCATTCCACTGTAGCTCTAATTGTATGTTCAAGGTCGTTATCCTGCTGGAATGTGAAGCTCTGTTTAGGGATGCACTGATGTGAAAATCTGGGCCGATATCAGTATCCGATTCTAATACTGCCGTTATGGATTGTAACCAATATTTACTGATATATTGTATTATACAGTATTTTCCCCAATGTTTCGACATGATGAAAAATACTGCCGCACTGACTACGCTTCCTCGATGCGTCAGTAAACCCTCCATGTACTTATGTCTCTTGGACGATACCGATATTGATGCCAATATATCGTGCATCGTTAATTCTATTGTTTGGTGAACTCTACTTTTCACACATTTATACATTTCAGATTTTTAAGTGTTCAGTCAGAGGCTTCTTTAGAACCGCTGCAACACAGACAGGAGAGCCCTCCTTGAGACCTCAATTTCCCTTTAGGGTTAAAGTGTTCTTGAACTGAATGCTCTGTCTGTTTCTCCTTTGACTATTTTTAGCATTTTAGAGACGCAATTAGAAAAGTTTGAGACGTTTGAACGCTTTTTGTTTTGTATTTTCTGCTTCGTTTTATTTTCATGCCGTCCGTGAGAAGCGAGAGAGTATAAACACGCCTCTGCTGCCTTCCATCCTCGCAGGTCCTGCAGACACTGACAGAACAGAAGAAATCTGGAGCGAGGCTTTCCGGAGCCGAGGCGCTGAGCTGAGGTCAGAGGGAAGGTCACACACTAATCCACTCAGACCCCCTCCAGCTTTCAGGGCATCCTGCACCTGAAAGAGACAGAGACACCCTCTCCTCTCCCGCCTCCCATCAGCGTGTGGTGGGAGTGAACTACCGTAGCTGCTGAGTCGGAGCTCTCCTTCGTGTCGCCGCTCAGACCCTAAACCAGCATCCACCAGGAGGGTCTGCCGGTCAGGAAGCACCGGGAGGTGAAAGGAATACGAGGCCTTATTTTCCTGTTTTTCTCCCCGACACCCAACACGAAGCCCAGCAGTGAACTGGAAACTGTAGCTGGGAAACGGTGAAGAATGTATCGCACTCCCACTGTCATGAACACCAGGCTGACTCAGATCTCCTCAGGTGGGGGGAGGAAACCACAGAGGCACCACTGAAGTTACTCCACCAGTCCCTCCACCTGCCGCCGGGTCCTCTGCTGTCGGCTACCTGAACCGCGATCCATTCGTCTTGTCTCTTTCTTCCTCTGGTTACAGTGACAAGAATCACAAACTTTTTTTTTTTTCCCTTTTTTTTTTTTTTATCTTCTTCTAGATGTGTACCAGTCAGGGAACATCACTCCTTGTTAATTCCCACTTTTTGCTTTCAAAACGACCATGCTTGTTTAAAATGTGGCCTGTGCATCTGTTTGCACATTTATCATTTCCTCATGGTGTGTTCTGCGTGTGTGTTATTTAGTCAGGCTTGTTTTCTGAATCATTCCATTCTGTCGCGTTAAAATCCACGAAGCTGCAGCTCGAGCACATGCTGACTCTGCAGCATGTAACTAATGAAAACTCTTCACTGAGGTCATATAAGCTGCCTGGGAAATTATTTTTATTTTTGCATCAATGAAATTGGATTAACTTAAAAAAAAAAAAAAAAAAAAGTGGAAAAGTTGGTCTAAACACTGCAGATGTTGATTTCTTTTTCATGCTTTTAATGTGTTTATGGTACATTTCAGCTTTGTAGTATCCTGGTGTGTGAAGTCTTTTTGTGCGGTTATTTAATATTTATCAGAACTGTGACAAGATATAAAATTGAAATGAAGGCTTGTGGTGAAGTTCCTCAGCAAATGAGAGGTGTGTGAACATGTTAAATGTCGAAACGGGACCGGTTTACTTGATTTACGATTTGATCGAAGAAACATTTTATTCGTCTGCGTTAAAATTTGTCCAGATGATACATGCGATAGTAAAATGAACTCCGGATTCTCAAGCAGTTCAGAATGTGCAAGTTCTGCCTCGCTGATGGTGTAAATTGAAGAAGGAGCCGTCGGGGGCTGATGGTGACTGTTTAAGAGCTTTAATAGAAAGTATAGTTTATGTCTGAAGCTGCAACATGTCATTGATTTTTAAACATGAACGCATGAATTAATGAAGTTTCCCAGCAAACTGTTTTTCTTACATTTTCCTTTAGCACTTTCTTCCATGAGGCAGCCATATTGAATCTTGAAGTTGCATTGGGGAGGCTCCTCCCACTTTTGGAACAGGCTCCAATATATTTTGAAGAACCCGTAGAAACATGGCTTCTGTATGCAAGTTAAAACAAGAAATGTTAAGAGTCAACAATTATTCCTCCCGTAAAATAACACAATAGATTATTGCAGTCAGGGCCGGATTTAGAAGTACAAGGGTCTATAGCAAAAAAAAAAAAAACATCGAACTCATGCAAATTACAGACCATAATAGGTCCTGTTGTATGTCTGCAGATGACTCCATTTTGATCCCAAAACGATTCATTTCAAATATCCGAGAAGTTTAAATTAATAGAAAAAAAAAAAACACCAAATGCAAAATTAATCCATGAACTCAATATGCAATATGATGTTTGCGAAAGATACAAAGTACAAAAGATGCAAACAAAACACATTAAAGTGTTTTGTTTTTGTTTTTCCACCCACACATCTCAGAGCCCTGGTCTTCTGCCCATGTCAGCACTTTCTAAAGTCTGGCTCGGATTGCAGTTACAACCAGAGATTTTCAGCCAATTCACACTTGCCTTAATACCAGAAACGTTCCCTCACCTAAACACACGTTAACACACTACACGGCTGCTGCTGGTTTAAACGCTGCTGCTCCAGAGCGCAGCAGGATGCATTCAAAGTACGACTGGCTGTAAATGTCTTGGATGTTGGGGATCAGATGTTGGCTCTGCTTCAGTCAGACTTCTGTGGCCTTCACAGTGGATTCACACTGTGGTAAACGTGTCATCCCGTCATAACCAGGTGACACCTGCATTGACATTGTCGTCATCCGTAAAGTTAAAGTAACACCTTAAGGTTCCACATAAAGCAACTAAACATGTATTGAAACTTTTCTTTATTTTTTATTTTTTTTAGCCCCATTTTTAATCTAATCAGTTTGAAAGCATAGATTGGATCTGAAGGTCAGCTGTGGATGAAATGAGTGTGTCCTCTTGCTTGTTTTGCTGCTGATTTGTATTATTATTATTTTTTTTTTACGTGAGGCTACTTTCGTTTTCGGTGGTCCCAGTGGGACCACGCTCTCGAAGTACACCGAAGTCTTGAGATGACTTGAAACCAAAAATCGCTTCTGACTTGTCGGATTCTTCTCACACATCTTTTGGCTGTCTTTAGTCAGTCTTCTGTTTCTTTTCTGCTTTCACATCATCATCTGTCTGCACCTCACTCCCCTCCACCCACCATTCAACTCCTCCACTGTGGTTTTTTTTTTTAAAGAAAACCACACAGGACTGCAATAAAGCTTTTTGCACAAACATGTCAGCCTTTGCATTGAGTTGTGCCTCGCATCATCTCTTCATGTCATCGGTCACGGTTAAACGGGTTTCCGTCTTTTTGTTTTCGTGTTGTTCTCACTGACGTTGCCGTGCCGGTCCTTTCTCTGTAATCTGTGCTTGTGGTAAGAAGGTAATTGCACAAAGATGTTGGTTTCGAACATGTTACATTAAAGTTGAAAGCTGGTGTTATCAATCAACACTACCTGTCCTTCCTTTAATCCACAGCACTGAGAACACACACACAGAAATACTCAAGCAGACGTGTCATTTTCCTTGGCTCACTAATCGGGTTGATTTGTTTTATTTTATATAGTCACTTTTGGGGGGTTTTTTTCCGAGTACCGTTGAAGACTGAGGGCCGTCATGCAACTGTATTTCACTTGGAAAATGTGCATAAATGATGGTTTTATCATAATAAAAAGCTGTACATACCCTCCTGCTTTTTTGAGTCTTTGTTAAATCTACAGATGTGTGTGTAAAAAAAAAAAAAAAAAAAAAAAAATTGATTGTGAAAAGAAATATTTTTTGACACTTTGGTTACGATAAAGGTCAGCCTGTGGTTCAGTTGTGGTATAATGGAAGCCCGAGTTGAACATTCGCATTGTTGGTTTGGTGTTTCTCTTCTTCCTCTTCCTTCATAGAGAACCTTTGTTATTACGCCAAAGGTTTTCAACAGGACTCCGGTCATGAGAGTTTCTGGCCACTGAACCAGCTTTTGGTACCTTTTCAGTGTGAGCTGCGAACCAAGTCCTAGCTAGAAAATGAAATCGGCATCTCTATGTCTTGTCAACAGAAGGAACCAAAAGTTGCTCTAAAATGTCCTTGTAGATGGCAGACTGCTCCCCAAACCTTCAGAAACTTCACTCTCAACTCCAACCAACGAGGTTTCTGTGCAACCACCCTTTGTCTAAAAACTCTTGGTTTCCAAATGGAATCCTTTATGTTTCCGTCTGGAAAAAGGACGTTGGCTCACAAAGTGATCACTAAGTTGGGCTCGACTCAAGCAGGTTGTTTAATAAAAATGTTCTTGTCATCAAAATTGCAAGTGTTGCCTAAAAACGAGAGAAACCAGGACGATGACTCGGTTTGCTAACGTTTGCCTAGTCAGTCACTTTTTCCTCGAACTACGACGGACAGGTGGAATTTACCGAGAAAGAAAAACGTCATGGATTGTTGCATGGCAACGAGTTAATTCGCATTTAGAAATATGCCTTTGTGTAATTTGTACCGACTCTCATTCTTTAATTTGCTTTGAGGATGTTGCAGTTTTTCTTAATCTCATGATGACATTCCTACAAACTTTAGAGATTATGTCAGAATGTCTACAAATGAGACGCACAATCTCATTTTCAAGAGCAACCCTGTATGACGGCAGCCTTTACGAGCGTCACCATCCACATCCCAGCGATGGCGTATCCTACTTTCAAAGGCATCAAAGTATAAGCCATCAAACCTGTTCTTCTTTCAGCAGTGCTTTCAGCTCACTGAGTGTCAATTGCTCTATCAATTTAGACTCTCGCTGAAAGTCATTCCAGACTGAGGGGGCGGCGTATTTAAATGCTCTCTTACTAATATCAGTTCAGTTGTTTTTCTCTCTAACCCAGGTACGATGCCTGCGCTGCGTAGGATTCATCTAGAATCCTAGATGAATCGACTCCAACCTCGGTCCGTGAACGGCTTCGGCTCGACGACGGCAGCAGATCTCCCTGTTGCTGAAGCCCCTTTTCTCATCTCAACCCAACAGATTTACTTTCGCAAGTGGAGCAAGTACAGCTTTCACCATAATGCTCCTCTTGAGATGTATAGAAAGCAGGCATCGGGGACCGGGCGTCGAAACCCGGAACCGAAATCTGAACGGCTGCATCAACGGATGTAAGCTGAATAAGTCAGGTCATTTCCCTCGTTTGAATCAGTCGTGTGGAAAAGCCTCATTTTCCGCATATGTGGAGGTTGTTCCTCCGTAGACGAACCTCTCAGAAATTTCCCTTCCGTTTGAATTCAAACTGGGTTACGTTGTCTCATTTCATTTCTGTGGTCAAGGCAACCACAGAAAGAGACAACCATGTGTGGTGATGACATCCAGGCTGGACAGAGATAAAACTTTGACTTTAAGGGTTTGTCGAGAAGCCACGGCGAATGAGATCATGTGCAAATGGAAGGAAATCTGCAACCACCAACATAATCTGCGACTGTTTGGTCAAGACTCGAAATGACCAACGATGCTGGGATGAATTATTGTTGAACAGCAGCTTTGGTTTTGGCCATCGATAACGTTTAACAAGTGCATTCTGGGAGTCCGAGTACTTATCGGTTTCTGTGTGCAGTTCAGTCGTGTTGGGCCCAGTTATAATGTAGAAATATAGTTTTAATAAGTCAGTCTTTGTTGAAATTCATTGCCTCTGTGACAATGAAGCTGATTCAGATTGAGTTCATTTTTTGTTGTGAAAAAGTCGTATTGGTTCTCAGCAAACCTGATCAGGAATCGGTTCGAGACTTTTGAGTTGGTTTTCAAACCAGAAGCATGAGAAACAGGAAAGTCAATGGAAACGTGCAGCAAACGCAACATTTGAACCTCAATGTTGTCTCTGTGTTGTTTCTCTCATTGTTTAGTGAGAACCAACGCTCTGCATCCGTCAGCATCTTGCTCGACGGATGCAGGATCGGTCAAACCGCGGCTGCTTTCCCTCTGCGCTCCACCGTCGTTTCTAACTGAGTGGAAAGTTTCACATACAGTGCCTTCACAACCACAAACCCTCCTACTGTAACCCCACTGACACCTCGTTCCTCCTCCTATCCATTTTGAACCTTGATGCCCCCCAGACGTGGCTCAAGTCTTCATTATCATCACCATCGCCTCCGGAGGAGCATCTGGTCACCATGAAGGCCGAACACGTCTTCCTGCTCTGCATCCTGGGAGCCGCCCTGCTGTCCACAGTCCTCTGCAGCAGTAAGACCTCAGCCGGATCGCAGCCGCTTCTTCAGGCTGCCAGACGATTGGTTTCACGTGTCCTTCTTGTTCTCAGATGGAATTGGACCCGACGACTGCTGCTTCAAATTCTATCGACGGCCGATTAGGAAAACCGTCATCCGCTCGTACTACTTGACTGAGCACCGCTGTCCCAAGCCTGCGGTCGTGTGAGTAATTCAAACTCCAAACTGGGTTCATGTCAGTCAGGTTTTGAACGAGTCCTAAGAAGATGATTGGGTAGGATTTTCTCTCAAGTAAATTATCATGAGAATAATATCAATAATGCTTAAAACTACCACAGACGTTTCATATCGACATTTCTCTTGGCCTTGTCCAAGGAAGTGTTGGCAGCATTCTTACTTTCAAACCTCCTTCCTCTTTGTTTAGTTTGGTCACAGAACAGAATCGGCGTCACATCTGCGTGGATCCAAATCTTCTGTGGGTTGAGAACATGATGAGGCATCTGGATGAAAAGGACTTGAAGTGAACCTCTTGCTCATCCCTTCGCCTTCCTATGCTTTGTTTCATCCCTCACGTTTGAACGTTTGCGGCGTTCTGGAGGCTCGGCATGTTATTCTGATGAACCTGTTCAAAGCTTTTTGCTTCCAACCGGAGACATTTATCTGACTGTTTCAGTGGTTTCCTTATCTCGACGGGTTAACCTCACTGGGAACCGGTTTAGATTTGATCTTGTTTTCTGATGCTTTCCAAAGTGATCTGCTGTACCTGTTGGTTTCATCTAAAATAAAAAAAAAAAAAAAAAAAAACATATTCATCTGTATTTCTACTTTGCTCAGGCTTATGACAACTTTCTGCAAGAAGCTACATTGAAGACTTTAGAGATCTGAATCGAATAGAGGAACATTCATTTACTTTATCAAAACAAGTTAAATGCATCTTAGTCAGAACCAGTTGGTGTTTTCCAGCTCTGACATGTGACTTGAATGTTTTTACCAAACCACATCGCCTTCCCACTCAATGTGATGAACCTCATAACGCTGACAACCACTTTCAGCCATTTACTGAAATGCCTGCTACTAAATAGATAAACAGACAGACGGACAGACCGATACTTTATTAATACCCACATAGGGGAATTCATGTGTCTTAAGTGGCACCTAACACTCCCACACCACACACACCGTCAGTAAGGTATTATGAAAACCAGTTGTATGTGTTACTACCTGTATAACTGGCCAGCAGCAGGCGGTGTTGTGCAGCTTCAGCTCAAGAAAAAAATGAAGATCCCCCTGAAAACCTGATTTCTGAGCTGAAACATCAGTGTTGTTGTTTCTAAATGAATCTCAACTTGTTCTCTCTGCGTTATTTGAGGTCTGCGATCAGGTCAGTTTTACCATTTCTCATTTCCTGCTAAGAAATATCACATTTTTGCTTTGAAACTCGGAGACACGTTGTCAGTAGTTTGTAGAATTAAAAAAAATAAAACAATGTTCATGTTACTGAAGCATATACCTATAAAGAGTCATGTCAGGGAAACTGATCGTTTTACGTGGTCTCTTGATTTTTTTTTTTCCAGAGCTGTATATTTGGTTGTCATGGTGAGTGATTGAGCCCTGGACAACTTTTACGTCCAGCTTTAGGGAAACAAATGATTCTCCTAACCAAACAAAACCGTTGAGACAGACGAGTCTTAATGCCTGTTGACCAACCAGCGGCCTCAGGTCTGATCCTCCAGAGCTGCTGTCCTTCCACATCATCATCATCATCATCA
>VMRN01000174.1:355624-378011 GCA_010277015.1 Poeciliopsis turrubarensis | reverse complement strand
CTTACTGTTGCAGAGGACAGTGGACAGCAGAGCGGCTCCCAGCATGCAGAGCAGGAGGATGTGAACGACCTTCATGGTGACCAGATGTTCCTCTGTTGGTGATGATAGAGACGCTCTGGCTGGTTTGGACGAACAGCGGAGCGGTGCTGCCTTTATCAATATCAATATATGATGAAAGGCGTGGAGGTGTAAAAGAAAGAGGAGGGTTTGGTGGTTACAACACGATGACGATATGCTGCTGTGATGGTGACACTTTCCACTGCATTAGAAAGAGTAGAAGGCAAAGGAAACGCTGCTGTGGTTGGACCAAAGTCGCCCCTGAACAGCAAGAAGTAAAAAAAAATAAATCAAGTGTAAAACTTCTATGATTTCAAAAGAAAAAAAGAAAAACACTGAAAAAGGCTGAAAGGAATTGAATTAAACTTTTATTGACGTAATGATTAAAGCTTTTTAGCCGTTTTTGCGTTTTGGTAAGAAAACAGAATCGTGTTTGATGTGAAAGAGGACAGCTCTGATCCTGGCTCAGGAGAGCAACACTTATTGCCTCGAGCATCCAGAACCTCTTCCCTGTTTCTGGTGAGACGATTCAGATAATGTAAAGCAAAAGAGGGACGGGGAACATATTATAAGGTTTCCCTTCTTTTGATTACGATTGAAGAAGTTACTGAGGAGGGTTGGGCTTGAAAATGGTGGAAAAGTCACTGACAAACTCTTTCCATTCTCAGAGACCTGGACTTGTCTGTTCTCTGAAAGCTGGAGAAAGTCTGTGGCAGCACCAACCACCACCTCCATGGAAGGAGGATGACGCCGATGAAGCACAGGAGCTTCTGCAGACAATCCCTCTTGAGCGTTTGCCCGAGTCGAAGGCGACTGGCGGGATCTTCTCCGGATGTCGTCTTTCTTTGGGTTCAGAGGTTTCCAGAACTTGAACACACCGTCAGAGTGACATTTTTCTCCTGGTGGATCAGGAACTCGTGGACACAGTTGGTTCTTCCAGCAGTCTGAGTCACAACCAGCCCTTGGAAGAGTCCTTGCCAAGCGGCCAGTGTTCTCTGTGGAGCTTCTCCAGCAGGCCTCAGTCGGTGCCAATGGATCTCTGCAGCTTTCAGAGGCTGTAAGACTCCACGAAGAGCAGCGGAAAAGTTGTGCGGTTTCACTGCTGTTTCACAAACAGCAGTGAAAGGGCGTGGCCTGTTCCTTTACAAGGTTTCTTACCACAAACCAGGCAAACCGTGCATCATCAGGGCCCCACCGGAGAGGCCTGCGCTACGCCGTAGACACTCCTCACCTGCGGAGGCAAAAGACTGTGACACCTACAAATCAGCAAGACGGGCCGAGTGAGGTCTGAGTGAGTCCAAGCAGAAGATGGGAAAGTACATCTTTAAGTACTGATTCTACAGAACCAAGTAACCCACAGCTCCAAATCCGCACAGATTGTCATGACTGTCCTGAGGTAAGTTTGCAACCTTCGATAGAGAGAGAGAGAGAGAAATCATTTCAGCCATTTGCAGAGTTACAAGAGGAAGACACGTCCTGGAAGAGAACAAGACCAGGGTTTGAGAAGGTTGGATCAGAAATAGTCTCAGTGAGGATCCCCATCTTGAGGAGTGGATAGACGTGGAGACGCTTTCAAAACCACACAACCCTTAATAGTGATGCTCATTGTGTCCAAGAGGACAGATGTGTGTCTGAGCCAATGTCCCGCCTATAGATGTGTGTTTTTTTTCATGCTGATTTACAGTTGAATGACATTTAATGAGGAGCAAGAAGGATGAACAGGCAACAGATGCAGCTGACGCGCTGCGCCTTTTAAAGAGTAAACAGCTGTAGCCCTTCTTTCATCAAGATCAAAATATTTAAAAATGTGTCGGAAAAAGTCGGACTTGGAAAAAAGAGGGACGCAGTTGGTGGTCACTCTGTGTCTGCTGTGGGTCACTTCCTGTTCCTCTGAACCAGCCTTTCTCACACAGAATCATTCAGAAGAACATCCAGATGAAAAACATTGATATGGATAAATTCATACCATTAACATTCAGATTGACATGAACGATGAGGTTCACCTCTTCTTAAGCCTCAACTGAAAGTGTGACTGTATGATCCTAACTGTACATGAATGCTTGCTCCTCTTTTCATCTCTCTGAATATAATTAAGTTGCTATCAAGGAAACGTGAGGTGCAGACAAACGGCCCCTGCACATCGAGCAGAGCGTATCCTGTTGGGTTGGTGGTTGCACCCAGAAATGTTGATCATGCCCTGCACGCGCGCATGAAGCGGGTTTAATCTGAATGCTGCTGACGGCGGATTGTTCAGGTCACTGCGGCTCTGCTGAACTTTGTGTCGTTTGTGGTCAGGTCTGAAGATCCTGGATGTAAAACTGCAAAGTCGAAACATCGGCGGAGACGAGCGCCTGAATGAAGTCGAAATTTGAGAGTTGTTGAATTCAAGCTGTCTCTGATGACAGCTTGTACATCTTTCATTTAAAATGTTCTTGTTCTGTGCTTTGATTTGACTCATGCCATCAGTCAACCGTTTTTAAAATATGTATTAGTAAAACTTTCAACGTATTTCACTAATAAGAACTTTGTGAACAAAGATTAAGTCAATTTATCTGTAGGCCACAGTATAAAAATGTGACTAAACATTAACATTATGTTTTGACTGACTGAATTATTTCTGCTTTTAGCTCATTGCTGAAAACCAGCGGGAGACAGACGGTGTCTCTCGGTTTATCAGGCAGATATTTCATGTTTTCTCAACTAACGGGCTCAACGATATTAAAGAGGCAAATGCCTGTTTTCATATTATGAATGGATGTGTTTGTGTTATGAACATATGTAGACTTTGCACTGATAGCTTTCGGCAGCGTGATAACTTATCCACGCGCCTTTTACGTCCACCGGGGAACGACGGGCGGGAAAATCAGGAGTCGGAGGAGAAGCCAGGATTTTTCACCCATGTATGTTTTTGATCAAATAAATAATAACATTATTTTATGACGTAAAACTGAATAAAGTTGATTTCATGTTCAACCTTTGACATTAACAACTTAATATAAAAACTAATGATCTTTTAAGTTTGAATACATCTTCAATCTAAGAGCAGAATTTATTCTTTTCGCCCCCTGCTGGCAAGAGTCAACTTTCTAATCCTGATTAGATTAGAAAGGGATTGGCTGTTAATTAAAAAAAAATAAAATTCACAGACATAAAATTTGGTGACATGCTTTTTATGTACGGGTTTCCTCAATAAGTTGCAAATTGATAATAAAACTATGACGACAATAAATCAGCGCTGCTGTTAAAAGCTGCCTCGCTCAAAGCTTCATTATTAAGATTAAAAAAATCAGAACCGTTTGACAAAAGTTACATTTATTTTAGGATGAAATCAAGAATGCAACAACCAAAGGAAACATCCAGCAGACTTTGTGTTTGATTACAGAAAAACAGAAAAGAAAAGCAAAAAAAAATGGGGGGGAAAAAACCCAAAAAACAATCAAAAACAGCACTACAGTCAATTCTGCAGGATTGCAGGTGTTGCACAAATTCTAACAATGATTACTTGAACCAAAATCGAATGGCAGAATTACAATCACTCTGCATTTTGTAGACCTTCATATGAATTGATCGAGATGGATACAGGCAGATCCTTTAACGGGGCTTTTTGTCCAGAAAGTCAATAATGGTCTTCACCCAGGGCTGCTTGTCATCCACGCAGATGGAGCGTCCTTTTTTTGTTATCAAACTGAAAGGGAAAAGAAATCAAGTAAAAAGAAGCTCACCAACGAGCTTCACGTTTTACAGAAGTAGAACAAAGTTTGCAGTACTTACATGATTCCCCTCAGCGAACAGCGGGGATCAGTCTTCTGGTATGAAGACATGAGATTTTTGTCCATGTGGTTTTTGACGAGATTAAAGCAGCAGTCGACCGGAGAGCTTCCACCTGAAAATGAGACCGTCAGACTGACATCAGCAGGTCGGAGGAGCGTCGTCTCCAGGTGAACTTACTGTTGCAGAGGACAGTGGTCAGCAGAGCGGCTCCCAGCATGCAGAGCAGGAGGATGTGAACGGCCTTCATGGTGACCAGATGTTCCTCTGTTGGCGATGATAGAGACGCTCTGGCTGGTTTGGACGAACAGAGGGCTGCAGTTCTGCCTTTATCAAGATCCAAACATGATGAAAAAAAAAAAAAAAAAAAAATCTGTCGATGCTTTAAGAAAAGTCTGGGTTTCTGTGGTTACACTGTGACTGAATGCTTCTGTGACAGTGAAACTTTCCACTTGATTAGGTGGAGTGGAAGATTTCAGAGGAAATGCAGCGGCGGTTAGACCAAAATGCAAGAAGTCAAAACTTTCTAACACTTGTAAAACTTCTATGATTCTAATATAAGATAGAAAAAAAAACTCACAGGACTAAGAGGACATGTACTGTATTTACTTGTGCTTTTATCTTGGTATTTACCATTTATGGCATGATGTCATGTTGGATTTTGCAAATTTTCTTAAAGCCAAACACACAAAAAAAAGATTTATTAGGCATCATAACGAGGAGAGAACTGAAGCCTATCAGTTTGAATTTCTGTATTATGAGGTTCATTTGATTTTATATTTTAGAATATGAATTAAATC
This sequence comes from Poeciliopsis turrubarensis, assembly GCA_010277015.1. Lineage (NCBI taxonomy): Eukaryota > Metazoa > Chordata > Actinopteri > Cyprinodontiformes > Poeciliidae > Poeciliopsis > Poeciliopsis turrubarensis. Next base: position 373,386 of record VMRN01000174.1, on the reverse strand, counting down.
CATTTGTTGTGAATTGGCTCAGTATAAATAAACTGAAGGGACTGGAATTAATTGTGAATGAAGTCTAGTAATAGACCGAAGGAATCAAACTTAAAACACTTTAGAGTTTTTCTTTTTTGCAGAAATAAGGTGGAACCTCATATTTAGTTCTATATAAATATAGCACGAAATAAAGTGCATTTAGTTTTAGTTTTGATAAAAAGTCAGCTTGTGCTTCACTTTAAACCTGTTCTAAATTGCACTAGCTGTTCCACATCCACTAATACTCAATATTCAACCACCAAACCGGGTCAAACTAAACACACACATTTTTTTTTTTTTTTTTTTTTTTTACTTTTACAACATACATAAAAAATGCATTAAAATATTTCTCTCCCTCAACTTCCTCTGCAGCTGCACTTTGCAGAGGCCTGAATCAGCATTTACTCTCAACAAAGAGCAACTGACTACCAACACGTATATACGAGGCAAAACACTTGAGTACAAGAATGTTGAAAAAAAAAGATAAAGAAATTTAAAAAAAGCATGAAAGTTTCATGATTAGCAGCAGAATGTCAAATTTATTTCTATGCCTCATTTAACACAGTATAGTTGACCAAAGAGCTTCACTATTTGCACCAACATTAAAAGTTTTGAACTTAACCTTTACGTCCCTTTTCTCCACACTCAGCACTTCTGAAGCCAACATCTCAAAATCCAAACCTCTCGGAGGATTTCAGTAAAGTTTGAAGTAAGCATGACTTCTTTTGACCCAAAATGGCCGCCTTCCTGTACATTTGAGGAAATACCAGAATCCCTTCATTGATCTGGAAGGATCGATCTATGTGGCAAATTTCAGATCTCGACGATGTAGCGTCTGGCCTATCTCTGTTTGGGGGGCTGATTCCTGGTTTTTAACTGGGACACTCAACACACAAACCTAACAGAAAACTCCTTATGGAGAGAGACTCATGGTGCATCAACGCACACAAAGGATTTGCTGTCAGTAACAGCTGCCGGTAAAAACAGAGGCAAAAACAGCAACGGCGGAGGAGCAAAAAAACCCGACAACGCCGATTCAACGTGTAAATATTGTAGTTTTCATCTGTTTTTGCAATTTTGCAGACGCATGTGATTATTTTCAGCAGTAACTGGGACAGAAGGCCTGAAACAGATGGAAACGTTTGGTTCAGTTGACCAGAATGACACGTTGAATCAACCTGATTATAACAGGTTCATAATGAGTCGTTTCCTGCTGCTTGGCGGTGAAATGCTAAACGCAGAATGATGCATTAATCAATTGTTGTCACATCGTAACATATTCACGTGCATAAGCAAATTTAAATCCTTCTATTCTTGTTTGGCTTTTATTTTAACTCTTCAATTGAGCTGAACTGTGAAAAATCTCACAAAAAGTGGGTGCAGTAAGTCTTTCTACCAGCAGGGGGCAGCTTGTGTCTAAAAGTTAGTGTCTAATCCAAGTCTTACTTTGAGTTTCTCAGTTATGTTTCCTGGAGCAGCTTGTGTTGAAATTCTTAGTTTTACAATAAATGACTTAATATCTAGTAACTTTGGTCCAGATTTATTCGACAACTCAAGTTGTAACAAGATTAGTTACCATGACTACGATACACATTTTTTGACTGATTATTGTGTTTTTAACATGTAAGTCACTTTAATCTGCCTTTGTAGCTGAAATGTGCTGTTCAGGTAAACCTGACTTGATTTGAATTCAACCACAGAGATTAAGCTGAGCTGATCAGAAGATCACATCACCTGACATCATGTTTCTCTGCATCACTCAAATCGTGTGAATTTTTCTCTGGCAGTTTTGTTCGTGGTCAGAGAACGCACCGCGCTGAGGCAGAGGCTGTTTCACTTCAGACGTTTCTCACAGCTCCTGAAAGAGATCGTGCTCTGAACTCAGCTCCGCACACAAACCAGAGAGTCCTGATCCAGAAGAAGATGTTGCAAACGACCTCTAAAGTTCAACTTCAACACGTTGTTAACAGCAGAGTATGTATCTGGTTTGCAACCAGATACAGTTTGTTGTGTCACATAATCATGTGTCATGCAGAATGTCTCCTGTTAGGTTTGTGGTTGTATCTAATATGGTCACCATAGCTGCAGAGAGACATGCAACCATCATAACCATGTGGTTCATCCTGTATCTCTAATCTATCATGTTTTCAGTCTGTCTTCTTCCCTGACTGAGTGAAGTCAGAGATCAGCAGCAGATCAAATCATGCAGCAAGTCGTTCGGATCAGTGTGGTTCTGCTGAATGTCGTCTGGATCTCCTTCTTTTTGACTCCAGATCTGGACTTCTCAGGTGAGACCAGCTAAAGGAGAGGAACCTTTAAATGTTGATGCTGCTGATGTGACGTTAGTTTGAACAAATCTGTCTTTCGTCATATTTAGACTTCCTGTTTGCCTGTTTTTGCTAAGTAACACATCATTTAAAGGTGGTTAAAAGGATCTGGAAAAATGTTGACTCACATATTCAGCAGTTATTTAAGTGTGAATAATCTCTATGTATGTGTATTATCTCTCCTCCACATATGTAAAGGCTCAAACAGACACCAACATACTGTATATATAGGAACATTAATAAGTTAGAGAAAATATTTCAGGATTCTTCTTACAAGGAATGTAATCCATGGCAGGAAATCAATCAAGGATGTAATCCATCCATTTCCTCAGACCCTCGGCTCTAGTGGGGTCAGGAGATGCTGGTGCCTATCTCCAGCAATATTTCGGGGGACAGGTGTGTTCACCCTGGACAGTATGGCAACACAGAAACATATAGGACAAACAATCACACTCACTTAAATTGAGTCATTTTTTTATTCCAGAATCTTGTTTCAAATTTTGAAAATGTTTGGCCAAATATCAAATGTTCTTTTACTCTTGATGATTTATTTTGGACAGGTTTATGCTTTACAACCAGTTCTATTTATAAACATTGGTTCAAATAAATCAGTTCCAACATTAATATTCAACATGAGCGAATGTGGCCTTGTGACCTGCTCTGTAACCATGGAGATGTGTCTCTCAGTCTTTGTGCAGAGGAGAAGCACCAGCAGCTCTGATGAGACGTTCATGACGGAGTTCTGCCTTCAGCCAGACTCTGACAGGAAGTGGACATCAGCCGGACCTTCAGCCAGCGGTCCAGATGACGACATCGACACCGTCACAGAACAACATGGTGAGACATAGACGGCTTGGTTTGAGATCTGAATGTTTTGGCTATTTCTGTCAGAAAACCAATACATAAAATTATTCTCGATTTTGGATTATTTTAAATCTTGGTACAAAATCAGCTCTGTTGTGGAATCCCAATTCAATCTATTGAGGTCTTTTGGAGCCAAGTGGCAAAATGAGATTATTTGAGTTATTTTTGAAACAAAATAGTAACGAGGTACTGGATGTGTGTGTTCATGTGAATGTAGCTTCATATAACTACATTTCTAGTTCTACATTCAATCCATGCATCATTTGCAGTGAATGGGAAGAAAACTCGACATGAAGAATTAAACTCAGGTGACAATTTCTCCACATCTGCAGCTCCTGATCCTGATCAGACGTGAGTAAATGAAGCTTTAACTTTCCTCGCTGTGAGGCATCGACAGTAACTGACCTTGAACCCGTTTGTGAACGCAAAGATGTTAAAGCTGGTTTGATCTGAGTCGTCATATGGAACCTTCTTCCTGTGCCAGAGCAGTGTTTGTGAAAACACGACTGACATCATTTAATATTATCTGAAAAACGATGTATATTTAAAAACCATTGAGAGCCACAGAGCTGCATGGTGGGACACATACTGTATGTCACATCTGAGACGAATAAAGTCTGCAGTAGTTTATCTGTCTTGCAGCAGAGAATTCAGCTAACAGATGGGAGATGAACCGTTTAGGACTTTAATGTTTCCGTGGTAACAGTTTTCCTCAACTGGTTTCTGTGTTTCTATCTGCGGCATGAGTTCACATCACGGTGCGCATTGCTCTGTTTGGCAGCTTTGGGTCAATAGGAGGCGCTCTGTGTTCCTCAACCACGCAAGAACGACCAACTCTTTTCACTACTTTCAGACTCAGGTTGTTAATTAGGTAACTAATTATGTACAAATCGATTGTGAGTGTGGATAAGCCTTTTGGTTGTTTTGTTTTTCAGCTCTGAAGCTGATCTTGTTACAAGGATTCCGACAACGCAAAGAAATCAGAGGACGGACATCAGCCCAACCGGTCAGCTGGAACCACTCACTACTGTCAGACTAAGCAGTGAGTGTTTCCTGACTGTGGAGCTGATCGGTCCAAGTCACTGCAACCTCTTTTCTGTTTCAGCAACAAGCCATGCTAAACACACAGTTACATGCAAGTACATCTGAAATAGTTTAAATTCTGCTTTACGTCCAAATTCATTTTATTGGCAAAACTCTAAATTATCCAATTCTTTGGCAATAAAGAAATTACACAAGTATCCTTTAATTTTAAATGAAATGGGTGATTCAGCGATTTTCTCCAAAGTCAACACTAAATCCTACTTTCAACAGCTTCTGCGAAGTGAAAGTGCTCTGTGCAGCACTTGCAGAAAATGAGAATATTGCTCGAGCTATTCAACGTGACAGTCAGGGGAAAAGTCAACTTTAACCCTTTCAGAGCTGCAGCAGAGATGTGCTTTAGCGCAGACTTTCACCGACGCCACGGTTTTGTTTTCAGCTCTAGCTTTTCCTGAAGACTGCTGCTTCGTGTTGATGAAAGGACCCATGAACGAGAAGCTTATCGCTTCAGTGGATTTGACTGATCCCTGCTGCCCCATCAACGCAGCCATGTAAGTACTGCGAGTTTGATTTCTGTCACTCCTGGTAGAATACGTAAAAAATTAACTCTGTTTCACTGCAGTGTTGAAGGGGCAGTAGTACGTAAAATCCACTTTTGTGAGCTTAACATCATGTTATAATGTTATTCCCTCCTCAGTTGCTTTGATTCTTTCATGCATGTGTGAGAAATCCTTTAATCTCCATGGCAACCATTCAACCATTCGCCTGGGTGGACCTCGCCCCGCCTTCAAGCTGAAACTCCTCCTCTGAGCCGCAGTTTCCAAGATTCCACCTCACAGAGCAGCCCCTCCCACACTCTGCTCCCACAGACTAACCAGCAGCAGTTAGCAGACGCCTGGCGGAACAGCTGAGCTCATTGCAGGAGCTCCTTCTCAGTTCTACACTGGCGAAAATGTTGATAAGGGGTTAATAGAAAAGCCATGTTGTGAAGGCAGAGTGTGAGAAAGAGCAGGAGTTTTTAAAGAGACAGAGGCCCAACTTCAAGGTGCTTAATAATAAATTTTTAAGTCAGCTGAAGGTAACAGTTACTTGATTGAACTATAAAATGGCACTGTCTGCCTAGAAAACACATAACTGTGTGTTGAAACACTGTTAAAGCCAAACATTTATATTTTATTTAACTCATTTGAGAAAAAAACCCTGAAATTATTTGCATTTCTTATCTTTCAGTTTGACAACAAAAAAGGCACAACATCTCTGTGTGGATCCAAAGGAACCCTGGGTGAAAAGGATTATTAATTTTCTGCAGCCAAGGTCCGTTTAGTGCAGTGAATGTGTCAGAAATTATCATGATTTTGGTAGCCCCATTATTCTACTTAAATCACTCAAACATTTTGATTATAATCAATGTTTGTTTTGTTTTTTCTTTAATTTCATATGAAATGTTTGGACATGCATCTTACAGCAGTGACTGCAACTGATCCACTCTTTTTTTTTATTTATACGGCACATTTAAACAATTAGAATTGTTTAAATGCAGACAAGGTAAATATGTTTACCCAGACTGCAGAACAGTGGGGACTGATAAATCCGAGACAATAACAAAATAAAAACGTTAAAAGCAGAAAAAGTCAACAGGATTATAGACAAACCAACTCATTTGTCAAAAGCTCCTGAAAACAAGTGTTTCTTAACTTTATAACTTTATAGTCACTAATCATTTGAAATAAGCTAATTCGAATAAACATGTTTTTTTTTTTTATATATGTCAAAGAAAAACTTAGAAAATAGTTTTGTTTCTCAGGGATTTGGATGGACCGACTCCGTCCTCTCCATATAAAAGCCCGACTCTCTCTGAGTTCAGCTCAACACCGGTGCTGAGGAGGCACTCTGACGTTAGCTTTGCTACGAAGATCCCAACAACTCCACAGCATCAGAAGAGCAACATCACCCTCAGTCCACCCAGAACAGAACCAGAACGTGAGTTTCTACTGGAGCGGGTTTTCATCCAAGCACAGATGTTAAAGTTAAAATCTCTGAGGCGGAACTGAGACTGTGGAGTCAGGGGTTCAGGTTCTGTTGGTGCTCGTTGTTTAAAACACACTAGCTGTGTTACAAATGTGCACGAAACATTGTTGATATTCTGGTACTGGCAAAAAATAAAAAAAGAGACAAAAAACAATTTCATAATTGCAGTTTTCTTTTACTAAGAAACAATTAAAATCACACAAGAATAAGTTTGTTCAAGAGACAAGTCATTACAAAAACACGCAGCAGCGTCATCCTCCGTCCACTTCCTGTTGTTTTCTTTTGTCGTTTCCTCCAGTAGTAACATCCCGTTGCTCATGTGACTCATGTAATGAGAAAAGGGTTTTTATTGTAGTTTTTTTCTTCAAAATACTCCAATTTTGATTCAGCTGGAACACCACTACCTAATAGCACCAGAGCTTTTTTTTTGATTATCATTAAAAAATATTAGTTAGCTTCCATTAAGCAAATGTATTTTTTGTAATTCAAATTTGCACCTACTCGTGAAAGGAAACACTGTGTTTGGACAACTTCGGCTTGTACGGCAGCAGAAAACGAGCATGTGCTCAGTCTGACGTTCACCAGTACCACGGTCTGGTTTTCAGATGGAACTGGTCCGGTGGAGTGCTGCTTTCAAATCTGCAAAAATCCCGTCGACGTGAGAGCGATCGCGTCGTTTCACATGACCGATCCTCTGTGCCCCACAAGTGCAGCTGTGTAAGTACAACAAGCTGGGTGAGAAAATCTTAGATTTACTTGTGTGGAATTGAAACTTGACGAAACATGTGCCTTTCTTTTCTTTCAGTTTAATAACAAAAACAGCGAAACACCTCTGTGCGGATCCAAAGGAACAGTGGGTGAAAATGGTTATTGATTTTCTAGAGAAAAAGGCCCCATAAGGAACTTTACAGGATTCTGCCTCATCTGATCATGTGAAGAATAATAAAACGCATGTGGCAAAGAGATCGTGATTTCAGTATCAGAATAACGTTATTCAAGTAATCAAAGATTTAGTTTTAAAGGTAAAATAATTGTTTATTTTTTTAAAATCTGTTTTGTAAAAAAAAAAAAAAAAAACAACTATATTAGAGCAGGGATTCTAAGAAGATGTGTGTTTTGGCCACGATTGAAAAAATGAAAAAATTTGATTTTCATGATTTCTGATTATTAGAAAGGAAGTTGAAAGGCAAGTTTATTTGTGAGGCGTTTACAGTCATTGTTGTGTTCAAATGCAGGCAAAGAAGGAAGCAGTGAAATGCAAATTTCAAAGAAATTATTAGGCAAAGGTAAAAGCTCAGAGAATATACTTTGAAATGCCGCTGTTAGTTTACAAATCACTGAACGGCTTAGTAACCAAAATACACCAAGTTACGGCAAAGGCATTTCAAGTCAGAGATAAAAGCATTGCTTCATAAAGAACATTGTGCAATGATCCGAGCTCAAAGGTCTGCACAGACGTCAGAGAATCCTCCTGCAACATTTTCAAGATATTGAAAATAATTTCTGCTTCAATAACAAGCAGAGGTAAACGGATGAAGAGCTTGTTTTAGGAAGCTGCACCTGCAGAAACTCACTGATTCTCAAAGCAAAGCTGCCCGCAAGCAGGTTCTCTTCACTGAGCCCGTTACCATGGCGATATACTCAGAGTTAAATTCGTCTAACCTGTGGAAACAAAAACTTGCAGTTTCCCTGAACTGTTTGATCAAGTGTTAATAACCCACTTCCTGGAAGACCTGCTGGGTGTCAAATGGAGAAACAGGCACAAACAGAAGAACAAAAAGCACAAGAGAAAACTGGTTCCTGTATTAAGAAGGACATCAAAGAGATCCTGTTGAGAGGACTAAAACTTTAAACAGAACTGGAAGTGTTGAACAAACTCTCCAAATGAACTCAAATGATTATACATATCATCAGAGGTGCAACTTCATATGTTCAAAGGACGTTAATGATATCTCATGAACTTTTCATGAACTTTATATGTTCTTCTTCAAGTTGACAGCAGCAGTCTATGTGGTTTGAACCAACCGTCCCTGGCACATCACCAAGTAACACCTCAAGCAAAATGTCTCCTGTTAGGTTTGTGGTTGTATCTAATACGGTCCCCATGCCTGCTGAGAGACATGCAACCATCATAACCATGTGGTTCATCCTGTATCTCTACTCTATCATGTTTTCAGTCTGTCTTCTTCCCTGACTGGGTGAAGTCAGAGATCAGCAGCAGATCAAATCATGCAGCAGGTCGTTCGGATCAGTGTGGTTCTGCTGAATGTCGTCTGGATCTCCTTCTTTTTGACTCCAGATCTGGACTTCTCAGGTGAGACCAGCTAAAGGAGAGGAACCTTTAAATGTTGATGCTGCTGACGTGACGTTAGTTTGAACAAATTAGTCGCATTCAGACTTCCTGTCTGTCTGTTTTTCCCGTGCAGGATCTCATTGACAGCAAATGCTCTGCAGTGACTTCTTCGTGTTTCACGTGTTTTGGTGAAAAGTTGACATCCACCCATCATGAACATGAATGTCACATCACTTTCAGTCTCTTACTGATTTTAATAAGCAGCGCGTTAGTGCTTCAGTAAAGTTTCTAAGAGCAAAATATAGTTTAATCGCACAAGTTAGAATACCTGTTGGTTGGTTTCCACAGACTTAATGTTTAAGGATCGTCTTAATTTGAGTCGAGCTCGGTGCCGTTGCAGAACCTTGTTTTGAGTTTCAGCTTCATTTTTGACAAAACGTGACTTTGGCAGAAAAAGAAATTACTTGGGTCATTAATTTGGGACAGTATTTAATATGAGCGGATGTGACCTTGTGACCTGCTCTGTAACCATGGAGATGTGTCTCTCAGTCTTTGTGCAGAGGAGAAGCACCAGCAGCTCTGATGAGACATTCATGACGGAGTTCTGCCTTCAGCCAGACTCTGACAGGAAGTGGACATCAGCCGGACCTTCAGCCAGCGGTCCAGATGACGACATCGACACCATCACAGAACAACGTGGTGAGACGTAGATCTGAATGTTTTGGCTATTTCTGTCAGAAAACCAATACATAAAATTATTCTCCATTTTGGATTATTTTAAATCTTGGTACAAATTCAGCTCTGTTGTGGAATCCCAATTCAATCTATTGAGGTCTTTTGGAGCCAAGTGGCAAAATGAGATTATTTGAGTTATTTTTGAAACAAAATAGTAACAAGTTACTGGATGTGTGTGTTCATGTGAATGTAGCTTCATATAACTACATTTATAGTTCTATATGCAATCCATGCATCATTTGCAGTGAATGGGAAGAAAACTCGACATGAAGAATTAAACTCAGGTGACAATTTCTCCACATCTGCAGCTCCTGATCCTGATCAGACGTGAGTAAATGAAGCTTTAACTTTCCTCGCTGTGAGGCATCGACAGAAACTGACCTTGAACCCGTTTATGAACGCAAAGATGTTAAAGCTGGTTTGATCTGAGTCGTCATATGGAACCTTTTTCCTGTGCCAGTGCAGAGTGTGAGCACGTGTGAGCAGGTGTTTAGACATTCTCGAATGCTTGTCATGGGGGGTTAAAGGATTCCTCGAACATGAATTAAAACTTTGCTTTGACAAACATATTTTTTTGCTGGTTTTCTTTTTCAGTGATTTGTACAGACCAACTGTATCTACTCATGAACAGAGACTGACTTCACCACCAGAGTTCGGCTCCAGCTCCGAATCTGATCTTGTCACAAAGATTCCAACAACTACTAGAAACCAGAAGGATGAAATCAGTCAGCAGAAAATCACCATCAGTCCACTAAGACCAGGAACAGGAAGTGAGTTTTTACTCCAGCAGGTTTTATTATTATTCACTAATTCTGAATTGAAATACGTCATGTAAGGTGCTGCACATGTCCATGCGAATACAAAGACATGGTCAGTTCATCATTCAGTTTGTGCGTTATTTACAGCGACTCGGAAGAAAACACAAACTGAAGAATCCGACTCAGACGACAAGTTTCTCACCTCTGCAGCCCCTGAGCCCGATCCTGACGAAATGTGAGCAACATTCTTGAATTTTGAGTGGAAGAAGTCAATGTGCAGAAGTGCAGTAATAGTCTTTAGTCTGCTGAGGTAGAAGCAGAATGTCGCCTTTTGTGTTTTCCTGGCAAGGTCACTTAGGTCAATTCTGAGTCCTTCATCCAAACAAAAATATATTTCTAGTGTTCATCGGTGAACCTTCTTCTTCTTCTGTGGAAAATAAACGAATGATTTTGAAAAAAAACAACAGTAGAAGTGGTTTTGCAAACGGTTATCCAATGTCAAAGAAAATGTCAACATTTTCTAGAAAGAACAAGAAATTTCAAAAAGTCAAAAATTTCTGACTCCAAAATTTTTAAACTAATTTCTAGGAAATTTCTGAGATTTACCTCTACATCTGAGGAGGAGTGCATGGAGGGGGCAGAAATTGAGTCCGTTTTTTCTACCTACTATGGCCCTAACATGCTGTCATAATCTATGCCTATTCACCGTCCTGCTGATGAAACAAAACCTGATGCTTTATGGAGACAAAGAGGAGCCAGAAGGATTTCTACCCACCAAACAACTCGTAGCTCAAACAGCATGTCGTCCAATAATTTTCAGAAGTATTTTGATTAATTTTGTTGTCTTAGGGCCTTCACTTGGTTTAGTGGTGGTCTATGTATTAAATTGGATTGTGTAGACAAACTATTTTGTTTTTTTGTTTTTTTTCAGTGATTTGTACAGACCGACTGTATTTACTCTTCATGAACAGAGACTGACTTCACCACCAGAGTTCAGCTCCAGCTCCGAATCTGATCTTGTCACAAAGATTCCCACAACAACTAGAAACCAGAAGGTCGACATCAGACGAAGCGATCAACAGAAAGTCACCCTCAGACCTGGAAGAGGAAGTGAGTTTTTACCCCAGCAGGTTTTCATCCAAGCAGAGTTTTGGTATAAACGAATGTTATGACTATATTTCGGATTCAAAGTGAAACATGGCCTTTGTTTCTACCTCAGCTGGGCTCAAACAGTGGATGAAATACTTGTTCTCCTGTTTGGGAGGCCAGCAAGTGAACTTTGGAAATGCTCACACTGCCACCTGTTGGTGATAGGAGGTATTACGTTTGGACAATTTTACAGTTTCCTAACTCAGCTTATTAGATAGGGGAAAAAAAGAGTAGTAAGTAAAGAAAGTTAGACTTTCGAAAATTTTATTATTTTTCAAAAGTCTAAAATTATAAACCTTTGCAAGTTTTTCTGTAACATTTCTGAGATAAGTCTCAATTTTTTTTTATCAGATTGATCTCAAAGTTTATCTAGAAAAATTTGTAACTTTTGAAGCTGAGAAGTATTTTCTGTCTTGGTTTGAGGAATTACTTTTTTTGCGTATAATTATGATGCTATACGGCTGTTATTGCCCCATAGAAAAAAGCTGTAGTGCAATAAATAAATGACAAAAGAATAGTTGAAATAAAATTGTCTTCAGGATTCCTTGCAATGTTTGCAGTGAATGGGAAAAGAAAATCATTCAAACTGTTCTTGTCCTAAAGAGCAGAACATCAACATCTCTATCCGCTTTGGGGAAAAGTTAACATCAACCATTTCAGACCTGCAGCAGGAAATGACTGTTTATTTGGTCAGATTTTTACTAATGCAACAATCTTGTTTTCAGACAGAAATCCTTATTTTCGCTGCTGCATCAGAAATTACAATAAACCTTTAGCCCTGAAAAGCATTTCTTCATATTACACGACCGATCCTCGGTGCCCCAACAAGGCAGTCGTGTAAGTACCGCCAGCCGGGTTCCTGTCCTTCTTATAGATACTAGATTAGCTCTGCTTTATTTTTGACTTCACCGTTAAAACTAAAGTTTATAATTGTATTTTTTTTTTTCTTTTAGGAAAAAAAACCCCAAAATGATGTGCATTTCTTTTCTTTCAGCTTTGTAACAGTAAAGCAGCGCCCCGTCTGTGTGAATTCACAGGATCCCTTCGTGATGAGCTTCGCGGCTCATCTGAATAATCTGAAGAAAAGGCCAGATTAAAAGGGCCGACTGGAATGTGTCTCATGTGTAAACCTGCCTGGGTCAGACCGCGATCCAGGCAGAGAAAACCACCGATGAAAAAAACAAACTCAAGTAAATTGAATTTGAATAATTTAGCCCATATGCTGCATATTTTCTTTGACGTTTTGATTCCAAATGTTTCTAAATTTACACAAGTTCATGTTTTATCCGAGTCATTAAGCAGAGAAACACTGTGTTGATGTGTGGTGGATATGCAGCATGACTGCAGTCTTTTATTGAACTGTATGTTGACACACCATTTTTACTGGATTTATTTCTGGTTTTGTCAACAGTATCAAACTTTATCCCTATTAAACCGTTCAACTCAACACATTGATCTGTTCCTTAGATTTTGATTCGCTATGCATTTAACGAAGCTTATGTTCATGAGGACACTAATTATTTTATTTATTTTTTCAGTCAAATGCTCCTCTGAGGAAAAGGAAGGCAAGGGACACTAGAAATTTTTATTTTATTTTATTTAAAATATTTATTTTGGCTTATTTATTAAAAATAACCCCACAAAGACATTCCAAGCCTTCAAAGTTTCACAAAGGTTTTCCAGATGGTAAGATAAGGAACAAACAGGCCTGTGAATATATTTTCTTCATAAGAGCATAAAGCTGAATTTATGATTTCAGTTCATGAAGCTGAAAGAGTGCACCATGAAAAGCTCCTGTCCACACTGCGCTAGCGGCGTGTGGTCAGAGTGCTCACAGGAAGAGACTGTATGAAACAAAGTGACGTCACACAGGCAAAAAATATGACTTCCACTTAAGAGATTTTAATGAGGCAGTAAATTAATGAGTCAAATGTTTCACTCTGAGCAGCAGGCCAGTTTCTGTCTCGATGCGTCTTTGTGGCTACATTTAGCCACAAAGTTCACTTAGGATTAGGATTATGAAGTGTGACATTTTGGAACAACTAATTTTGTGCTGAGTGTATTTTAATAGTATTTAAATTGTTTTAAACCACAATTTAAAGTGTACTGAGTGTACTTTAACGTACATCTTTGGACAACTTAAGTTAAACAACATGCTTAAAGCTTCACTTTAAGTGTGTTGCTTGATACGTAATATAAACATGCCTTAGTTTATTTTGAGTGTATTATTTCTGTGATTGAATTACATTTGAAATATAGTGTAGTAGTGTGATTACAGTATTCTACAATTACAGCTTCGGTTTATTATAATTGCTAATGAATTAACTTTTTAGTGACTTAATGTCTTTTATTATTCTGCTTTGCCACTTTATTACGTAACATGCTTCACACACACTACAGTACTGCAAACACATCAGGTACCAGAACACAGAAGGATCCATTACAAAACACTTCCCAGGTAAAACTAATTACATTGTGGTTTCAAAATATCACCATTTTGGTAACACTGTATTTGATGGAGTGTACATAAGACTGACATAAACTTGAAGGAGTCTTTATGAATGTCCATAATTGTTGTCATAAAGTGCCATTTGGTAAATAATGACACATTTAATGCAAAGTTACTTTAAAAGTTGGATTAAAAGTGCATTAAAAGTGCCAGCTTTGCATTAAAGTGTCATTATTCACAAAATAATGCAAAGTTGGCACTTTTAATGGACAGGTAAGGCAGGGGAAGAGACGTTTATGTGTTTGCCACCATTTATGGACAACATATATCAAAGTGCTTCACAAGAACACAAATAAACAAAGACAAGACACATTAAAGACTTGAAATACGTCTATTAAGGAGGAGTGATTTTAATCAAAGCGTTTGTCTCGGAACAGGAAAATTGTGGGTTTAATTCCACAATTAAACCCACAATGATGATGATTTTTTTTTTTTTTATATCTGATGATTAATGTTAACATTGTTTTTCAGCCTCATATTGCATTGATGGGTACAATATGAATAAAACCTCCTAAGATGACAAAAATTTCCCCTCTGAGAGATAAAGTATGTTTCTATTCTATCCTATCACACCGGCCACAACGATTTCTCACTGAATGACTTCAGATCATTTCAGAAAAATGTTTTGCTTATTTTTAGCACATTATTCACACAAAAAGTAATATTTGTTGAGTAGCAAAACAAGATCTTAATTTCTACAAGCGTTTTTTTCTTCTGAGTAATAAGAAGGATTCATATATCTATATATGAATCCTGACAGACTGTAAGAAAAGAAAATCAGAAATCTTAGATTCTGAGTTTCTTTTATTTACTATATTTTTTAAAATGCATCGCCAACAGCACCTTTATATTTTAATATGCAGATTTTTTTCCATACAGTTTCATTGCAGAGCCAAAGACTTATTGTAGAAATGAACCACCAAATGTCTTTGCTCTCTCTGGCCTCTGTTTACACTTCTCTAACTGAGAAGCTGAGATCAGATTTGAGATGCTGAGCAGCTCAAGACATGGAGAGAAACTTATTTTCAGCAAGATGAACTTCCTCTATACAGATGTTCTGTGTTAGCAAATGCACAGAAATACAGGCCAGAATCAGAAACGTTCAGCTGCTTTAGAACAGATGTGGGTTTTGTTGAAACTCGTGTTAAATGATCCACTTTTACATCCGTCACAGTTGTCGGTCGATCCTGTTGGCAAGCTGGCAAGAGATTCAACTGACCCTGGTTCTATTGACAAATCAGAACCAGAACATCGGAGCATCAAGACGTTTGTTGCAGAGCAAAGTGACGTCTTCACCTGGAAGTGAAGACGTCACTTCCAGGTGAAGTGACCTGGAAGTGATGGATCACCTGGAAGTGATCCATCCTGATTCAGAGATCAGCATGGATCTCTGAATCAGGATGGATTCAGAGATCCATCCTGAAAACATAGAAACAAGAGATTTATCAGCAAAAATGTTGAACAAAACATACAAATTATGCTAAATGTTAAAGAAGTTATTAATACATTTAAAGTGATTAAATAATAAAACTTACAGCAGCTGAAGAGAACAGCTCCTATGAAGACAAAGTTCTTCATGCTGTTGTTGACGGAAGAGACGAGACGTCAGGAAGCTGTTAGCAGAAGTAAAATCATGGTAAAAAAGAAAAAAAAATAGTTTGAACTGACCACTTTGCAACTTGTTCAGAAACTTCTAATCAGGGTTACCTTCATTTGGGTGGAGATGTGAGTGAGCTTTGGATGCTGAGCAGTGGATCATGTATTCAGGTGGAAGGTTTCCACTGCAAAACACTTTAGACATGACAAAGAGCAGAAACCTCATTGACCACTAATGGCTATTTTGACAGCGCTGTCGTGTGCATTGTATACCGCCCATCCTCCTACAGTTCATATCCTGTTAGGTTTGTGGTTTTATCTAAAAATGGTCACCATAGCTGCAGAGAGACATGAAACCATCATAACCAAATAAAGTTGTGGTTCATCCTGTCGCTCTAATCTATCATGTTTTCAGTCTGTCTTCTTCCCTGACTGAGTGAAGTCAGAGATCAGCAGCAGATCAAATCATGCAGCAGGTCGTTCGGATCAGTGTGGTTCTGCTGAATGTCGTCTGGATCTCCTTCTTTTTGACTCCAGATCTGGACTTCTCAGGTAAGACCAGCTAAAGGAGAGGAACCTTTAAATGTTGATGCTGCTGATGTGACGTTAGTTTGAACAAATCTGTCTTTAGTCATATGATTGTCCTGATTGTCTGTTTTTTCTTTGTAGGATCTGATTAAGATAAATACGGAGCCCCCCTAGAGAACATGGGGGATTGTATTTTCTTTCTCATTCCCTCGCAAAAGTGTTGCATTCTGAGCCAGTTGAGACGCTCTAGTGGAAAAGCGCCTTAGCAAGTTAGAGAGAAACTTTAGTTTTTGTAGCCAACAGGAAGTTTCTGCCAAATATTTAAGCACTCCTTCAAAAAAAGATTGGTCAGAGTTCATTAAAACTGGTTGGTTTCCTGCAGTAGATGTCATTTTTAAAGGAGGTTTGGTGGTATGATGTATTTTCCAGTCATATAGCGCCATATTTTGGACAATCAAGTAACTATATTAACAGTTAGTGCTATGCAATGACTTCTTTTGGTTCAAAAGTTCTGCGGAAAGGGTTACATTCACTCATCATGAGCATGAATGTTATATAACTTTAGTGTCTTAAACAGTTTAATGACCCATAACTTTTCTCAGTGTACCATACGACTGCAATGATTTGCAACAAAAAAGCTAATTTGGGCCCATCAGGTTGAATAAGTGCTGATTCTCTCTAATCAACAGTCAGAACTGAACATGGAGGCTCACACACACACCGACTAACGTCTTGTTATCTTAATGCACTGGCATGTTGCACACCAAGTGGTTAATGTACAGCTCGGTTCTGGTGGTGACCTTTTCCACGAAGCTCTGTACGGTGGGCGGGCAGCTGTGGTCAACTCTCTGTTTGCAATGTCAGTCCGCAATGGAGAACCTTCAGGTTCTGGTTCTGATGGACTACATAATTCATTTTGTCTTGTAGAAATTCATTGCTGACCCAAAGGTAATGATGAAGACTCAGATCAGCTGATTATTTCCATATGCGTGCACTGTAAAAAAACAAGTCTGTAATTTATGTAAAATTTAACATTAATTTATGCTGAAATACAGTTGTGGTTGCCACTGTCTTACCTTATGAAAAGGGTCAAATGCACATAAATACAAATTTTATCATATTTATATGCACTGTCTGCCAAGTGGAGATTTCAACCTCTGTGCACCAAAATAGCAACATGCATAGTTTCTATAATGATCTCAGCAGACTCGTCGCAGTTCTACCAGGGGTTTGCTGATTGCTGCTGGCTAATCCAGTCCTTTTAACTTTTCTGGATCCAACTCTCGATATTAAAATGATTGCAGTTGAGATTTATGCTTTATTACTGGATGACTCGACAGAATAAATAAGTTAACCCTCTCAGGCTCAAATTACTTGCAAAGACTAGCTAAGTAGCATTTAGCTGTTGCAAGTCTGCAACATCTGCCCGGAGAGGGTTAAAGTCCAAAATTAGTATTCAACATCTTGTTGCAGGATGTTGTGACCTGCACTGCATCAGCATAGCTGTGTCTCTCAGTATCTGTGCAGAGGAGAAGCATCAGCAGCTCTGGTGAGACGTTCATGACTGAGTTCTGCCTTCAGCCAGACTCTGACAGGACATGGACATCAGCTGGACCTTCAGCAAGCGGTCCAGATGACGACATCAGCACCGTCACAGAACAACGTGGTGAGACGTAAACAGTTTGGTTTGAGATTTAAAGAATTGTTTCCCAAATAGATGATGTTGAATGGAACAACATTTTGACTTAGCATGTACACAGTATGATGCAGCAAAGTAGCAAAAACACTCTTATCGATTGCAGTTTTCTGCATTTTGTCACATTTCATGGCCTTAGTCCTAAACGCAGTCATCACGGGTTCAACTCCCAACCCTGGTGACATTTGCCACATGTCTTCCCCTCTTTCCTGTCAGC
>VMRN01000174.1:274769-348644 GCA_010277015.1 Poeciliopsis turrubarensis | reverse complement strand
AGTGCACAGTGATGCAGTGCACAGTGATGCAGTGCACAGTGATGCAGGTCATATTTTTGTCTAAAATATGAAATGTAATTTTGGGTTTTGGAAATCTATGGAAACTGGAGCACCCAGACAAAACCCACAGCCATGTTTTTGGGTCGAAAAGATATGTATTTTGGGGTTTTGCAAATGGTTCAGAACTTAACTAGACATTTTTTCCTAGTCACTTGCTTCAAAGGTTTTCTTGCTTTTCTTCCATTTTTGTGATTTCCTAAGTCTCAAACTGTGTCGTATTCTTTTGCTCAATGATTTTTTTTGACGACTGCCTCCACTGGTTCCTCTGACAGATTTTTTGACTGTTGTTTGTGCTCCGGACCAAACAAAAGTTCAGATTACCCACCCTTCTTGGAGTCCTTAGAGGGGGTACTGGAGAGTGCCCCTCCTGGGGACTCCCTTGATCTGCTGGGGGACGTCAACGCTCACATGAGCAATGACAGTGAGACTTGGAGGGGCGCGGTTGGGAGGAACGGCCCCCCCAATCTGAACACGAGTGGTGTTCAGTTGTTGGACTTCTGTGCTCGTCACGGATTGTCCATAACAAACACCATGTTCAGGCATAAGGGTGTCCATATGTGCACTTGGCACCAGGAAACCCTGGGCTGCAGTTCGATGATCAACTTTGTCATCGTTTCATCGAATCTGCGGCCGAATGTCTTGGACACTCGGGTGAAGAGAGGTGCGGAGCTGTCCACTGACGACTACTGGTGGTGAGTTGGCTCCGGTGGTGGGGTAGGATGCCAGTCAGACCTGGCAGACCCAATTTGTTATGAGGGTCCGCTAGGAACGTCTGGTGGAATCCCCTATGAGGTGGAGCTTTAACTCCCATCTCGAACTTTGAACACGCTCCACCATGTTCTGTTACTCCATTGTCGAGGTTGCCGAGGTAGTTAAAAAGGTCCTCAGTGGCAGGGCCCGAAGAGGGGGTACTGGCGTGGATGAGATTTGGCCAGAGTTCCTTAAGGCTCTGGATGTTGTAAGGTTGTGTTGGCTGACATGACTCTGCAATATCGCATGGACATTGGGGGCAGTTCCCCCATTGGCAGACTGAGCAGGTCCCCCTGCTCAAATAGGGGGACCAGAGGGTGTGCTCCAATCATAGAGGAGTCACACTTTTAAGCCTCCCTGGCAAGATTTATTCGGGGGTCTTGGAAAGGAGGGTCCATCAGATAGTCGAACCTCGCATTCAGGAAGAGCAGTGTGGTTTTCGTCCGGGTCGTGGAACACTGGACCAGTGCTACATCCTCAGCAGGGTCCTGGAGGGTGCATGGGAGTTAACCCAACCAGTCTACATGTGTTTTGTGGTCTTGGAGAAGATATTCGACCGTGTCCTTCGGGGAGCCTTGTGGGGGGTTCTCCAGGACTATAGGGTACCGGGTCCTTTGATACAGGCTGTCAGGTCCCTATATGACCAGTGTCAGAGTCTGGTCCGCATTGCCGGCAGTAAGTCAGGCTCATTTCTGGTGAGAGTTGGACTCCGCCAGGGCTGCCCTTTGTCACCAATTCTGTTCATTACTTTCATGGACAGAATTTCTAGGCGCTTCCAAGGTGTTGACGGGATACGTTTTGGTGGCCTCAGGTTTGCGTCTCTGCTTTTTGCGGATGATGTGGTCCAGTTGGCTCCATCAGAACGTGATCTGTGGCTCTCGCTGGGGCGATTCACAGCAGTGAAGCGGCTGGGATGTGCCTCCAAGTCCGAGGCCATGGTCTTGAGCCGGAAAAGGGTAGAGTGCCTTCTCCGGGTCGGGGGGGCGGGGGGGGGGGTGTCATGCCTCAAGTGGAGGAGTTCAAGTATCTCGGGATCTTGCTGACGAATGAAGGAAGAGGGGAGCGTCTGCCGTGAAGTGGGCAGTGTACCATTCCGTCTTCAATTTACTGATTGATCTACCTTCCCACCCTCATCTATGTTCATGAGCTTTGGGTCATGACCGAAAGAACGAGATCATGGATACAAGTGGCCAAAATGGGTTTCCTCCATAGGGTGGCTGGGCTCTTCCTTAGAGATAGGGTGAGAAGCTTGGTCATTCGGGAGGGACTCAAAGTAGAGCAGCTGCTCCACCACATCGGGAGGAGTCAGTGGAGGTGGCTTGGGCATCTGGTGAAGATGCCTCCTGGACGCCTCCCTGGTGATGTGCTCTGGGGACGTCCCACTGGGAGGAGGCCCCAGGGAAGACCCAGGACACACTGGAGGGACTACGTCTCTCAGCTGGCCTGGGAACGCCCTGGGATTCCCCTAGAGGAGCTGGAAGAAGTGGCTGGGGTGAGGGAAGTCTGGGTTTCCCTTCTTAAGCTGCTACCCCTGCAACCCGACCCTGGATAAGCGGAAGACAATAGATAGATGGATGTTTTGTAAATTAGCTCACAGCCGGAGTGCAGTTGTTGGACACCAGTCAGTTGTTTTAGGAGACTGTCTTTCTCAGCTTCAAGCTCATTGATTAACTTTCATTATTTTGTCTCAAAAAGCCTCCATCTCCTTATCTACGTTCTGCTTAAATATTACTGCTTGCTCTATTAGAGCAGAAATATTTCCTTGAGATCTCGCTTTAAGTTCCTGGTAAGAAATTGTTGCCAGCTCCAGAAGACAATGAAGATGTTTTATTGTCTTTTCTTCTATGAGTTGATTCATATTGACCTTTTCTTCTATGAGTTCTTGGTATGAGTCCAGAGCATACAGCCCAGAACAGGACATCAATTTTTTAATTGTTTTTCTCCTATTTTTCATGCTTTTATGCTCAAGTTTTTTGGATTATTGTTGTTTGAAAGTGCTTTACTGGTAAACGTGGCTTCGCTGTAAACGGTGGGCTGTTTCGTTTGTGGTTAAAATCTAAAAATGCCCACTGATACATTCACACAACGCGAGCATAGCATTGTAGGTCAACTTCCTGTTGACCTATAATTTCCTGTTGCATGCATGCTGCTTAGTTCGCCTTCAACAGCAACAGCAGGATGATACAAACCATCAGCAGATAGAAAAATGATTCGGCGGGTTTGGATCAGTTTGGCTCTGGTGAACCTCCTGTGGATCCTCTTCTTTTCAACACCAGATTCTTTTTTGGGTAAGAACAAAAGAAGGGGCAGAACTTTGATTGATGGAGCCTCTAAATTATGTTCTATGTCCTGTGATGCTGAGCCTTTGTTTTGTAACTGCCATCACCTTAAAATTGCAGCCTTTAGAAGGTTGCGTGTGACACTTAAAATGTGCTATATAAACAAACTGACCTTTTCCTTTTGAAAAAAAAAATGCATTTGCAGTGTTCGTCGAAAAAAGAAGCATCAGCTCTGAGAAGGCGGAGTTTTGTATTAAACATAAATTCAATTTTAACTGGACACCAACAGAAATGGAAGTCATCACCACCAGCACGACTCTGCAAGGTAAGCTTCAGCTTTGTTGGCATCAAGTTTCAGTTTTGGACACTAGACTAACATGTTACTGTACTGAAAACAGAAGGAAAGCTCTTCAAATTTAATGACACTCCTTCAAAAGACATGCCATCCACATTAACTGTGTTTCCACCACAAATATGTGCAAAACATTGTCAATATTATGCTATTATATATAAAAACATAATTAAAAATACATAAATTCACAAATGTTTCCATTGAATAAGAAACTCAATTAAAATCCCAGGTGAATAAGTTTGTAATTAAACATAATGCTGCACCATGATCCTCTCAACTACTTTCTATCATCTACTTCTTTGTGGTTTCTGCCAGCAGCAATATCCCCCCTTCACCACAGTAAAATAATATGTTATTTTTGCGCTATACTCACATGTGCATATCTGCAGCAAATGGGAAGAGTGAAGAATTTAACTCCATGGACAAGTGTCTCACAAGTGCTGCACCTCAAATGTGAGTGGTTTCTTCCACCCATCCATTTTCTTACACCCTTGTCCCGAGTGGGGTCAGGGATGAGAGATAGTTTTTGTTTTTTTTCTTCATATAACCAGAAAAGAAAATTGGGGCCCTGGTAATTGCAAAATTATTTGTATCTTTTTTTAAAAAATTATTATTATTGTTGTTTTTAGAAGTAAAAATTAAATGTTACCATTCCCAGACCAAAAAACACACATCCATATTTCCATTGAACTCCCCCTGGATCTGCATGAAATGGTTTGTTCCTGCTTAGCGCACAAGAATGACTGTTTCAGTTACTATTCTGCCAAAAATATAGTAAAGTGGTGTTTTTAAAGAGAGAGAAAAAAGACAAGAGTGTCAATTTGTAGCCATTTGTAGAGAGGTGGGTAGACTGTGAAATTATCAACCATTTAGCATAGTTAGCTTAGCTACAAACTGCTGTTTGCCTCCATTTCTCTAGCATTTAATGAACAAATTAAAAAAATTACCAACATAATCATATGTTTAAGTTAATTCTGCCCCTTCAAAGCTATTTGTTTGATATATACCAGAAAAAGCAAACAAATGTGAATACTTGTTTTCTTTTGAAAAGATTTATCAATTTTGACAAATTAAAGCAGCTAGATATAGCTCTATGAATTGATAGATAACAGCTTTAGGTAAAAAGACTCCATCCATTGATTTAAACAGGAAAATCAACATCAACCCAGAAGTGAAACCAAAAGTCAACATCAAACCACCTGAGCAGCGGGATGTGAAAGTCAACCAAAGACGTTTCAACAGTGAGTATATACTGGATCTAACTTCATATTTCTGTCTATAAATTATATTTCCTTCTCTTTCCTTTTTGTGAAAATCCTTGAATTTTCACAAATTGGTGCAGCATACACAAACTGAATTGAATTTATAAGCTGATTTATTGAATATTTATCAGAAAAAACCTAAAAGAATGCTCCAGTTTTATGTCCATGCATGTTGGGTAAAGAGCCTGAAACTTATTGCACTTTGACTTACTGCACATCTCCAGCGACATTCCACTGCCTTCTGCTGTTTCTTGAACTCTGTGGCTGTACAACCATCAAAACTTTACCTGGGATTCATATAAGTTTGGTAATCATATTCCATTTTACCAAAGGAAGGGGTAACATGACAAATGCTTTCAGAGAAATATCTGTGAACTGTCAGAAACCGCTAGCATCTTTCTGTTTGGTGTCCAAAAAGTGAAAGGCTCACTTTTCATGGTCTTCTTTTCAGGTCCAAATTATGCTCATCACTGCTGCTTTATGTTTTCTACAAGAATGGTGGAAAAAGAACAGATCCGTTCGTACCACATCACCGGTCGCCACTGCTCAAAGCCTGCAGTCTTGTAAGTGTTGGCCGTCAAGCAAGCTCATATCGATCACTAATATTGTCCTGAGAAGGTATCGTGTCTTAAGAAAGATACTTTCTGAGATGTGACAGAATATGTCCTCATCCTGTCACGCTACAGCCTCAAATATAGCTTAAAATAGTGCTAATGTCTGATTTTTATTTGTGTTTCCATCTGTACCAGCTTTGTTCTTCTCTTCTGTTTCAGGTTCGTCATGATGTCGGGGAGTTACATCTGTGTGAATCCAAAGCTCTTGTGGGCCCAGAAGATCATGAAGGCTCTAGACAAAGAAAGATTTTAAAGGCACCAAGAGCCTAATTTTGTTTTTTTGTTGTTGTTTTCTTTTTTTTTTGCTTCCAGTGGAGATGGTGATTATTTTACTCTCTGAGGATTTTGTCTTTTTGTGCACATCAAGAACAACTGACAGCCGCTAACTTTTATAGTGGTTCTTCTTTTTGGAAAGACACAAAATATCAGCACAAAGTCAAAAACAGAAGAAGAAAAGCCAGATTACATCAAAATTACAAACCACCTTGCATGGCATTGAGAATGTTTTTTGCTCAACCCTAAAAAAACAGGAGTTGTAACTTGCTCAATGTATAATGGAAGGAATTTCTTGTAGTTGGTTTGTATGGATTCTTAAAATCAGTTTCTGTCCACTTGTCTTTACAGGAACTGTATTAATATTGTTTGTTTGTTTGTTGGTTATCCTGCTGGAGACTCTGCCTCAGCTCCCTGCAGTTTCAGTAGGTTTAAGATTAACCTACTTCTGCCAACTGCACAAACAGTGGTTGTAATTTAACGTGTAAACACTTTATTCCATAATCAAAAAAAATCTATGAACCTTCTTTCTAAATGTTCTGCAGTTTCAATTTCTCCTGTTGTTCAAAACAGCCTTTGCTCCAATCCAACAAATCTAACAGTGACAGGAATCTGAATTTTATAAAAATGAACGCTGATCTGTTTAAAATGTTCATATAAATGAAAAAATTAACATTTAGCACCGGAAGAACACAGATTGACACAAGCTTTTGACTTTTGAGTCTTTTGAGTTTTAATCTCTGTCACAATCTGAGATGAGCTCAATCAGAACTAGTCAACATTTACAGAATAAAAAACAACACAATAAGCAATAAAATCTCCATTCAGAGTGGCATCCTCCATTTTTTCCTGAAATCTCATCAAGGTATTAGGGTGTGAGCGATCTTCAAAATGACCTATTTGCTGATGATATTATAATGTACTTGAGGAACCCAAAAAATTCTTTACCTCCATTAAATGGAAACTTGATCGTTCCGCAAATGAAAGGCTGAAGTCTGAGATTTGAACCCAGAACCTTATTGCAAGGCAGTGTGGTGCTGCCATTGGCCTCACGATGCACCCAACAAGAAAATAAAATAAAATATTTATTACTTAACCTTTAACTGCCAAAGTGATGAATCAGATGAACTATCATCACTCTGGAGTGACTCTGATGGTACGTCTGTTAATATGAGTTCATATTAAACCATTTTATTCTGTTTTAATCATAAATACACACAGGAACAACTAAACAAGATCAGCCTGCAGGGTGTATAAGGAGATTTTTTTATCAGCTTTCGTTTCCTTCCTTTTCTGCTTCTGGGCAATCAGATTATGATCGTCCTCCATAATTTAAACTTCGTGTTGCATAACCAAAGCCAGTAAGTCTGATCAGAGCCTGGGTGGTTGAATCAACGTCCAGATGATCAGGATGGTTCCCTTCTTCTTCATTCACCTGCTGCTGGTGACACTGCTGCTTCAACACACTGAAGCAAGTGAGTACAGTACAGTATTGTTTGTTTCTCTAGTGATAATCCATCTTTTGGGTAATTGTGTTGCACAGATTTACAAGTTACGCGTGTAACAGGTAATAGGGATCTATTGAAGGAAAGTGGGTATTATTTTCTAAAGGAATAAGGTTCTTCAAATTGGATTTTTTTTTCTTATCTATTGTGTGAAATTATCTAGACTTTTCTCAACGACAGAACTGTAAACTTGGTAATTTTTTGTGTCCTATGAGAACCATGAGGATTTTGTATTTTGTCTGTATTCATTAGGGTGAATACAGACAGCAAACTAGACAGATGAAAACAGGGCGTGTCATTTTGCCACCAAAAAAGAAAAAAAAAAAAGACATAAAGAAATGTCATCTTGTTCGTTTAGTAGGCACATTTTGACTTTATTTTGACAATGCTGAAACTCAGTCTTCCAAACAAGCTTGACAACGGCAATGAACAGATTCATATGAACGACTAAATGGACGCGTCACCAACAACTGTTAGTTTTTAAGTGACTGGATCTCCCTGACTATTCAGGTCACCTTTTATTTTTCTACACCACTTCTCAGTCTGATATTGCCTTGCGTCATACGAACTGAGCCGTTTTTGATTATCTCTTCACTTTTCTGAATACACGGTCATGCAAATCTCCCGGTCTTTCGTCTGTCTCACCGGGTTCTTCTGGTCACAGTGCTACCCTGGTGTTTTTTTTACCTGGACTCTCCTCGGTTTTCAATGATCTGTTTCAAAACGCTGACACGATATTGTTGGTTTTCGTAGCTTAGCCTGTTGACGCGACCTTTCTGAATTCTTTCCTATTTTCAACAGATCTTTAAAAGAGTGAAGGGCGGCCTCTCGTTGCTCAGTTTGGGTTACACAATGACAAAGTTGCATAATTTCAGACCAACTGTCCAGTTAGTAGGCGACCAAACTAGAACAGGATCACCTGATTCTGTTCAAGTGCACCCAACAACTACGATTAACATTTTTATTTTCAAAGGAAGCGTCCATATCTAATCAAGTGTATTTAGTTTTCTTCATTATTTCTCTCTACAGAGAAGGAACTGAGGAGACAGAAGCCACCTACACATGATGAAGCTGCGCATTATCAAGAGTTTTGCTTGAGTATTCCTGAAGCTCCTCGCTCGACCGGTTTGGATTTCGAAACCCCACAGCCTACGAAGTCGGCATCCAAAACCAAACCACCTCGAGAAAAACCCAACACTCTCAAACTGCCAGGACAACAACCTGATGTTCATGGAGCCCCGTTGCCTGAGGAAAATACCTATCAACCTATTGATGTTCCTGCAATAGTACCAAAGAATGTCCCCTTTGGTTTGTACAGTACAGGTGAGGCCTCTTCCTGTAGACTTTAGAGGTGCTTTCACACTTAGTAATCTGGTCCGATCGAGGACCGAAGTTGCAACATTTTTACATTTCCAGCTGATGTGGTTGACTTCTACGCTGCAAAGTCGAACAGACAAAACCTTTTGAATAACCTGTTTCTCCTTGGTGGCGCAGCCCTATGAACAAGTGAAGGAAACGACACAAAAACTTCTGAACAAGACTCTGAGAACAACTTCCGTCTTCACGAAATGTAAACAAAAATGGAATTGTGTCAGATTTTAGCGGTTGTAGGATTTCTGTTTTGTCTTTGGTAAAAGAGCAGGAGTCATTTCTCCTGCTCGGGGCGAATGCTAGATATGCATATTTGTTTTGGTTGTATTTACCCAGGATTCCCTGCGTTACTTTTGAAGCGCTCTTCGTCCACTTGGAGTTCATATATGCATTTGAACAGCACCAGAGTTCAGTTCAACCAAACCTACAGGCTTCATTCCAGCCTTCTGTAGATCAGGGGTGTCAACATCCAGTCCTCGAGGGCCGGTGTCCTGCAACTTTTAGTTGTGCCTCTGCTGCACCACACCTGAATAGAATAATTAGGACATTAGCAAGGCTCTGGAGAACTGATCTACACAAGGAGGAGGTAATTAAGCCATTTCATTCCTGTGTTTTGTACCTGTGGCACATCGAAAAACTGCAGGACAGTGGCCCTTGAGGACTGGAGTTTGACACCCCTGCTGTAGATACTGTAGCGTATCTGACGTTCTTTGACAGTTCTTTGATTTTAGAACCCAAAGTTCTTGTTGTTACAGGACACTTTTCTCTATGGATACAAACAAACCCTTAGGCAGTATTTTCATGAGGTCTTCTACTTTTTGTGCTGGCTAAGATTCGGCAAATGCTTAATAGTGCTGTCACTGTTGATGCCCTGTGGTGCAACTCTTGATTTACCAACTAATTTGAGCCTTGTTACGTTCATGAGCAGGTGCACCAAATGATTTCCAAATTCTTCCTGGTTGCTCAAATTGTCGCTTCAATTTTTGTCATTGAATGTTTATATTCCGTTTGATCATATATGTATTTTGCTTTGCTGAATGTCAGATAAAGACGTCAAAGTCTCAGACGGATGCTACTGCAAAGAACAAAACAAGAAGTCGTCCACTGAGACCTCCCAAGTCAGCAGACTGACCATACACTATCCCAGTGAAACCTGCAGATCTTCTGAATACATGTGAGTCAGTGTGTGTTTATGGAAGATGATGCTTGATGAAAGCAGGTTAAAATTCTTTGTTAATGCAAACGTATTCCTTTCTGTGTAAGTTGGAGGTTTAACTGTTTCTATGGGATCATCATAATGATTGTTTGTTGAACTCAAACAGGACCAGCAATGCCTCCACCTCTTGTCTTTCAGTGAAACTTTAAAAGACGGAAGGAAAGTTTGTGCGACGTCGTTCAGCCTTCTGGATCATTTTTTACGGTACGTGCAGAAGATGAGTTGAGTTCCCTGCTGCTCTGCAGAGAGATACCATAGTTTCCCGTGAAAGCTTCTGTGCAACATCTTATCTCACAGTCGCTATTTCATAGTCAGAGTGCACTCAAAGCTATTTCTTGGCAGATTGAAAAGCGACTTTTTGAGTATCCACGGCGACAGTTTCCCCTAAGCTGATTTACTGATAAGAATGTACGACTTAACCGACCCACAGGACCCTGGCCCAACCAGTGCCGGAGCAAAGGTCAACAAAATCACCTGAGATCACATCTACTACACATCAGAGCACCACTGCAGAGACGTCCACCCCGACACACCAGCAAATCAGAAGCGATGGCTTAGATATGCATAATGGACCAGGTTCAAGAGGAATTGAAAACCAGCTGTAAGTTTTACCTGTTAATCTGATGCTAGCACTCAACAGTGTTCCATGTCTAAGTAAAGACATTTTGTGTGTTAACAGCACACAGCACAATTAATTTATCTATAACTTTGGCAACTAAACAGCAAATGTACCCAATTTACAGGATTTATTGTTGATGATGAGAGGACAAAACACAGTTAAAGACTTGCTGGTCAATTCATTTGTTCCCATGAATAAACGGGGGAACAGATTATTTTAGGCAGCTAAAATATTTGGTTCCCCCCTCATAACTTTGGCAAATAAACAGAAAATGCTTAGAAAGTCTCATGATTGTTATGTGTGATAGTGTGTTTGAGTCACCAAAGTTTGGAAAATGTTTCAATCCAGTAATCTGTCATTAGAACAGGATCTCCCAGAAAGCCTCTCATCTTTTCAGGAAGTCTAATTTTTCGTGCCCTACGATAAGCCAGCTTACATCCTTTTAGCATTAGCATTATCATTACTATTATTTATATACACACAATGTGTTGGAAAACAGTTTTTGGTGACTGACTTTCAATTGTCAGGCTTAAGTGTCGAAAGTTGAAAAAAGACAGATTCTCTTGGCGATCAAAAAGACAAAACAAAACTGTGTCGGAAGATCTCCACACAAGATCTCGTTTATTTATTTGTTTCACAGTTTTGTTGTTGCAGCTGCCAATTAAACAACCTGGACATGATTATATGAGTTGTTTTACCAAGAAATCAAACAGAAGCCATCAATTTCTCGGCACTGCAGCCTCTCCGGAGCAGCCTATTATAACTGGACAGTGAAACTAATTTCAGTTTTCGGTGTTTTTTAGTTAAACTCCAAGATGGATAAAGGGAATATATAATAAGAGAAATCCTTTCTTCATCTCAGTCACTCTTTTTTCAATTTATGTCAACGTCTCAGTTTACTTTTGTCAACAAGTTATGTTCATCCGTCCATCGTCTGTGTCCACTTACCCTTGCAGGATCATGGGGGGCTAAGCAGTGGCGCAAAAAGTGGGTACGCACTCTATGCGAAGCTTAGGGGCGCTGTGCTAATGGGGGCGCCAAAATGTTTGGAGAACTTGATTTTTGTTGTTGTTTGTTTTTCATTTGAATTGTGTTATTCGCTGATGACAGAGCGCTAATGATGGAGAGACAGAAGCTCGTGGGGGCAGAAAAATTATGGAAGAGGAATCATGGTAGAAATGCTTTATAGAGATAGAAAATAAAAGCTTTTCAATGTGGTTGACAAACAGTAGCTAAGTTATTTCAGTCTGTCAACATGAGGCTTGTAAATATTCAGGGTAGCTTAAGTCACTATGATGGGTCACTGCTGTCTTTCAGTTGTGCTGCAGTGACAGGTGAGCCAGGGTTTGAGCCCTTCAAGGCAACACACAAGTGTTGAGTATTTATAAGTGCTTTCAGTCTGTAATTATAATGTATCATTTTTACATTCTCTTTTCATGCAATCAATGTCGAAATCCCCATTTTATTGTGTGACAAAAAATTTACATATATTGGGAAAGAAAAGTTCTGTGCTAATTTGGCAGTGCTTTGATGGCTCACCCTAAAGGAGCATTCCGCCAGTTCTGCAGTAGAGTCGTTTCTAATGTAAAAACTAACCTTCCACCATTCCCACAGAGCGACAAGACATGTTGTTGAGGGGGCAGATCAAGGGCGGTCGGGTGCAGACTCCCCTGGTAAGAGCTTTATTTTCTAGGGATTATTTAAAGTGACTTTGGTAAAAAAAAAAAAAAAAACAAACACAAAAAAAACGGGAAAAATTCCAGAAGCGATTCAGCTTTAGTCAAATTATTTAATATTTTTTTGATGTCACATAATGACATCAATATGTGGCAAAAGGATTTGGCGCTTTTGTTTACTTGATAACTTTGGTGGGAAACGGCACAGATTAATAGTGTCACAGATTAATAGTGTCACAGATTTGTGTTTCTTCTATTTACTTGGCTGCAGTTAGTCGAGTAACTTTTTGGAAGAAATGCACTTTTATGAGTATTCTTCTAACATCATCTGTTTATTTTTACTTAACTAATATTATGAAGTATTGCTACTGTTACTTGAATAAAATCTCTGGCTGCGCTACCTGCCGTCGTTAGCTTCACAGACTCAAAACAGACTCACGGAAACCTATACTTGTTTCATAAATTTTACATACAATGTTTTTTTTTAAGTGTTTCTTTTGCCTAAATTTGGTGTGTTATCATTATATTGTTTAGTTGTGCTACTTTTTATTATTCATTTAAGTTTTGAAATACCATAATCTGCACATAACTATATCATTTTTAAATATTTAGACAGATGTTATGATCAGTTTCCTCAGTATCATAGCAGCCTTTTAAAGAAATGCTTAAAAAGAAATTACCTTTATGTGAATAATTTCTTGGATGGCAACTTTTACACTTTTAAAAGGGTAAAAGTCTCATATGCTCTTTAGCATATGATAAAAAATATGCTAAAGAGTTGCTTTTTGTGCTTGATTAAATGTTTTGGGTCCTCTGCCTCAACTCTGGCTTTTAAACATTTTCAAGGTTTGCACTGATAAAATGACATAATCCCAAGTAATATTCAAATATTAAAAGTTGTGTTTTCATTAAAAAAAAACACACACAAAAAAAACAGAAGCTAAGTCTAGAAATCATCAGACTTTGACCAATGAATCCATGATATGTGTTCCAGTTAGTGGATTCAGTTACTAAAACAATGACTTTTCAATAATACTTCAACAATTAAACGTGAGTTATTTATGGCCATATTTATTCATTTTATCCCACCACTGTCTAAAGTTTCTGATGATCTGATCTGATTTTGTGCTTCTGAAATAAGTTTCTTCTTCTCCAGTTTAGTCTCTTTGTTCCCAAGAAACATGCTGACATTGCACTTTGTTTTTGTCAAGTTGTACAACTTCGTATTATATTTTTATTGCTTTTATTACAGGCCCTGTACTCACAATGAATGCTCTACACCCCCCTGGACCTCAGGATGTAATTCTGAGTTTTTCTGCCATTGAAGAACCTTGTATTCTCTGCATGCATCTTGTGACGTGGAACAACTTTGACCCGCAGGACGTTCAGTCGGTGGATTTGACTTTCCCGTCATCCAAATGTCCCCCCTCCATCTCGTAAGGTTTACACTCTGCTGTAACACAAGCTGAGCGATTACCATCACCGCTTTATTTTGAAATGTTTTCTATTTTCACCCTGTAATTTACACCAAGCGATGTGTCTTTTGCCTTCCAGTGTCAGCCTGACTGATGGACGCCATATTTGTATGAATTCTTTCCACCCTGAGTTCCTTCAGCTTCTGGACAAGTTGGAAAAATGAAGAACCTTACATTTGACACTTAATGTGGTAGAGGAGTTTACTATCTATCTCTCTATCTCTCTATCTCTCTATCTATCTATCTATCTATCTGATAGATGGCTTTTCTATCAGATAGATTGGGAAGCAAATGTTTCATCATCATTAAATGTTAACTATTAGGTTTAACTGAAATTAAAAACTTCATGTACTGCATGGCTTTATGGCTTTTCTTTTTGTTCCATGACTCAGCATGGTTATTCTTTTAAAGCTTGTACAGACATGTTACTAGAATGACGACCTAAACGTCTCAAAAGACGTCTGGTCAGTACACATGCAGTGTACTGACCAGTTTTAGTGGAACTTTGATTCAGTTTGAAGTAGAAAAGGATGTCAAAAGATCTTGTATAAAAACACCTCAATACGTTCTTGTGGGCGCGAAGTCTGTTTTGTGACGTGAAGTTTGTCAAAATTAACCTTGCTCGATAAAGTGTAAGAGGAAGGAGGGTTTTTTTTTTAGGTTTAAACTTAGGTCATGTATTTCTGGGACTCTTATTGTGAAGTTAAAAAGAAAAACTTCCTGCTTTGACGTGTTTTATTTACACAAGTATTGATAGCCCTTGTTACAACAGCATGGATGAAGCCCCGTCTTTTAGGCATGAGCTGCAGAATTAGACAAACCTAGATACAGTGGACCGTAGTTGAACCTATCTGTGGATTTTTCTGTGAAACTAACCCTAACCCCTAACCCTTGACCTTTGATGACCTCTAGAAACATTTTCCTTAATATCTTTAGAATGAAAATGAAAAATTTTTGCTGCAAAAACTAGCACAAATGTAGTTGAGTTGATTGACACCTACTGTGTTTGATTTTATGAAAGGGGCGGTGGGAGCTGGTTGACCTTTAAACTTTAATTCATATCCTCAAAGCCAAAGCCGCACAAACCTGCACAAAAGGAGTCGATTTAATTGACACCCATTTTGTCTGATTTCAAGAAGGTGGGGGTGTTTGACCTTTGATGACCTCTAGAAACATTTTTCTTAACATCTTTAGAATGATAGTGGCACAAACGAACATTTTTGCTGCACAAACATTTGACACCAATTTTGTTTGATTTCATAAAAGTAAGGGGCTGGTTGACCTTTTGACCTTTAACATTTCATTTAATATCTTCAAAGCCAAAGCAGCACAAACAAAACATTTTGCTTCACAAACGTAGCACAAACGTTTGACACCAATTTTGTCTGATTTGAAGAAGGTGTGGGGCAGGGGGGGCAACTTCACTGAGGTCTCGAAGCTACGTCTTTCTCGGTCTCTGCATTGGTCAGGCGCCCCCTGCCATGAGGCAAGAGAACTGCCTGCCTCATCTTGAATTTGTTCTCTGCCGTTTCTGAGAGACGTGAGCTGTGTTTTGAGATCATCGTTTTCACTGACGAGTATCTGATATTCTGATTAAAGGTCTCGTGGTGTGAGATCTTTTCCATCTTCAGAGCGCTTAATTCTACTCGGAAGATATTCTACCACAGGGGTGTCAAACTCCAGTCCTCAAGGGCCACTGTCCTGCAGTTTTTAAATGTGCCACAGGTACAAAACGCTGGCATGAAATGGCTTAATTACCTCCTTCTTGTGTAGATCAGTTCTTCAGAGCCTTGCTAATGACCCAATTATTCTATTCAGGTGTGGTGCAGCAGAGGCACATCTAAAAGTTGCAGGACAGTGGCCCTTGAGGACTGGAGTTTGACACCTGAGTTCTACCATCTCCTTGAGTTCCTTCTTTTCCTTTTCGAGTCTCAAGCGAAACTTAGCATGGTCTTTTTTCCCCAAAAGAAAAGAACGAAATAAGCACTGGAAACATAGACCACCTTCTGTCATGTTTTGCATTTAATCAAACATATCTTCTGCAGTCTGAACGAAACAGAACGCTTAGAACGAATTTGTTGCTCTGAAATGTGGAGCTATAGGAAGATGGATCACAGTCACACTGGGGGATGTAGGCAGAGGAAAGACGTTAGCCACTCAACCTCTCACAGCTAAGAAAGTAACTCACTTACTCTTTGGTTACCTAGCAACAACCAGCTGAGTAACTTGCCAGCAGCAGATTCAGGTTTTTAAGCATTACTGCTTAAAAATACAAAGCTACTGAATGGAGTGAAAACTGTGGAGGAAGCAGGAAAGTTTTTGAGTTTTTCTGATATTTAAAATACAAAAAAACGAATAATCATTGATATGAACTGACACGAAACAAGCGTTTCATGTGATGTGTTTTTCAGCCATATTGTCCAGACCTAAAAAGAAAAAACATAAATAAAATGTGATAGGCAGTAAAAGAAAGAAAAGAAGGAAGAAAAAAGGGAATAACAAAGAAAAGGGTTAAAAAAAACAAACAAACACTAAAGGTCTAACCCTGAAATGACAGTGGTTTGCTCCTCCCCACCCAACACTTTGATGTAACCTCAGCCTTCCTGAGCCTCAGCTCCTCCAGATGTTTCTCTAAAAGCTGTGATCTGTCCAGCGTCTGCTCCAAGTCCAGCAGTAGGTCTCTGTCCCCCAGCAGCCCACGACGATGGTTCAGTCTGGCGTTGGCTCTCTGTAGGCGGTTCCGCTCCAGCCTGGTTTGGATCAGGACGTCCCTCCTCTCTGCCACCAGGACCTCCAACTCAGCCAGCTGCTGCCGCTTGGCCCGGACCTCCGCCTGGCTCCAGAGCAGCTTCTCTCTGACGTTTGACAGGACCTGATGGGCGCAGCGGGTCGGCGCTGGTTAAGCGGCTAACGCTGTGACACTGTCGGACCAGTCAGCTCACCTCCAGGCTGCTGCTGATCCTCCTCTGCAGCTTTAGGGATTCTTCTCTTTCCCTTCCTTCCTGCTTCTTCCTCTCCAGCATGCTGGCCTGCAGCTGCTCCAACTGGACCCTCTGGGGGTCTTGGCCACGGAGCTCCACCTCCAGCCTCTGGATCCTGGACTTCAGCGAGAAGTGCTTCAGACGCAGCCTGGTCAGCTGGTTCTGCCGGAGCTGCTCCGCTGTCAGCACCGCCTGCACTTTGGACTGGGCCAGGTCCGTCCCCAGGCGAGGGCTCAGTGCCGCCAACGCAGCATCCCGCTTCAGGCTCAGGAACACCTCCCACTCTGCCTCCACCTCAATATGTCACACAAGACATATTTATAAAATAAAATGTTTCCTTGTTGTAAAATCTGTTGTAAGCTCATTATTTTGCACAGGTTTTTTTTGTGCAAAATAATGTCCTCTTGTCCCACTGATTGCTTGTTTTCATGAAAACATGTTTGAAATAAATGAATGAATATTTTCTGGGCATATAGTGACATTTTATAGCACAATAAAATAACTATGTAACCTTCAGTTGTCATAAGAATGGTCCATATGTCAAATAGGACTTCAAATAAGTTTTACTTCCTAATTCAACACCTTAAAATTGGGCCATCAGTTTAAAAGCCACTTTAACTAAATTTTTTTAGACGTCAAATTTGTGATTTTCACCTACAGGCCATAATCACTGAATTTACAACCCATAGAGGGTTGAAATATTTCATTCTATTTATCAAACGAGAGACAGAGTAGTTGAACCTCCCCACAATTCATTTTTTGAGATGCAGCTACAAATAATGACATCACGACTGCTTCGTGTTGCAGTTTGTGCCACCAGATGTCAGCAGATCCTACACATTAAAACACGAAACATCATTTGGTCCGTTGCGGACTAAAACTTGAAGTTCTATCTGTTCAAATTCTAGAGGGAGTCATCTGACCTGCTCCATCATGACTGTGAAGCTCATCAGAAAACGAGAAATGACAGACATTCTACAAGAAAAATAAGTATTTTCTGACAAATAAAAATGAGAGTATGGGAACTGATGTTCTCACAAATGGTAAAATGGTAAATGGACTGAACTTATATAGCGCTTTTCCAGTCATTTTTGACCACTCAAAGCGCTTTACACTAGAGTCACATTCACCCATTCACACACACATTCATACACCGATACACAGACTGGTAGGTAATTTTAGTAAGTATAACGTGTATTAAAAACACTCAGATGTATATGTCAGTGTGGTTATATGGGCTTTTAACTGTATTCTCGTTCTCTCTGTTCTGTCATCCATTTTAAACATTTAGTGTAGTACCCTGTTCTTTATGACCTCTCCTCCTCTTTCTGCTGTCTTTCCTTCTCTCCTCTGTTCTACCTTCTGTTCTCATTTCCTTCCTGCCAGGATCACAGAAACAAATGAAAAATTCAACATATAACGGCAACATTAAGCTAGTTGTCTTCATATTCTTCACAGCAGACAACAAAAATAATTCTAATTCATTAGATATGCGTCAAAACATTGAACTCACATATGCAATAAGAACATTTTCTGGACATGTTCACCCATCAGCCACAGGTTCATATCTAAAAGAGCTGCTAGTTTTCATTAAAGTCTTCAGAGTGAAAGCTGTGGGGAAACAGCTGAGTTTGAGCAACAATGGCCGCCTTTATAGCTGCTGTCGCCTCCTCCGCCTCTCTGGCAGAGATAAATCTGCACCTGCTCCAGACTTGGGAAGAACCACTGGGCTCTTTTAATCCGAGGGACCCACAAATGTCTGCAGTTCTGGTAAAGACGGGCAAAAAGTCATCCTTACTTCAGTGCTAATTGGCATTCACGGCCTTCTAGCCTATGTTTGCCAGGGGTGCCTATAAATGTACATACTTAGACAGCTTTGAGTGCCTAACACCTAAAACACTTAAGAGCTCAAATTCCAGGCAACAGAGACAATATCCAGTAACATGACCTGGATGGCATCATCAGTTGTTAGCCAGCGCCAGTAATCCAAAACAAAATAAAACAGACATTCAACAGTATGCTTTGTAGTTTCCTGAAATGCAGTTTTGCACTACATGTAATGAACACTTTCCAAAAATTATACTTTTGTCTGATCAGTTTATGGAACTTAATCCAAAAAGGGATTTTTTGGTTGTTTTGTTGAGGAATGTGACAGCTACCAAATTAATCAGAACAAGAATTAATTTTACTGTCATTGTGCAAGAAAGCACAATTTAAAAAATAAGTGGGGAAATAATGCAAACAAATAAATTTAAATAAATATAAAAAAAAAAACATAATAAGACACAGAAGCAACCGGGATGTGAAGGAATAAATAGATAAATGATGTTCTGCATTTGGATGAATTTGCAGCGTTCAAAAAGCTCTTTATTTTGTGTTTTTTTTTTCTGGTCATGAGTGGTGTTGGCCTATAGAAATGCTTTTTAATATCTTTTAGCCTACTTTGTGTTGTCAGGCAGTTGATATCTTGATTCTGTCTGTGATCAAACCTGGATGAAATTGAACTCAACCATCAAATTGTGGTTAAACGGTGAACTCGTGACTTTACAGCAGGAGTCAATTACTTTTTTTCCACACACGTTCGCAGCCCAGACACCAACCTCGCCCAGCTTGTCGCGGACCTGTGTCCTGAGCTCCTCCGCCAGCTGCTGGGCCGTCTGTGAAGCGGTGCCGAGCTGCTGCTTCAGCTCAGACAGGACCTGGACGGACCGCTCATACTCCCGTAGCTGCTCCTCCTCGGGCCTGCTTCTCCCCAGCTGGCCCCCGTCAATGGCTGCGTTGTGGAAGTATTGAGCCAGCCTCATCTGCAGCTGCCTGTTTAGTTTGCGGGCCTCGTCTCTCTGTGTGCTCAGGTCTTGGAGGGAATCTTCGAGTAGGACTTTTTTATCGTCTGTACCTTCATCAGCAGCAGCAGTAGAGCCGTCTCCCTCCTGCGTGGGACTCTCTGTCTTTGGGGTGTCGAGGTTTAACCCCAAATATCGGCCACTGTTGCTTCTGTCGGTCTCAAAAATAACACTCTGACTATGTGACGTCGCGCGCTCGGAGTTGGTTTTGAGAGCCGTTGTGTGTTCTAACCCACCGGTGGCTGGTGCTTCAATAGAGGGGTCTGTTTTGACGTCCCTGCTGCTAGAAAGTTCTTCGTTGTGATCTGAGAATATAATTTTATCAAATTCCTTATTTTCCTCATATTCTTTCTCCATTTTAAGTTTTAAATTCGCCGAAGAATAGTTTAATTTGCCTAAAACTAAAAGGCTCGTGCAGTTCTGTAGTCGGTGACACTTTTCGTTTAGTTTGCGTTGTCCTGGAAACTGAATTCAGTAGCCAATCAGAGGCGTTCTGACGCTCTCCAATGAATATTAACAAGAGGAGTGTGAGAGTGGCTCGAGCTGTGATGTTCGTTGCGCGCATGCGCCGAGTGGTGCCTCCTATAACAAGAAGCAGCAGCCAGGCAAGATGGCGGACCTGGGGAAGAAGTACTGCGTTAACTGCCTCGCAGATGTTACCAACCTGCGGCTTCGCTGCACCGACTGCCCAGATATCGAGCTGTGCCCGGAGTGCTTCTCGGCGGGCGCCGAAATCGGCAACCATCGTAGATGGCACGGCTACCAGCAGGTCGACGGCGGGCTGTTCTCACTGTGGGGTCCAGAGGCAGAGGGAGGATGGACTAGCAGGGAAGAGCAGTCGCTGCTCGATGCCATCGAACAGTACGGCTTTGGAAACTGGGTACATCACTTTGTTTTCATTTAATAACATACGTTTGGATTTAAATAGCATAGAAACACCTGCAGACAGTAGCTAATGGCAAGAGTGCAACATCTCCAGCGGTTTTAGCGACGACATATGTCAAGTTTTAAGTAAACATAGACTGTTGTTAAACTTTACGAAACCTTAACAATGTTATTAAGAATCAAAAGCACAGAGAGAATTGAAAATACTTCATTAGTGAAGTTTTACCTCGTTTTAAAAGTTTTGGCAGTGTTCTGACTCCAGCCTTTACAGATTCTGGAGATGGTATTCAGAACAGTTAGA
Source organism: Poeciliopsis turrubarensis (assembly GCA_010277015.1). Lineage (NCBI taxonomy): Eukaryota > Metazoa > Chordata > Actinopteri > Cyprinodontiformes > Poeciliidae > Poeciliopsis > Poeciliopsis turrubarensis. Next base: position 328,182 of record VMRN01000174.1, on the reverse strand, counting down.
TATTTTCTTACCAAATGAATTATGTTTATTTGACCAATCAGCATTTAATTCTCACCATCTTCCCTCTCCCTGCTTTATAAATACCACCACCATGTTTCAGGATACGGTTGTATAAAGTGTCAGTTTTCCTCCATACATAGCATTGTGATGCAGAGAGCTTATTTATTTGTCAATATTTTTCTGATTGAATACTGACTTGTCAATTTTGCCTGACATGATCACATAGAGTCCCACAGGAAGCTGAAGCATGACTTAGACATAGACTTCTGCTTTGATCGGCTCAATGTGATGTAACATCTGCATTACTTTAAACAGTCAAACCTGACTGTCTATGATTTCTCTTTATAGATGCTAGATTTCTTATTGTAGTGAGTAGCACTTTCTTTAAACCAATCACAAAAAGTGATTGTAATGTGTTTGCCATTTTGACAAAATTACACGGTCAAGTATGGAAGCTGTAAAAGATGGAAACTAAATTGGATCAGCCAACTGAATAGACACTTGCATATTTGTAAAAAAAAAAAAATACGCTTCACAAATTGGAAGCTGGATTTTTATGTATTTAAGTGTAAAACAAATAAGTTCAAGGTCGATCGCTTTGAAAATTTTGGATTTTGAACTGGGTTAAAAGCGAGCGCACCAAAATTTAAGTTGAGAATACATCAGCTGCATGCGATGCACATGAAACGCTTGCATGATTCATTTGAATTATTTTTCCATTTTGCTGCTTCTGAAGAAACTATTCATGAATCGGGTCTGTTGGCGTGTTTTGATGAGGCGCAACACTAGCCGCATGATACATGACCACAGCGACGGCATTGTTTTTGCTTTTGTTTCTGTTCCCGAAACTTCCTATATTGCGTTGGTAAAGAAGGAAGAAAAAAAAAAAAAGAAACTATGTGGCTTGATATGTGTCTACAGAAACCTTTCAGAATGAATCGTTTAAGGCATATTAAATGATCTAATTAATGCTTTGTTTTGTACTAAGTTTGCGTTGAAATCTCATGATTGGTGTGGGCAATGATTAAATTAATGATCATGCTTAACTCAGAATTATCATTTCAAGTTATTTATTTACACACAGATATAAAAACAAATATCTACATATCACATAAATTATTTATTTTTTAAAATTTTTGTATTACATTTCTAAATCTTAGTCTGGATTTCATACTACAAACAAGCAAAGGTGGGGTGAAAAAAAATCCTTGAATATATGTGACAATAAGAACTATTTATTACTTATTCTTTAGGTAACTGTATGAAAGTGACTGTCACCACAAACACAAATGTTTGTGGTGACACATGAATGTGTTATTCCACATGCATGTGGAATAACACATGCATGTGGAATAACACATGCATGTGTAATATGCTTCTTTAGGACATCAGTCAGATAAAGAAGTCTGATTTATATTCCTGAAATGTACACAGTAACTGCATTTAATCATATTTTCATATTTATTGATACTTTCGTTGAGCAAATAGTGGAGAAACAATCCCGACAATACAGTGTTTCTTAATTTAACATCAATAATTGGAATTTATTGCAACAGTGAATCAAATCTATTATAATTAGAAATGTGTCACAATAAATGATAAACAATGTGATGAAATAAATGCACACTCCTATTCTGCAGCCTGTCATTATTTAGATGATCCTTTTAATAACTTTGACCAAAAACACTAAAAAATCAATACATTAATCAATTTTAAAAAATGCTATATTTTGCCATTTTTAAATGTTTTCAAACGGTATATTCATAAAATTTTCAAAAATAAACACTACAAGTGTAAGTAATCTTTTCTATGAAGTATTTTTTGTCAATTGGTTGTGAACAGCGTCCTAAAAAAAAAAAAACGCATGTTTTTCACCTAGCCAAGTATACTACACAATATTACAACTTGTGTTATATCAACGGGTATACAACTATACCCGTTGATATATTTCTTTTTGTATGTGTGTGTGCTTACACAAATGTGAATCTCTCTCTTGAAGGAGGACATGGCCGCACACGTCGGACCTTCCCGAACGCCGCAGGAAGTCATGGAGCATTACGTCACCATGTACATTCACGGTAACCTTGGTAAAGCCTGCATCCCCGACAGTATTCCCAACAGAGTAACTGACCACACTTGCCCAAGTGGGGGGCCCCTATCACCCAGCCTCACCACCCCGTTGCCCCCGTTGGACATAAGCCTGGCTGAGCAGCAGCAGCTCGGCTACATGCCTCTGCGTGACGACTATGAAATCGAGTACGACCAGGATGCAGAGAAGCTCATCAGCGGGCTGTCTGTTAACTATGACGACGAGGATGTGGAAATCGAACTCAAACGTGCCCACGTAGACATGTATGTGCGCAAGCTGAGGGAGAGGCAGCGGCGCAAGAACATTGCCCGTGACTACAACTTGGTGCCTGGGTTTCTTGGCAGAGACAAGAAAGACAAAGAGAAAGAGAAGCCCGGAGGGTTGCAGGTCATAGGTGGTTCTGTCCCTACGGGTGGATCGGGAGCATGCAGCGCCGCAGTCGGACCGGCCTCCACGATGACGACGGTCTCCGTCCCCATCCCGAGTACACCCAAAAGAAAGATTACAAAGGAGGAGAAAGAGCAGCGAGTGAGGCTACGGGCGCTCTGCCAGTTTATGGCCCATCGGGAGTTTGAGGAGTTCTTCGAGAATATGCACAAGGAACGGGTGCTGAGGGCCAAGGTGCGCGAGTTGCAACGCTACCGCCGCAATGGCATCACGCGCCTGGAAGAGTCCGCCGAGTACGAAGCCGCCCGTCACAAACGGGAGAAGCGCAAGGAGAACAAAAACGTGGTGGCCTCCAAACGCGGCGGGTCGGGAGGGGCCGGTCTCGGCTCTGGGTTGGGACTTGGCGGTGGCGGGGCAGGCGGAGGAGGCGGCGTCACGGTGGGGCTCGGGGTTGGAGGCGGGATCAAGGAAGAGAGCAAAGATGGTGAGTTTGCCGCCATCGAGAACTTGACAGGGTTTGAGTTGCTCTCAGATCGGGAGAAGGTGCTGTGCAACTCCCTCAACCTGAGCCCAACACGCTACCTGACTGTCAAAACCATCATCATCAAAGACCACCTGCAGAAAAGGCAGGGTATCCCGGCAAAAAGCCGACTGCCTGGTTACCTGGACAAGGTTCTCAAGAAACGCATTCTCACCTTCCTCACAGAGAGTGGCTGGATATCCAGAGACGCCTCGTAGCGATCCGTCTCCGGTCGGTAATCACAAGCCGATGATGATCACCGGTAGCCGACTAGCTTCACGCTCTGGAGGCTGAGTGGAACTACTGCCTCTCAACGACTACTTTTTCTAGTTCTTATTTTTTTCACCTTGCGAATATGTACAATTCAAATAAAAAAAAGATGCCCCACTTAAATAATAACTATATTTTCATACAAGTTATAGGAACAAAAGCTTAAAAAAAACATACTGGGCTCAAGGATGTCCAGCACCTTTTGAGTTTACTATTGTGTGCTCCCCGCTACAATTCTTGATGAATAAATTATGGTATTTTGCATTTTGGGATTTATTTATCTCAAGTGTCACTCCTAAGCATCATTGTAAAAGGTAAAAGAACGAACGAGTGACACCTATTTCATACTGAAAAATAAGAGTGTTCCACTCAAATGATGTTTGAAACCACATGTTTGCTGAGGTCATCACTTTGTGATGACCTTTTTGTTTTCACACTATATTTGAACCAATTCACAGATTTCCATTCAGTTTCATGCACTGGTACCGTCACGTTGTTTTATCAATGCTACATTAGCACCAAAGGGGTAATGAATGGTTAGTAGACTAAAGAAAAATGTATTGCAATCACCAAACGAGAAGCTTAAAGTTGAGTGTTGTCCAATGGCGGACACCGCCAATGTTCATTGAAGTTCCAGCTGAATTAATAACCGGCAGATTGAAAGTATTTTGATAAGAATAGTGTGTTTAAAAATGGCGGGGAAAAGTAGGATGCAGAGTTGTGTTTAATTCAAACCCGCCGACGTCTGGTTAGTGAGTTTTATTTGCCTTCGTCTTGAGTGGACACTGTTGTGATTTAAGGTGTTATAGAAACGCTAAAAGGTTCCCTAGAAATTTCACCCTAATGCTATCATTAGGGTTGTTAAAATACAAAAGTGCCTAAACCTAGATCAGAGAAGAGCATTGCCTTGATTCCAGAGAGCGGTTCGTGAGTGGTTTGTTACAATAGTTTATGGTTTAGCGTGTGCCGGAAACATTTCCACCGCCAATTGGAGTCTAACTTGGAGTTAACCCCAGACACCCCGCATTGCGGCATACTAATGTGACGACAAACTTGACGGATTAGTACACATCGTCCTTGATGCAAGCGATAATTTCCTATTTCCCCCAATGAGTAGAGTGTGTTGTGTGACTTTAATAGCTCCACCCTTACCGTACCATATCGTTCTCCTGTTGACCCGGAGAATGGACCTGGGGTTCAGGAATGGTGTGGTTTGGGTCGGTTGTAGGAGTCTTTTTTTACTACGGACACAAAATAGTGAACCGACCCGTGCCATACCGCTTAATCAAAGTGAGGCATAAGTGCAAACACGTTTTATAGCCTGCTACATTTTCTGTAGTAGGTGGTTTTAGAAGACAGAAGCTAAAAGACTTGTTGGCCTCTTGATAAAGACATGTAAAAGTCCTGTATTGTCACAGAGCCAAACCTACTGGTATCCCTGCTATCAATACTTCATATAGACTCCCTGTTCCCAGCAGGACAGAGCTTTATTTCCTAAGACAACAAGGAAAGAGAAGAGACACAGAGGGATTTTTGACGAGATCAGCTGTTTCCTCGCTCTTCTACAAATTTAGGGTCTAGAAACTTAAACGGCCAATAAAGACTTTGGGTGTCAATGTCTAATTAAAAATCACACCTTCCCATTTTACTGGCCTCATTTTATCTAAAGTTGCCTGGTATTCCATGAGGCAACCCTTTTCTGACAAGGTTCCCTGGATCTTTAGAAGGCCCACAGAACCGCAACCGTTCTTAACGTTGTCGTCACTCGTTTCCTGCCAAAGCCGGCCAGAGTTTCTAATATGTCAAAAAAGCTCCGAGTCTCATCTGACCAAAGTCCACAATTTTAACAAACTCCCCAATTTTCCTTTTTTTGGTAATACGGCAGAAAAAGTGTGTGTTTTATTTTCTGGTGGCAACTGGTTGCCGTGGGGACTTTCTCCACTGAATAAATCATTTTAAGTTTTTTTTTTTGTGCTTATATTTGCCGAGAGGGGTATTTATCTGTACTAGGAGAAATTGGTTAATTTAGCTCAAAAACCTTTCTTGAAAGGCTTTCCGTCTTAGATATCCTTTCTACTACAGCCTGTTATAAGGTTATAAAAAAAAATAAATAATGTTCTAGTTCTCTAAACCCAGAGAAAGATTCTCTGCTTCTCAGCTTGTGCATCAAAACCATGTGTTCCCTTCTCCCAAAGTCTCTCATTCTGAGGTCAGAACCTGAACAGCATTACCAGATACTTTCTTTCCACATCACTGTTCTTATGTTGGGTTTCCTTGTTTGTTCAATTCTACTTTAAAGCTAAACTGACTCCATCTTACTTGGACACGTTTCTCGGATCATCCAGCAGTTGTTAGAAAGGAAAGAAGGAGAAGATGTGAGTTGATCCTGGAACATCCGTTTGCATTTGTTGTTCATGTTTGCCGTGGCAAAGGAGGATCGGAGATCATTTGTCGTCGTCATTTTTGAGCATATCCCCTGGCTGTAACGAGGCTGTAGAAGTTCTTGTGATACAACAATCAATGTATCCAAGTAGTGAATGTATTTCTGTCGAAAGGAGGCGTGAAGTGTTCAAAATAAGATCCTAACCAATGTTTTTATCGTCTCATATGGGCAAATTTGACAATGGAAGTCTTCATATGTGCTGAGGCGTATCTTTCACGCAGGCTAATGCGTGTGGGACTTTATCTTTTCCAGACATACCCTGAGACCAGTGAGACCTTCTGTCCTCATTTATACGTGTCCTGAAACGGTGTTGGACTCAAAAGAAACACTGGTTGGAGGTAGAAAAATCTAAATGTAACAGAAATGTTTTATGTTTTGAACACTTTGTGGAGGCGTTGGTTTCCAGATGGTGACTGAAAGCTTGAAATTGAAGCTGTCTGATTTCATTTTTATCTATTTTTTTTTTCAGCATTCAGTCAGGACTTTTTAGAAAAAGTCCTAAAAAGGGTGTCTATGCGTACTTATTTGAACCAAATGTAAATAATTTGTAAGATAAGAAATGTGTAATGTACAGTATTTTGTGTTGTGCAAATTTTTATAGGTTTTGTATTAAAAACAGTTTTGACAAAAAGAATGCTTTTTTTTTTCCTTTTTCTTTCTACTGGTCTCGCATCGCAGAGCCGTTTTACTTCTCTGGTGCTAATTAATTTAATATTTGGAAATGTGGAGTAAATCTAATGTTGACGCTGTTGAAGCACACTCGGAGAAGGCTTAAACAGGACGTGAATGAGATCTGCATGTCGATGAGGTTCATTTGGTGACAATGTTTTCCTTCACAAAGAAAGAAATCGGATTCAGATTCTGCGGGGTACCACCTGGTGGCAGAAAGAGGAAGTGAGGGGAGACGTTCGTACCTTAACTTCCAAAACATTCATTACTTCTGACTCAAAAGCGGCAGAAAAATCCACTCTGATTTGCTCGCAGCTATTTAAATGTGCACAGGATGTTCTTTGTGGGCGTGCCAACTGCTTCGCTGGAGGAGGAAAAGAACACCATGTGCACAGTGAAGAATGGTGGCGCCGTTCCTTCGGCTCTGGAAAACTGTGACTATGGAGAACAAGATGGATTCAGTCGAGTATCAGGAAAGAGGACGACAATGTAAAGCGCATCTCAATGTCCACTGAGACTTGATTTCAGAAGTCTAAATGATTCTGCAGTTTCCATCATAGCCATTATTTTCTTGGGATTCTATTGTGTAATTTTTTTAAAATTACACAATAGAATGGCATGCGGACCATTCCTCATAGACAATTCTCATGTGCATTTACTTCATCATTAGTCCTCTTGTCTCGTCATGGAGTCGATCTGTAAGCATGGTAAATTATTAATCAAGTTTATTTTTTTGTTTATTGCCAATGGATGCCGGCTTGTACGGTTTGCCAGTGGACCCAGTTTGCATTGGGGGTCAACTCCTGTTTCTTGGAACCACAAGAAACAGCAAAAAGTTCCATGGTTAAAAGTGTTTACAAGTGCAGTTCTGCAGTCAGATTTAAAAGTTTGATAGTAGAATTTTATTATATTATTTTTACTAAGGCATGTGGCATGAAGCCGTGGCTTTTATAGATGGGTGAACAGCTAATGTGGATTATGTTTGAAGGATAATAGAACATAAAAGAGAGAGGGAAGTACTTTTTGGGGAGATTATTGATTATTTGATGAAGAGAGGTGCGGAGCTGTCCACTGACCACTACCTGGTGGTGGGGGAGAATACATGAGGGTCCCAATGAGACCCTCATGTGTCTCTCTCTGGGACTCCGGATGCAGCTGATGGGTACCGGCTGGCGAAGCGACATGCAGCTCGGGTGGTTGCTGAGGCAAAAACTCGCGTGTCGCAGGAGTTTGGAGAGGCCATTGAAAAAGACTTCCGCACGGCTTCGAGGCAATTCTGATCCACCATCCGGCGTCTTAGGAGGGGGAAGTAGTGCAGCACCAACACTGTTTATAGTAGGGATGGTGTGCTGCTGACCTCGACTCGGGACGTTGTGGGCCGGTGGGCGGAATACTTCGAAGACCTCCTCAAAACCAGCTGAGGAAACTCAGCTTCCTCAGCTTGAGTCACCAGGCTCAGCTTGAGGAAGCTGAGCCTGGGGATTCTGGGTCGGATTCTCCAAACTCTCGGGACGAGGTCACCGAGGTAGTTAAAAAGCTCCTCGGTGGCAGGGCCCCGGGGGTGGATGACGTTCGCCCGGAGTTTCTTAAGGCTCTGGATGTTGTAGGGTCATATTGGTTGACACGACTCTGCCTCCGATGTCCTCGCATGGACATCGGAGGCAGTTCCCCTGGATTGGCAGACTGGGGTGGTGGTCCCCCTGTTTAAAAAGGGGGACTGGAGGATGTGCTCCAATTATAGGGGGGTCACACTCTTAAGCCTCCTTGGGAAGGTCTATTCTAGTCGAACCTCAGATTCAGGGAGAGCAGTGTGGTTTTAGTCCTGGCCGTGGAACAGTGGACCACCTCTACACCCTTAGCAGGGTCCTGGAGAGTGCAGGGGAGTTCACCCAAATGGTCCACATATGTTTCGTGCACTTGTCCCTCGGGGAGCACTGTGGGGAGAGTATGATGATCTAACTCCTAAACATGAACAAGTATAAAATGACCTAACTACTAAACAAGTATAAAATGACCTAACGACTAAATATGAACAAACATAAACAGATCTAACGACTAAACATGAACAAGTATAAAATGACCTAACTACTAAACAAGTTTAAAATGACCTAACGACTAAATATGAACAAGTATAAAATTACCTAACAACTAAGCATCATAATAGACATAGACATCGACAGAGTTTAAAGAGGAGAATAGTCAATGGGAAATCTAAAATGAACTAACTATACCAACTTTTCCACAGTTTCTGGCTTTACATGTGGCTGTAATTTATTTATAGCCAAATAAAGCCTGTGTTGATTATCTCGGAGGTTTTCTACCACTTCCTTGAAAGCCTTTTTAATCAAGCTGAACATCTTCCACAGAGGCTGAAATCAGTTTTCCATAGCTGTCAGGACATTTCTTTCTGTTATCGGCGTCTCCTGCCTCCAGGAGAAGTAAGATGTTCTCTGCCTTCCTGCACTCCTTCAGCAGGTCCTTGAAGATGGCTTGTAATCTTCTCCCGGCTCATTTTGAGGACTCGAGGTTTGGCTTCAGCTCAGAGTTTCTCAAAGAGTCGATCGCAGATAGCATGATATTGTTCTGGAGGGTAGTATCTCTGTTCTGACTTGTCAATAATCCTCTGGATTACATCTCTAACCAGACTTCTCACAGCCGTTTTTCTCATGTCAACCTCTTCCGACTGGTCTTCCTCCAGTTCGCTGATAGACTCTGTTTCTGATTGTTCCAGTTCCGGCTCAGCAGGAATCATACCCTCAGGGATTGCTGCTGTCCTTTAAATTTGGAATTGGATGGGAAACTGTCAATCCAGGTGGACGTGAAACCTGCTCCTCTCTTTCCTCTTCAGAACAAACTTGAGAATCTGTTAGTTCCTCATTGCCTTCATCGTCCAGCACTGATGAAGCCGACATCTGACTGTCCCACAGAGCTTCCTTCACAGAAGGAGTGAAAGCAGATGTGGAATCATCAAAGCTGGACTCCGGTTGTGATTCGTTTTCCAGCAGATTTTCAATCAACAAGATCTCCGGATGAAAGAAGAAGAAGAAGAAGAAGAAGAAGAAGAAATCTCTTCTGTGGGTGAGATTTCATCCAACTTTGGCTTCCCTTCTATTTCCTGTGAGTCTTCGGTTGACTGAATTTCTGGTACAGAGTTCTCCACATCTGCAACATTAGAGCAGAGCTGGGCAATTCCAGGCCTCTAGGGCCGGAGTCCTGCAGCTTGGCATGATTATGCCTCCATATCTCTGTGTGTGTGGCTCAAAGTTGAGTCAGGCATACAAAAGCCACTCAGAGGGCAGAGCCTGACCGACTGACCAGGAACAAGAAACTCTCCCAATGGAGACTTAATCTAGTTGCATTGTTTTTATTTACCAAAACATTCAATTTTTCAAACTTTTAACATTTTCTCAATGATGCTGATATGGTTTAAATACCGATGCCAGCCATGCATTCTAGATTTTACCGAGACATTATCTAATTCTCTTTATGTTTGTTCCAGTCTTCTCCTGTAGTAGAGCAACAGACGATGGGCTGAACTGAACTGCAGTGCTCTTGTATGAATCACAACTTCTACTGTTGCTACTTTCCACTTGTGTACTGAGGCTCAGGATCTTAAAGTCACAATAAATAAATAAAAATAACTCACATTTCAGTGTTACTTTAATCCAATACAGACATATTGGTGAAGGTCAGATCAATCCTACATGCCGACATACAGTGGTGGGCACTGATAACTAAAGCACTAATCATAAACAGTGCTATACCATGTTATTTAGCAGAAGCTAAATCTACTCCACTAATTTCAATTCAGATATCTGTCCCTAAAGAAGAACCAACACTCAAACGGAAATTTAATTTTGACATCATTCACTTTCTAATACAAATATTGTATTTATTGTAATACGTTGTTCTGTAATATGCTTTATTTTGTGCTTGAAATAATGTTTTTGGAGGATTTAAAAAAAAAAAAAAAAAGGTGCGCTGAGGAAACGGAATCACTGCGTAAAGTTTTTACTCACTTCAGAATAAGACCATGGATATAATTGTCTAAGAACTACTTGAATTTTTTTTTTTTTTATCAGTAAATAGCCAAAACGTCAAAAATGTTGAACTTTTATCTGAGTTTGCCAATTGCATTTTAGAAGTTATCCAGAGAAATTGAGCTGAGGGAACTAAGTGCGCTAAACAGTTTTCAAAGTTTGCAAAAGTGCTAAATAAAAAGTAGCTCTGCTATTAGCACATTAGCGTAAGTGTGCCCACCACTGCAGGTATGATCAATATTATTATTATTATTATGAAATGAGCTATGTTGCATCACTGCCTGAAGCTGGTTTATTAAGTAAAGATGATAAAAGTTTTGACTTTACTGAAACTGCACAGGGATCTATAACCTATTTCCATCACATCTCTTTCGCTTTAATTCAAGGATGCAGTTCAAACTCCAAACCCTAAAAGACAAACGATTAAAACAGAAGTTTGGAATGACACCAGCAGCAGAATGGGTTCTACCCCTCAGGTACAAACTCAGACCCAACATGCCTTTATTTAAAACGTCTGGTTTAATGATGCTGGCCTGCTCTACACTGTGAAAGCTTCTTGTAACTTTGTGTTTCTAACAGATCCTGAAAGAACGCAAACCACAACGATGATGACAACTTATTTACTGTACAGGCCCGTCTACTGGCAGAAGAAGTTTAAAACTGCTGGACGCTGTCCCCAGAGTTTGTGTTGCTGGTCCAATCTCAGTGTGAAGACAGTTTTTGAGGGAAATGACCACGTTGCTTTGGGCGGTCCGCCAAGTGCGTCGTCTTGCACTGGCAACGCTGACCCGCTTCGTTACGCCGTTAGCCAATCGGTCCTAGGAAGCCTTGGCCACGCCCACCAATGCCGGCCTCAGGGTTCGACCGTGCAGCTTATAGCCCACTTTGGTCACCACGGCGACGGTCCCGGGCTCCTTGCCCTCCACAGGGGCGTGGAAGAGCGCCTCGTGCTCGTAGGGGTCGAACTTCTGGCCCTCAGGGTTGAGCTTGAGCAGGCCGTGCTTGGTGAAGACCTTCTGGATCTGGACCTCTGTCATCACCAGGCCGTCGTACAGGTTCTTCAGGTGAGGGTTCTGACTTGTCACCTCCTCTTTTGGGACGCTCTCCGTGGCCTTCTCCAGGATGTCGGCCACCTCCAGGAGGTCCTTACAGAAACCCTGAATGCCTGGAGAGAATGGAGGAGGTTTGAACAGCTCCTGGCTTTAAAATATGACTATTTACTCTTTTAAAAGCTTGAATTATGGAAACCTGACCATGTATTGGACAATAAGAGGCCCTTAAGTGTAATACTAGAACTATGCAGCACATTCTAAATCATTCTGGCCACTTCAGAAACAACAAGAGCTTTTGTTGTTCATTTGTGACATCTAGTGGTTCATATTGGCAACTGCAAAAAAATATATCTGGTTTATTTCAGGGGTTCCCAAACTTTTCCATGATCCCCCAACCCTATTTCCAAGGCAACAGAAAAAGCTGCAAAATATGTAAAGAAACATCACCTTTTATTGAATACTAAATACTTTTATTTAGTATTCAATAATTATTACATTCATCTCGTACCGTCAGATTCTAAATGACGGAAGATTTTGTTTTCAAATAAAATTTTCCATCACCATCCCCTCTTTTGATTATAATAAAATATGTGATTTTATATTAATCACATTAAGTGTGATTTTATTCCAACAATTTTTATTTTATTTTATTTTTTGCTGCTTGTCGTTTCCTTTGGTCCTTTTTCTCGTCAACGTTTTAATTTCTTGACAGCTTGAGGAGCAAAGCAGTTTGATGAATTTGACTGGCAATGAGAAAACATTGAAATCATACTCTATTTTTTAATTAATACAAGTTTAATGAAAAATTTAGTATTAAGAAGTTTGAGATTCACATATTTCGGGGGGGTTTGTTTATGAATGTTTTTTCTTATTTCTCTAACATTCTGAGGCCCCCAACAGCGCCCTCTGGAGGCCTCCCACTTTGCAACACACCATAAACCAGTTTTTCAAACAGCTTTGATCTAAAAATGTTTTTACCGTATAACTTGGCGTCCTCCACCATCCGTTGACTCCTGGTCCTCAGGTTTTCTGTATCTGCTAGAGCTCTCTTATACTTTTCCTGCAAATGATACAAAGGGGACAAAGAACAATTGGCTGCAGGGGAGCAAATTTCTACCAAAAACAAACAAGCAGAAAACATCTCTGGAAGTTTCAGGTTTCAAGAAAAAAAAAACTTGCATATTCTCTGCAATCAAAAAGAAAATTTCATGATTGAAGGAATAACTGTATAACATTGCAGATAGGAAATTTTCTAACAATGTATTTTCAGCAATTTTTAAGAAAAATAAATTAGAATTTTTGCAACAAAACGTGACAGAAGATACTAAATTTAGGTGAAGCGCATCTGGATATTCTTGTGTATCACAATGACATCTGCCATGCATTCTAGTGGCAACATCAGTAATGTTACCACTGGGAAATTACAGATTACAAATTGTAATTTCTTTCCTTGAAGGGTTTACAACTTCTTGACATCTGAGAACCCCGATAGTTTTCTTGGAAATGTGCAAAATTAATCTACCGGTAGATATATGGCAGAAAATCATTACATTTTTTTCCCTGTCTATTATCTACGGTGGTCGCAATGAGCCACAACCCACTGCAGATAACCAAAAATAGGCAAAAAAGAGAATGTGTTATTGTTTGAATGTACAAAAAAGGTAATAAGCAGTCAATAACACATTTACCTTGTCAATATGACACAGCAAATAACATATTTGCACTTTTTTCAGCTCTGGCGGGTTTCTTTTGACAGGAGCTGCTTTTCACTGATCATAAAATGACCCAAATCAGTCACAAAAAGCCCCTCGATTAAACTACGTCAATGTCAAGAAGAAAAAAAAAAAATTTTTTTTTTGTTTTTAATTGCACCTGAATGAGATGGGGGTTTGACTGGATCAAAACGAGAACAACCAGCTGCTACTACTGGCGGAAAAGACAAAGAAGACGACAGGAAGTGGTAGGAGGAGGATGGCAAGGCATGTTTTTAAATTACTTATTACTGAACAAACATGTTCACGTCTGGATTTCATTTCTGTTTCTTATTCAATGGAAACACAGAAATTGCAAAATTTTGCTCCTTTTTTGACATTCGCAAAATATCGACAAGGTTTTGGGCAAGTTTGTAAAGGAAACAGAGCTGGCAAAGAAGCGGAGCTCGACACTGTACGCCCGCTCGCTTCATCTGCCCATCAGGACAAACACACAGGTAGATGAACATGCTGACTCTTACCGTCATCTCCTTCAGCTGCTCCTCCAGCTGGACCTTCTCCTCTGTAATGATCTTTTCTGCTGGGCTCTGCTCCGATTTCTCAGCCTCCTCCTCTGAGCCGGGGCCATTCTTCTGCTGGGTGGCAGTGCACAGCAACCGCACAGGTGCCCTGCAATGGAAGACACAACAATTACATCACTTATCTTTTGATTCCATCAAGGCAGCTTAATACAGACTAAACACACCGCAAAATCAGTTACGCAAGTAACCTCGCCTCTGCACTAGTAGACAATTTATGTCATCATCTCTCAACAGCCAATCAGATTGCGTCGTGACATGACGCCTGGCTTCATTCATAAAGTCCTAACTGGATGGTGTGAAACCGAATTACAAACACACCACGTAAAGCTAAGAAAAACAGTTCTAAGCACCATGATGGAGCGAGTCCCAGACACACTTTAAATAGCTTCACCTCATTATGTCATCACCATTCCCCTTCGCCAACAATGTCAGCGATAATACGGCAGTCAGTCTTTAAAGTGGCAGCATGTCCGCCAAAATAGCACAAATAAATATCTCCTGTGTTAGTTAGTATTCCTGTAAAGGTCAAGAGAGAAGTCTGAAGAAGGCAGGGGAAGCTAACCGTGCTAACCGGTTCCCACCATGAGCTCTGAGCTGCTACCAGCGGCGGAACTTCAGGTCAAACCGAGCCCTGGGGGTCTTCCTAAGTCTCAGCTACATAACAAAAACGCAGCTCACCTCTTCAGCGCAGGGGACGCTAACACAGAGTAGCTCTGCCTCACCGCTCGAACACACCAGCTCGCCATTTTCCGAATGCACAGAAACACACGCTGACGACTTGCGTAAGCTTGATTCCGTCGCCGAGGTGGCTTGAACCAATCAAATTCGAGTAGGAAGAAGGACTCGCTCTCAGTTAGCCAATGGGAAGTAGGTATGATTCTGACGTCTTAGTCAAGTGTGGTTGAGTTTGAGTCAAAGGTGAAGGCTCCACATGTGATCAAGGACAGACTTTCAAAGTTTTATAAATTATAAAATAGTATTTTGTGTTTTATAGAATTATTTGATTTTCCGCTTCAGTCGAGCCTTCTTTGGTAGGCGTGATGACGTCAGCTGGAAAAATAAAATATATATATAGTTTTGAGGGCCATTTTCTGTTGGAAACATTGCATCATAATGGTTCAATAGTATGAAGCGTTAAATTTTTTTTTACACCTACACATAATTTATTTTAGAACAATCTTTTACAATCTTCATTTTTAAACATGGCTATCAATAATTAACTTCAGTCCTCTCACCATTCACGTGTTTGTGTGTCAAAATGAGAAGAAGAAAGAAATATCAGGAAAAGCTTTGCTCATAAAGATGTTGTATTGTTTCAACAACAGAACAATTAAGTGCTTCTTTCTGTGTTACACCACTGGCGATTACAATATGCAATGGATTTGAACTGAACATTTTTTTATTTCGCAACAAAAAATAGGAAGGACACGACAACCAGAATCATTTTTCAGCCCTTCAGAGGCATTTATTAGATGTTACTGTCCAGGGAATAATGAGCGGCAGCCCAAGATGTGCCTCCTCAGCCTGGTCCTCCCCCAGTCATGGACCCGGTTGGCTCCCCACAGGTCTCTGCTCCCAACTCCCACAACGTGTCAAGCGAGTTTCTTCTCCATCCAATCTGAATCTACAAAAAAACAACTTGATTTAAATGTTTAGAACATCAAAAACAAATACACTAAAAGCATTAAATAAATGCAACAAAGTGGTGCCTTTAAAAAGTATTATCTTAGGTAAGGCTGAATCCACGTTTCTTCTTTTTTTTTTCATTTTTAGAAAATAACCTGTAATATTCTGACTTGTTGATTTGTCGTGATAAATTGTCAAGTTTGTGCAGGATTTTTAAAAAATGTATAAGTGTGAGAACTTTTGTAAACGAGTTCTATTTCAAACTACTTATATATTTACACTCAGCTTTTTTCTCCTGTGACTGTGTTTGTTGTCTTGGAGACTTTCCCCTTTTTTTGCCGTAGTTCTTCTTGTCAGCATTTTTTTTTTTTTTTTTTTTTTTTGCCCAAGATATGATACCATTTCTAACTGTTTTGTTTGCTGATTTATATTCAACTCATGCACCACGCTCAAGGCAATTCTCAATGTTCTGCTGAGACCTGTACATGCTAATAAATGAAAAATATATACATAACAACAAAACTGGGGTCATAGGACTTTTGGCAGAGAAAGACAGCTTTTGTTTTGCTTCCTTTCTTGGTATGAAATTAGTTTGTGACTGATCAATCTTTGGAGTATTGTGAAGTTTAACATCTCCTCTGGTGTGTTTTCACATTTTTTCCGTCAGTGCCGCCCTAAAGGAACAGGGAGTATTTCAAACCCTTCCTGCAAAACTGACAAGATTCACGTTGAAAAACAAAATTATTTTGGATTCTGGCTGCAGCATCTTTTTTGTCCATGCATGATACATAAAGAGTAAGGAAAAGAAAGAAAGAAAGAAAAGAAGAAATAAAGAAGGAAAAGAAAAACACCGATGTTCTGAATGTTCCGTGCAGATTGTTGGCCCTCTGTGTTCTCTAACTTTTTCTCCATTCCTTTCAGCATTTCTTCCCGCTTCCCTATATATTCTTCCGGGTGCTCCACCTGTTCAGTCCTGCTCTCTTTGTTTTTTTCAGTCGGAGTGATGAATAATCCCGAGGCAGAGAGCAGAGCTGCTGGATGTGAACACTGCGATCTTTGCCCGGTCGCAAGTCTCTCTCAGAAGGGCGATTACATATTCAAGTCTTGTCAGGTTACACCTTCCATATTCCTGCAGATTGAAAGGCAAGTCTGTGAAACCTTTTCTTTTTCACTTTACTTGCAAATAGCGCAGTCATTGAGAGAAAGACCTGCAGAAAACCAAATTCTTATCTGGTTGAGATGTTATGTGCATTATGTTAGCAAATATAAACTTCACTCGTCTCAAAACTGAAAAAAACAAGAGTTTGATTTTTTTTTTCACATGTATGTTTATATGTAAACAAATATATTTTTAGCTTTAATTGCTAAAAATGATCTTGTATTTCTATAAGTGAGAGCAGAGATTTCGTATCACATCTTTCCAGCTCATAGCCCATCCAGTGAAGTAGGCTCATCATTTTGTCAAGAAACAAAACAAACCACAGTTTCACCATGTCATTCATACAGATTTATACAAACGTCACATTTTCAAACTAAACGTTCAATTCTAAATTTACAAACTAAATATTCAGCTCAGAAATTAAATATTTAGCACATAGGCTAAATATTTAGCTTGCCAGCTAAATATTTGGGTTGCTAGCTAATAATTTAGCAAGTAAGCTAAATATTTTGCTGGCTAGCTAAATATCAGTTATTTTAGTAATTAGTTGTTGTTGTTTTTTTGTTTTTTTTACCTAGATAATAACTATTTAGAAAGTTAACTCAATATCTAGCTTGCCATGCTAAACATTTCATTTCAAAAGTCGAACATTTTTTGACTCCATCCGACAGTTTTCCTACGGTGGCTGAAAATGTCCAAAATAATGTGAATTTCGAAACTCCGCATGTTTCGAACATTTCTCATTCCTTATCAGAGTTTTTGTTTTCTTTAGTTTTTTTTGTTTGTTTTTTTTTTTTGGGGGGGGGGAAGCAGACATGAAGCTTTTACCATCACGTTTCAGACTTAAACTAAGTTAAACCGTGTGCAGTGAGTTTGAAGTGTAGGAACAGTTTATGTGATGCTCGGTCGATCTGGTCCCGTTACTTGACTAACATGTTTAGTTAGATACATGAGTGAGAAGAGAAGAATCAGGAACTTCCTCCAAGAAAAAAGAAAAGTGGCTCATTTGCTTTAAAACGAATAGACAGGGTCTGGAGATAACCAGCAGGGGGCGTCCAAGCACCGTAGTTTTGGGGAAATGGGTGGACGGGGTCATGGCTGACATTGTGGTTTGGCAGAAGCAGCAGAGAAGAGAAAAGCCTGAGGGGAAACAAACTCTCGGTGTTGGTGACACCGTGGAGCAGCTCGCATCTCTGAAAGGCAGCAGCGGCACGTCGAGTCCTGCTGGCTCCTCCGTCGACTCACTCGAGGAGGAAAACGCAGAGCCAAACCAAAGCTGCTTCAGACCAACACCCACCTGAGCCACCAGCTGTGACTGGAGCACAGCTGCCTGCTCTGAATGCTAATGAACAATAGGAGTAAATTACCTCCAGCTGGGAGCCAGTTATTAATTTGGTTCATGTGCGTTATTTTGACATAAAAGTTTTTGAATGGAAAGGGAAGTCCTCCCATTTTGCCCAACCCGTGAAGAACTTTTTATACCGTTTTCCGAATTGAAAATATTTATACCCTTCAAGCCATTGAGTCAAGTGACGACAAACACGAAAGTGTGGAGGAATTCCACTCACCAAAACATTAAAAAAACCCACCTGAACTGCGACGTGGAAACACATTTCCCTGCATTTCATGGTGACCTGGTGCTAATCATGAATCATACATGACTTCCTTCTACAACCCATCAACCCTGCCCTCACACTTTTGGTTTTCTTGGCCCCCCCTGCCTCCCTCGCTTTAAATCAATTAAGCTGTTTAATGTGCACAGTAAACAAATATGTCACAATTTAAGCTGTTCCAACAGGTCCGGGGTAAGAGGGCTGGGGTTGGTTTGAGTCTGTGCTCAGACGGCTGGGGTGAGGTGAAACACCCAGGGGGCGGCTGGGTGGGTTTCCACAGAGAGGGATCTGTGGGTGGGCTGCTAATGGCAAGTGGCTCGGCCCTCTGGGGAAATCTGACTGAACGGGAGAGAATCCTCAGTGTTCCTGGTGGAAAACGTGACACAAAATGCTTGCAGAACTGAAAGGGTTTGGGTTTTGTTGCGGAACAGATTTAAAGTTTCAGGATATTCAAATTTTATGCTTTTTATTTCATTTTATTTTTTAGAAAAGTGGGGAGTCCTTGCAGCAAAGTGAGAGCTGCATAACAACTCCGGTGACTCAATCCGTAGGATTTACATGAACATGTTGCACAGATGCACAACCAAGAAATTAAAACATCAAATTGTGCAATTATGTGGTTAATGCAAATGCAGCGACTGACACCAAATAAAGGTTATTTGTTGTTGTTGTTTTTTTTTTAAAAAAAAAAAGCTGACCTGGACAGAATGCACAAATTTCTGCATTAAGTAATCACAAAATGACATAAATAATATCTAGACATATTTGCAATAGTTGAGTAAAGAAGCCTAAATTCTGAGGGAGAAGCAGAAATGACACAGAAATTAAAAGGGCTAATGATAAGTAGGTGGGTGCAGCTGTGGAAAGAAGCAGGAAGAGACGAATGAGGAAATAATTAACAGCTGCGACGGGGAGAATAATGGTTGGAAAAACCGACAGAAACTAAAAGAATGAAAGGAATCCTGAGCAGAATCCTGACACTACTGTGACAAAACAAATCCGAAACACAAACAAGAACAACCGAATTAAGAAGAGGAATAAACTAAAATGGTAAATTATAAGAAAGCAAAAAAATATGATCGAAGTAGAAAATATCCACCCTTTCTTACCTCTCCACATCTCTGCTGTACTCTGTGTTGGTTACATCGTCTACGGTCCGTATCGAAAACTGATTCTTTTAGTTGCGCAGCGACGCGATGTGCGAAAAAAACAAAACCAGCTGCAGAGAGACGCTGCAGGTTGCTGGTTTCAGGCTCGGCTGCAGCATCGCGGTTGCTCCTTGGTTCAGCTTCTTCAGCTGCTGCTTTCAATGCAGCGTTCGTGTGCGCGTAATCGGTTGTTACACGTTGAAACTTTATTACTGCTAAATGGAGACAGATGATTCGCCGTGACACAACCCCCGGAGGGAAAAGCTCACAAGAGATAAAGGCACATTGAAATTGTTTTATTCAGAGAGGAAATAATTCTGCTTGAAGTCACTCCTGACTGCAGATTGGCAAACGGCACAAAGCACTCATTACATGAGTTTTGTAACTTTAGACATATATGAGCAGGAAATTCGTGAAGAGGCATGGAGCGTGACGTTTTCCTGGGGGAGACGTGGTTATTTCACCCTCCACAAATATCCTCACCAAAGGACTTCATAGCCACACCGTGAAAATGACTGGCAATAACAGAAGACGTTGCACTGTGGAGAGCAGAATGAACAATTGTTGGCCTCACATTAGTAGGTGTAAACTTATTGATTCAAAACATCCTGGATAAACTTGTATTGGTTTAAATTTTTATCTCCCAAACTATTTCCAAAAAGGGAATTAAAAGGCAAAAAAAATTTTTAAAAAATTGGCCAAGTGTTGTTTTAAAATTTGAGTTCAATTTGATTTCGGACAATAGAACTAGCCGGGTTAAAGGGGCAGTATTATGTATTTTTCAGCCACATACTGCCATTTTGAAGCACAGTCAAATGACTGTTACCTTCAGTTGGTGTGTATATCAAATATGACTCGAAAGAATTTTGACTTTGTGATTTAATGCCTTGATTTTCGGTTTCTTTCACTTTAAGAAGCTCCTGCTCTTTCTGGCTGATGCTCTTTCTGAAAGTCCACCTTCAGGAAGTCATTATAACATCGCTCCTCTATAAACCCTCGAGCAATGTTTTTACCAGCGTCGCACTGAGACGTAGCTCCTGTAACGAGCTCATCTATGCTCCACCAGGTGTTTGCTAATTGCTGCTGGCTAGTCTGAAGGAGCTGAGAGGGAAACGTGGCGCTCAGAAACGTGGCGGATTGGAAACGTCAGCTTTGAGGATTAGCTTCGTCCTCGAAGGCGGGAAAAAGTCCGCCCAGGCGTTTTGCACAGCTTGAGTGGTTGCCATGGAGATTAAGGGATATCTCCAACATGACCTGAAAGATTCAAAGCAACACACCAAGTATGTTTTTGACGAAGGAATAACATTATAGCCGTTACAACATTACGTACGTCGACTTCACACAATACCGTCCCTTTAAGACGTCAGATTGTCTCCTTTTAGACAAATGTTCTAATCAAAACTGGAAGTTTCACCTTTTAGATAACCACCACCTGAGCGTCGTCAGGGAGAGCTTAATGCAGCCAGAGACGGGACCTTCTCTGATTAACTCCTCATCCTTGAAGGTTCATTGTAGGTCAGGGCGATTTCTCGGAGAATTAAATATGCATATAGCTCGGCTCTGCACTCTGCTAATCAGATTTCAACCTGATAGCAGCAGGCAAATGGGCGAGCGCTGGAGAAAAGACGACAGCAGGGCTCGCAAATTAGTTCAAGCCCCTTTTTTTTTTGGCTTCAATATTTAAGATGCCCAAAAAAATAAATAAATAAATCGGACATAAAATACGTTCTTCTGTCATTTTGTCGATTTCGGTTTACAAACTCTGGTGTGTTTCGTCAGATTGTGATGGTAGACCAAGAAGCGATGGCGTCCAGTTGAAAGTAAAATGATTTTTTTTTTTTTTTTTTCCAAACGTAAACCTGAAAAGTGAAACAGAATCCCACTGAACACATCTTGCTGAACCAATGGCACCCAGTCAACACTTTCCAGACTGACCTTAAAATCTGAACAAATACTAAGCTGGGTGAACTTTAATCGTTTAAAACCGGTGTATTCAGTGTGAGGCGGTCCACTGCAGTCTGCTGGCTGTTATGAGGCTCTCTGCATGAATGCCCGAACACGAAAACATTCGTGTAAACTCGTCCGGAACACGCGTGCTTCTTCATGCACCAGCGGTGACGAGGAACAGAGGCATTCAATCCCCCAGACGGGGTAAGTTATCAACCGCGCTGATTTTAATCCGGGACGACAGAGTGTGACCGCAGCGAGAAAGGAGGAGGACACTGGCCCCCGTGCGCTCCCTAATAGACGGTCACACCTTTCAGACCGTGCAGGATGTGAAATATTAAAGAGGCCGAGATTTGAGCCCGGCCTCATTTTCCGGCTTTAACGCTCGGTGCTAATTTTAAGCGTCCCTCTGCTCCTGGAGTCTTGACTCCCCGCGGTTACTGGCAGCACGAATCCTCCCTCCGCTGCTGCTCTCTCAAAATAGTTCACCGCCTCATCATCCCTGGCCTCCGTAGGGCTTCCGTAGTCGCAGGTAGGTTTGGTAGAGAGCGATGAGAAAAGATCTTTTTTTTTGCAGCATCAATGAGAAGCTAACAAAAGTAAAAGTTCTAGTTCCACTGGCAAATGAATTCACTTGTGTGAAGCCTGGATGAGTAGAGCACACGGGACTGAAAATGAAAGGGCTTCGTTTTTCTCAAAAAGAACAATTTTCTCTGAGTTGCAAAAATAAAGTTCAAGACATGGAGCAGAATTAGTCTTTTGTTACGTGAATGATCCATATAGCACCGGTATAAAGCTCCTAAGTAGCAACGGCTTCAGTAAAAATGGCGCCTTATTAACACTGTTAGCAGTAAATACAAACTTACGGAGGCCCCTGAGGGACATGGGGGATTCCCGCCGCCCCTCTTTTGCATTACCTCACAAAACCTTTTGCATCCTCTGGCAATAAAGTCCTGATAGGTTCCAAAGTGGACCAGCGGATACCGCTGGAAGCAAAACGTATTTTTCGCCAGGGAACGCGAAAGAAAAAAACTCCGCATTTTGTTAGGAAACGTGACGGAACGTTGCAATACCAATACCAGCTCCGTTTATAAAGCACTCTGACTATCCACAAGACTTAAAATGATGAGACAGCAGTCACATGACATGACATTAAGCAAGTAATAAAAAGAAAACGACATAAAAAATAAACCAAACAATGACTGAATTAGCTGAGGTAAAGTATAATGAAACAAACAAAAAAAGAAAACTGAAAGAATTTTAAAGTCTGCATCTTAAATGGTGTCAAAGGTCAGGAAAGAAGGCGATTTCTAAACAGACAGGGCAGAGGCCTGTCTGATGTCTGAGGGAAGGTCTTTTCATAATTCAGGAGCCGCTGCAGCAAAAAAAAAAAAAAGCTTGGCCTCCTCTGAGCTCTTTGCCACTCACGACATTAACATTTGGAAGGCGTATCGCTCTGGAGCGTGTCTCCCAGAATCCCCTGCAAGCGGCATCCAGGCTTGCATATTCATAATAAGCGAACATCGTCCTCCCCACGCCTCTCAAAAAAGTGGGATTCTTCAAAAGCTGAACGCGCTGGTGTGAACGGTATCCAGAATCTGAGCAGAAAAGCCCCAAACTTTAGTCAAATTCTTCACATTACTCCGTGACCCTGAAGAAAATATCCAGTAAATATTTAATAGGCCTCGATGATGGGTGCCGTCGGCAATATTCTGACGGCGTGTTTGCAGATGAGAGGTGTGGGTGAGCGTTCCTCGGAGCGGAGAGACGGTTCAAGGAGAGGCGAACCTTGGAGCGCGGGAGTCGAGCTTGTTAGCCGGACGGACGGAGCTTTGTTCCGCATGAAAGTTTCATGGCCAATTGGACGTTATGAGGATTAATGTGCGCGTTTCACGCCTCATGATCTAGTCTGGCCGAGCCACAGGGCTGCGACGTCTGACACCGGCTGCTGTCCTCGCAACGCGGAGACCGAGCGATCGCTGGGAACCAATGGGTGGGCTTCGCTCCGCAGGATCTGCACCTTGACTTTGTCATGACTGAGCCTGAATGACCACAGAAAGCAAATCCAGCTGTTTGTGTCACACCGATCGATGCTGCTTCCGCTGCAACCAGCCACCCATTTGAAGGCGTTGGCGATAGCTGCGTTTCCATTGAGCGCATAAAAACACTGCTTGACCTTACGAAAATGAACTCCGCATTCAGGAAGTCATCCCAACAACATTCCTCTAATAAGTGTTTGCCAGACCACTGGACTGAGAAGTAGGTCACGAAATGAGGTCAGCTGATGGTTAGTTCCTCCAGGTGTTTGCTAACTACTGCTGGCTAGTCTGAAGGAGCTGAGAGGGGAAGTAACGGGGAGCGGCTGCCCCAGAAGACCCCAGGGCAAACCTGTCCATATCAGAGACTAAATGTTTGTTCATGGATGGATGGATGGATGGATGGATGGATTAAGCGTACTTTTCACTCTCAAAGTTTCCCTCTAGTTCTGCCAGCTGGGTTAAATCAGGGTACACTCAGTCTTTCCACAGGCTCTTCACTCTTCCAGTCCTACCTTCCGTCTCATTCACACACTGCCACGGATTGCGAGCACACACACATTCCCACAGAGTGATGAAATATTTAAACGTCAGCTCTCGTTCGGAAGGTGCAATTACACACATGCTGAACAACAGGGGTCATGAAGGGTGCAACGTCGCTCGCGCACATATTGTGTGTGTTGGTGCGCGCGCGTGTGTGTGCGTGTGTGCGCGTGGTGAATGATACCAAATCGATGGATTTATGCAGCTTTTTTTCCCCCCCTCCTAACATCTTTGGCTAGTTTTGATGTAGTCAGAGCTGCAGGCATTAAAAAGAGAGTGCAGTGAAGAAGTCAGATGAAGTTTTCTGTTTGTCTCACCTGAGTAAGAGGACTCCAGGCTGAATCCAGCCCAGAGCCTCTCTGCATGTTGTTTGTGTGTCCACAGTGTGACCGACTGTCCATTTGAGAGAGAAGCTATGCCCAGCGAGAATAAAAAGTGCCAAATTATTCTAAAATTTAACCTATCAAATAATTATGACGATTTGTTTTCAGAAATTTAAAATCTTTCATTTTAAAAACTACATACAATTATTTCATGACTTAAAATAACTACATAAAACATAACTGCTTCACGTTCCTGTGCTGAAGCGCATCATAAATTAATTTACAGAGGCAGAACTGTGTGTTTTCTAGGAACGTAGTGCCATTTAATAGCATAATCAAGTAACAGTATGAAACTTGGCATAAAAGAAAACAACTGATTTTGTAACTTTGTAAGGCACGAAACTGGGTTCCTGTCTCTTTAAAAATGAATACTCTATGAAACTCCGCCTTCAGGAAGTTATCAACATTTTTACCAACATTTCACTTTTCACACAATAAGGTCAGCTGAGGCACAGTTCCACCAGGTGTTTGCTAATTGCAGTTGGCTAGTTTGCAGGAGCTGAGGAAGTAGCGTCGCTTTGTAATACAGACTCTTCGTAGCCTGGAAACTGCAGCTCCACGGAGGAGCTTTGTCTTGAAGGCGGCGCTAGATCCATCCAAGAGTTTTGTGCAGCCGTGGGAGATTGCAGAATTTCTCAAACATCCATGAAAGAATCAAAGTAACAATCGAGGTAATTTTTTGATGAGGGAATAACATTATAACATGATGTAAAGCTGAGAAAGCCGATTTAAGATGTCAGCTTCACCTATTGAACTTAGTGGGTGGGATCAGGGCTGCTTCTAGGGAGAATATTTTCACAGGAAGCGTAGAAATAACTTTAGTAAATATTTGGAATTTATTTTATTCGATATTGAATAAATCCTTTCCGTATTTACTTAAAGTTTGAATGACACATTTAAATGATTTTACAAGTTATTTATTGTAATTTGGCACGTTTCACTTTCCATACTAGTGACCCCACAAGGATTGAGCAGGCATAGATATTAGATCAAGAATTTCCATACTGTGAGGTACATACAGAGTTAAAGTGAATATAAACAGAAATGCAACACATTTTAGATCGTCTTTAATAAGCACGTTGTGCTCACTTCGCAGTAACGTGGCTCTCTTTCGGTCTTCTGCTTGGGTTAAAAACTGGCACCACCAAGAGAACGACTTTTCAACGCAGGAAGCAAAGGATGAGCAGGAAGGCATGAAAAGTCAAGGAACCAGGTGGAATCTGTCAGTATTTACAAAGCATTTCTGCTGCTGTGTGCAAATCAATATCAGCTGATTTAATATTAACCAACAGCCAATTAAAATGCTTCTCATTACCAAAGTATTGCACAGAGGGGCATTATTGGTGAAAACAGACCTTCACAAAAGCAGAGACCTTCATAGCAAAAGTCAAAGTCTTGCTGTTGCAAAAATAAAAAAGATATGGACTGATGATAAAGTTTATGGCTGGATTTATGAATTTCAGAATGTTGCAGTGAGTGACACCGGAACCATAATATATGAGTAACACATAACGCAACAGAGGAGTCCGAAAAATAAGCAGGAGTTGTCCAAAAGTTTATTTTCCTCAAATTCTCTTGGTTTAAAGTTTATGTCCTCTTCAACTTCTCTCATGTTTGTTATTCATCTTCCATTAAGCTGTGTTTCCACTGTCAATAAAACTTATAATTACAAAAGTATTAAATATGCTTAATTGAAAGATGCCAAATTCTTTAAAAAGAAAAAGAAGAAAAAACTCAGGTTTTTCCATTAAATAGTTTTGGCACTAGCTTATTTTTTTTATTTTTTGCTGTATCAAAATGAGTGACTTAAGCAAAAAATAAATAAAATAATAATAATAATAGTAATAATAATAACAGAGATCAACAATATTGTGCTACTACTGGCAAAAACCACGAAGAAGACTACAAAGAATATTTGACAAAGATTATACAAGACCGACTGGATAAAATTTCCACTTCTGAGTCTTATTGTCTTTTGTTAAGGTACCTTATGAAGACAACGTTAATACATTGTTTATTTTGTCTTATCATTGATTTGGTTATTGACTTTTAGTTTCAAAATCTGTGTCATATTTAGCATATGGAGCCACACTTCATTCCAGTAGATGGCGGTAATGCACATTGTTTGTCACCTGTCATAAGAATGAAGAAGAAGAAGAAGAAGAAGATAATTTATTATTATTATTATTATTATTATTTATTTATTTTTTAAAGCGGTTGTAGGATGATGGGGTAGCATGTTTTTTAATGTCTTACCGTGTGAATAAACTTATTTATTCACGCGTGATTTTCATAGCATCTCTGGAAAAACCACGACTATATCTGTTCATAGGGTCTTCCACAAAACCCACACCATGACAGTTGCTGACACACTTAATGTCCAAAGTTAAAGTAATAAATAAGTGATAAAGTGTTGAAAACTTTCAAAACTTTATTTCTGGTAGAGCTTGGACACCGTCATAAAAACATGGAGGGCACTGAAAAGTCTTTTTTTTTTTATGTTCTGGAAGAGAAAAGATCAAAAATATTTGTGAAATTAAAGACACTGTGTGACGTTCCGGACAGCGTAGAATACGTTCCTTGTCAGAAATATGGCTGGTGTCTTCTTCGAAAACCTTTCTGAATTTTCTGGAGTCAGTTTTTCTTCTCCACCTTGTTCTGAGAAGTTTATCATTCCAGTACATGTTTGGCCCCTACTTCTTGCCCAGGCATATCTGTAGAACGTGCTTCTCTATTGACTTGCTGAAAAATGCATAGGAACCAGGTGGAAGATGTGCTCTCGAATGCAGCATGTTGCAGCGTTGTGCATTAAAGCTGCCGTCACTGAAGTGTAAATGAGGTTCTCCAAGGACACCGACTCAACTGCATACCGCGCACACTGCAAAGATTTCTCTCGAAAGCAGCTAGGAACACCGATTTAATCTGTTTCTAAAGTATGCAGCAACCCAACGTAATTTTCCTGATTAATTTGCTGCTCATTTGGTTCAGTCAGAAATTAACAGTGGATGTTTCCCAAACAGAGAATATGTGATCATTTACTAGAAAAGTCTAGATGCTAACATCTTTTTCGTACATGCTACGTACATGATGATGATTTTTATTTTTATTTTTCACCATGGTTACCAATGATTACCAGTGTACTTGCCATAAATCAATGTTTGACTGCATTTCATTAATAATCTTCTAAATTTGGGAACGTAAATCGTTTTGCCTATGAAATCGCTGCAAATCCACAAATATACCAAGACCTGTCAGTCCTGGACAATAAAATGTTTGTTTTATATTCTTGTCTGGTTTTCAGAGCTCTGATTTTATTTTATTTTTACAGTGAAATCAACTAAATGGACTACTACATGTTTTATTGACGATATCTTCCTGGTGTAAACGCACGTTGTTTTGATGTCAGTCATCAGCGGGTCACTTCCTGAAGAGCAGAATGCTGTGCGAGAAGAGTTCGCTGAAATCCTGTCATTACTGTAGGACGGGATGTAGTGAGCACGGAAAATGGACTGATGGAAAGATAATCACCAATTCTCTGTTGCCGTATGCCAAGTAGATGTGTTTGGCCAAACTACGTCTTGTGCACACATGACCTGTGTTTCCATTACAAATGAACTCAAATCTTTCTCTATATTCTGCTATTATCAGAAAAATACAATTTCACAATTGCTGGTCCCATTGGGTAAGAAATGAAAATGAAATCCCTTGTGAGTTAGCTTGTTCGTGAGATAAGTCATTAAAAATCGTACCTGGGACACATGTAAAAAGCTACATGGAGAGGTTCGGAATTCGGTGATAGAGCTACAAGCCCCGCCTACTTGGGAACGGCTACATGTGCAGCATTTGGGGGGAAATTGGAGGTGATTCTACAGAAGAGTTATGGATTCAACATACAGCTTTTTATGAACTGTGTGACTCTGTGAGGACTCTGGAGCACATTGACCAAAAGAAAAAAAAAAACCCCAAGAACAAACCTTCTTCCTTCCTGCTGTCTTCTTTGACATTTCCACCAGTAGTAACGTGGGTTGTTGATCTCGTGTCGTATGAAAAGTGTTTCCATTGCAGCTTTGCTAAATACATCTATTTTGATACGGTTGGAAAAATAAGCTCATCCCGGCGAGGACTGGGACGCAGCAGTTTATTTTTCCAAATTGCTGCCTTTCCATTGAAGACATTTTTGTCATTTCAATTTCCACATTTCTGCGGTCCATGGAAAAGTAACTCCTGTTTGCCAACACTGCAGCAATCGCACATGACTCACTTCAGCTTGACTTTTGTCTTTAGACAATCCTGTGAATGAAATGTAAGAACTTGTCCTCATCTCTAAGAGCCTCACATTGAGAACCTTGGGTTCAGTTTGTAAAAACTCTGTGTGTCGTGGACATGCATTCAGAATCCTTATGGTGCTGTCATGAGGTAAAACCTGGTTTCGGTGCGATGTTGATGCAACTCCTGCCCGTACTGCCATTAATTATTCAAACTGGCTGTGCTGCTGTGATGCCACCCTGGGAACTGATCTGAGGTTAGTTGAGCCAACAACTCTCTCCCCCCTTCATCCCCGACCTGCAGCAACATCACAAGGGCTCACACGAGTAAATAATTAAAGACCGTGCTTTCAGCGCCCAAACCGGTCACTAAAACAGATATCTTTCTTTGAAGGGGGGGAAAAAAAAGTTTGAATCCCACAACGATGGTCACATTTTTCTGTGCATTGCAGCAGGTCCAAACGTGTCAAATTTGTGTTGATTTTTGAATTCATGCTCCTGAAGTAGCAGAATGCCATGAAATAATTCAGAAACTGGAGCTGCTCAAGCTTCTTAGATTTCAAGATATTTTTTTTTTGTGTCAAATTTATGACTCATTGAAATCATGCCATGTATAAGGTTGGTTACAAAGTCAAAAATTAAGAGTATCTATTTGGGTTTATTTCGCCAATCAAAAGAGGGGGGGGGAAAGTAGGTTCATTTTTGAAGTCATATTTTCACCACGATGTTCATTCATTAATTAATAAGTGTGATGCAAACTAAATATTTGATGAGCAAGCAAAGTATTCAGTTTTACAAACTAAATATTTTGACTGTGCAGCTCTGCAAGCAAGCAGCATCCCATAAGCACGTGGCTAAACTGTAACAGAAGACTGACGGGGACGGTGTTAACAGCTGTTACACAATCAGTCCCTCTGTGCATTTAGTTCCAGATCAACAGAAATAGACCATGACATCAGGCTGGACAGGTAAATCAGAAAAACATCAGATTTCCCCCCTAATCCCAGGAGTCATGGTTCTAATCCAGCTCCGGTTCATAATTGGATAGGAAGACAGACCCAGTGGGATGTGTGTGTGTGTGTGTGCGTGTGCGTGCGTGTGTGTGTGTGTGTGTGTCGTATTTTGTTGGCTCAAGTGTGAACTGTAACCTAATGGTTTTGGAGATTCCTTTGAGGCCGTTTCATTATGTTGACCATTTAATAACAAGAAAAAAAATATATGAAAAATCTCGAATTTGTAGCTAAAACAACCAGATTGATCCACAATAGAACTCTCTGATCCAGATCTTGGTTTTGTTGCTGAGACGAGATCATTTTCTTTGTTTTCAGTTTTCTTCAATTTAGCCCAAAACTAATAAGCAAAGCAACCTTTCATTGAACAAGAAAAATAATAATAATAATAATAATAATAATAATAATAATAATAATTGAATCTTGGATCTGCAATCACAAAAATCTGATTAAAATATTTATTGCTCAGTTTATTGTTGAGTGAACTAAACAATAACTTCTTTATTTTTTTATTTTTTGACCCACAAGTACTTTTATACAATGTATCATCTCAACTGTTGTGTAAAAAAAAAAGAGGAAATTTATGAAACTCAAATTTGCTGGAAAAACAACTGAAATTCTGATTCGGATCATTTTCTCAAAACAAAACATTGAATTTGAGTTGGAAAAAGTCAAAAGATTTGTCAGAACAAAATCCGAAAATCTAACATTTTTCTATGTAAACTCAAAATTTCTGTTGGATTTTTTTGTCTTTTGGCAGAAATTTCCTCCTTTTTCTTCCTTCATTATATAGCGTCGATTTTCAGAGCTGACAATTTTGGGCCACGTGACAAAGTTTGGACCCCCACCATCAGTCCATTCCTGTGAAACCCCCCCACCCCACCCCACCCCGGCCAACCCCACCCGCTCCCCCATCCCCACTGACTCCACATGAGGACGGGCTGAGTGGAGCGGCGGCGGCTCGCTGCAGCTGCAGGACGGCAGGTGGCACCGCTGCGCCGCTCCTGCGGACCGCTCTTGGCTCGGAGACGCGTCCACGTTGTTCACACTGCCTGCTTTCGCTCCACTTCCCCTCTTCAGCGTCCCACCCTCACTCTCTGCCTCTCCAGCTTCCAGTGTGCACCTCTCCGTCTCCCACAGGCATCCGCTGCCTCTTCCATCAATCTCCGCGCTCCTACGGCGCACAGAAGCAAACCAGCACGGCAAAGGCGATGGGAACTCTGCGCCCGGAACGAGCGGTCTCCGCGGCCGCTGCGAGCCTCTGCATCTTCCTACTGACCGCCGCGGCGGTGTGGACGGCGCTGCCCGGAGCCGTGCAGGGGGAGAGCGGGTCTTTTAGCCCGCGCGGCGGTAGCGGGGAGGATCGGACGTTTGACGCGGGCGGCGGCGGCGGCGGCGGCGGCGGCGGCGGGGAGCCCCGCGCCCGGAGAGCCGCGTCCTGGGATAAACGGATGTCCCTGCTCAGCAGCTCGTTTGTGCTGAAAGGAGATGCGACGCACAACCAGGCGATGGTCCACTGGACGGGAGAGAACAGCAGCGTGAGTAACCCGTCCCGTCCCGTCACGAGCCGCCGGCTGCCCACCACCACACACCCCACCCTCATCCCTCCCCGGTTTATCAACTTCCAGCATCCATCACCCCCCCTCACCCCCCCACTGACCACCCTTTAAAACAACTTATTGAAACAGGAGGAAGATTTTTTTATTTTTTTATTTTTTACGCGTCCAGGCGCTCCATCTGCACGCGCGCTGGATGGGCTTTTGTTGTCATGACACCTTATGCTCCGTCCAGGTCACACAGCGCCAGGATCCCCGGCCTGTTTTGTCGGTCAACTCACCAGCTTTAGCCACGGCGGTGCCGATCAACTTGTAGAAAACTACTTTGGGTTCATTCGTGCCTCTGTGCGTTATTCCGTTCCGTTCCGAGGGAGTCCGGCACGGGTGCGTGCGCGAGCGCGTCTGGAGACGAGCAGCGCGCGCGCTGGCCATGACAGAAATGATAATGAAGCTTTGTTAGACAGGAATGCTGCATTACTTTAGGTAATGATGATGATGATGGAGGTACGGTGCCTTTCAAAAGTATTTATTCTTTTTGAACTTGTTTATTAATGTGTAATTGTTAGGTTATATGATGGAGGGACATTGTTATGAAATGGGAAGGATGCATGGCTTTCAGGGTTTTGGGTACATATACTGAAAGGTGCGGCATGTTTTTGTGGTTAACTTATCAGGTAAAGGTAGTTTGATTTTGATTTTATTTTAATTTTGTAATCATTCCATCGTTTTCTTCAGTGATTAACATCCTTCCATGTGACCAGTTCTTATTTGTTTTATTCACCAATTCTCTTCTTGGGTTTCTAGAATCACGTTAACCCACTCAAGAGCTGCTATTTTGCTAAAAAAAAAAAAAAAAAAAAAAAAAAGAAAAAAAAGATGGTCTTACAACTCCTATTTATTCCGACCTTGAATTCGGGTCAATTCACAGACGGAATTATCGAAGTGAAAGCCAGTTTTTGAAAAAAAAAAAAAATATTTCCTGTCACTGGTAATTTTGAAATTGAAATGAAACCAACTAAGATTGAAATTGCTATTTTATAAAAAAAAAAATCTGATGTTATTTTTAAGCCGTGTCCCATGTCTCGCCTGGTGAATCTCTGCCTCACCTGTCTGCTCCGTGTCGGTCTTTATGATGATTTCTTCTCTAATTGCTGGATTCATACGGACGTCGAATCACAGACAGACTCACTGTTTACTCTCAGTGATTCCTGAAGGCAATTCAGGATATCACTCATTTTATTTAAGGGTATCAGATTGAAGGGACTGCTGATTAGAAATGCAGTATTTTGCTTGTAAACAAAAAGCTTGAAAACCACGCAGGTCTTTCCCGCGACTTGACAATCGCACCCCACTCTGTTTCTGTCACGAGAAATTCCAATTAAAATGCAGCGAAGTTTTCACTCGTAAAATGACGAAATGACAAGGGGTGCGAAGACTTCTTTTCACACATATGGCCTTCAGAAGTCCCAGCAGCATTCAGCTGCAATCACATGTTGCCTTCCTCTATGTCTACAGTGATATCTGGAGGATATCCTTAGGAATAAAAACTGCAGTGTTGAAATTAAAGGCTTTGGATTCAGTCTATGGAGAGCGTTGTAAACAAACGCAGCGTCTGTGGATGGATATTGACAGACACCAGGCGGGGGGCAGAGAGGGGCGGGGGGGTTGTGGGTTTGGGTGGGGTGGGGTGGGGGGTGTTGGTGTCTGCTGGGGACGTCCCCAGCAGTCAGAGGCGTTTTTGTCTATAGCTGCTGTTCTGCTGCCAGACGAGTCTGGGAGGAGGAGAAATGACCGCTTGCTGGATTGAGACAGATTGTTTGGTGAATAATGTGACGTGTGCACGATGTATTATGGAAGGCAAGATAGAGCTTGAATATGTGTGTGTGTGTGTGTGTGTGTGTCTTGTATTGATTTAAAGCCAGTGGAGAAGGTGAGAGAGCAGAAAAGAAGCTGCAGATTTGGAGAATTAGAAGAATGAAACTGAGGAACTGCTTTGAATGCAAATCTTGTGTTAGAGGGGAGCTGCTTTGGACGGCTACATTTTGCATGCCGGAGCTTGTAAACTAACATTTTTTGTGTGTGGAGCTTTTTAACCTGTGATGCTAAGACTGTAATTATGCAATTTTCCTCTTAACAAATACAAATATTTCAATGTTTCCCATTCAGACGTTTCTGTCATTGCTGCGTTTTTCCCCCACATCAATCAGGAGTTTTCACCTTAACCAAAGATGCCATTTCACTCTTCTTTGTTTAGTCAACTATTTGTTCATTGTACTTCAAGCCTTTGTTGTATTTGGAAGCTGGAAGTTCTAAGTTCCAGGTCAGGAAAAAGCACCTGAACTCCCCCTGAAGTCAGAGGTTCAGAAGCAGTTCTGAGCTCTTAGCAAATATGGCCGCCATGGACAAAAAAAAAAATAAAATTGCTAAACGTGTTCGACCTGCTGCTTATTTACACTTACACAGGGGGCGGAAATACTGCAGCAGCGTATGCAGTAATTGTATGTAAATAAAAACATACAATTACTATTTGTGAATAAATCCTATTAGCTCAGAAGTCACAAGATGAAGAGAAATACATTTGTGTTTAACAATGTGTTTCTGCCTCACACAAAAACCAGAAAATCCCATTTGGTTTCAGATATTATCCACTTTTAATTGTGCAATTACCATCATGACAACCGTTAGGTAGATACATTTTAGAGTGTGTACGTAGGAGGACAATCTCAGGGCCAGAGAAAGAGGGCGGTTCCTGCGAACAGGAAGTGATCCACAGCAGATCCACTGGATTTAGCGTCAACTAAACATCTTGCTCAGCAGTGAGTTGGATACAGTTAGCGGTTAATCTGCTCCAGTCAAACAGACGTAGCTCTAAAAGCAAATACAAAAATGTTTTAAACGAGTCTCTGTTTAAGATTGAGTACAAATTACAGTTTAAAATAGTCCCGAGGTTCCCAAGCAGCTCAGAGTTGAAGTCATAGTACATCTCAGAAATATCTTATGGTAGAGTGATGCTTTGGCATTTAAGACTTCATTCAACTAATAAAGAACTGACATTCTGCTGCTGGACTCCTGTCTGTCTTGTGAGAACCTTCCTCCATATTTATTTTTATTTTTTTTTCTCCAAACGAGGCGATAAATCCGCAGGGATCCTCATGCCCAGCACTCAGCTTGCTTCCAGAACTCCAGGCCTGCCTTATACTCAATTAACTGCGTGTGTACACTGAAAGGTCGAAAAGAGTGAGTTCATCTCGGTCTAATAAACACAGAAAAATGGGGCCATTCAATTTCTCCAGGGTTGACATTTATGAGCAGTGTGCAGATGGATGGAAGGTAAAAATGAATCTCCGCCTCCTTTCCGGTTTCATTATGTCAATTTTGAGTCTTTAAGGTTTCTACAGGTAAATCTCTGCTGAAAGGGTCAAGAGCCCAGGTGGCTTCCGTTCCTGCATCAGTCTCGATAATGTCCGGTCTGACGTGATGGAAGCTACCCTCCACCTCTTAGACTCCAAAGTGCTTTAGCAAGAAGATAAATTGCTCCAATAGTTTGCTAGTAAAAGTGCTGCTGTTGAAACCAGCTACATGTGAGCTTTCCTGAGTTCTTTTTTTTTTTTTTTTTGAAGGGACGTTCACTTTTCTTTGGCTACCTGTGATTGGTCAGTTGATGGATGAGGTCGCAGTACGGCTTTTTCTTGGACAACCTCCACAGAACCGGAGTGTGTGTGGGTGTGTATGCGTCAACTTGTATTTGATACATTGAAAGGCTCATCTTTTTTTTCTAACAAATGCTACGTTATGCGGAGCCATTAGTCTTTATGGGACCCAAAGTAGGGGCCCCAGGAGAGTTTTTTTTGGGGGGGGAGGGGTAGGTTTAGGATTTAAGGTACAAATTTAATTTAGGTCAGGGTTAGAGTTTGACTTCCATTCATTTCTGTACCTTGACCATAAACTTAACTATTTCATGCCAAAGTCTCCTTGAATAGAGAAAGACACGTGTGTGTGTGTGTGTGTGTGTGTGTGTGTGTGTGCGTGTGTGTGTGTGTGTGTCTGTGTAGAGGAAAAAATTAGATTGATTTTTTGTTTTCTACAACAAAAATTCTATACACTTTCATTCATATCCTACTAGAGCATCTGCATTTTAACCCTGGAATGTCAAACAAGATTTAGTACAAATGTCAAATGGAAAAAATGGGAGGGAAAGAAATCAATGTTACATAGATTTTTATGTAGCTAGTCACATGACAGCAATTCCTCTCATTACATATGTATGTACATTGAATATTATATACATATACATTGCTCAAACAAATATTTCTTTTATATATATATATATATATATATATATATAAGTTTCTTGTTCAAATTGGGGCAGCAGCTATCATTGCAAAAATATTCCTGTGAATAACAATGATGTAAACACAGATTTAAAGACACAAGTTTTTAAATTTTAAAATCAGGAACTGGTCCTTAAGTGATACAGGGACATGCCAAAACTCCACATGTGTCCAGTCTAAAACAGAAAATTAAAGTGTAGCTAATGTCTAAAAACCACATCAGACTTTTGGCAATTGTTTTCTTTTTCCTTTCAACCATTCTCGTATCACAACGCCAGCATAGTTTCATGCCCACTGGATGGACTATGATAAGGATAAGTTCCAATGAAACCAGACTGCTGCCTCATAGCTCTTTGGCATGTGGGCTTTGCACAGATGTCACAATATGCTGATGTTGGAATCAGTGGGTATGTAAGGACACCCACGCATGTTGATTCATCCCTCACCATGTTGGTATGAAGTGCACCCCACACTCAGAGACTTTCCAGCAAGTTTCTCCAAAAAGTCCTAGATATTCTGCTTTTTGCATAAATCAAAGTTTCAAAGCTTTTGTTGCATCTACACTTTTTGTGTATGCTCACAATATTTCATCATGTACCTATTTTACCGTTATCATTTGCGAAACATAAATCTGACACTTGATTCATGTCCCACCATTAGTTTTCAGAAAAGAAAATCATTCTAGTGGTAGGGGGGTGGGCTGGCAGATGGCGGTAATACATCTGCTGTCAGCAGGAAAAAAAAAAACAGCAAAAATCTTTTCCCCTTTAATTTTGTATCATCTTACTTGCATAACAGCTTACATAAAATTCCACAAACTTCCTCAGTTTGGAATGCTGAATGGCATATTGAGCTTTCTGGTCTGGTGACATGCATATCACATAATTTTGGCTTTTTGGAAAATAATTGAAACTTATTTTTTTTGCAGATTAGGTGGGACTCTCATGAAGGACCATTTTTAAAAAAAAAGTTTACCCAAATGAGTTTCGACACTTTCTAGGAGTTTTTTAATGTCTATTATGTGTTTTGAAAACACACAAATGATTTAGCACACCACATTTAGTGAAGAAAAGACGTGGCTTAAAGATTGTTTTTTAAAAGCTTGTTTTCGATTGACAGCGTGTTACTTTGAGGCTCTTTCTTCTCCAAACTTCTGACCTTTTTGGTTTAAATCAGCTGAATTTAAAGGCGCTTGTCTGTTTTTCGCAAGCTGGCATTTAAAAGAAGACATTCTGCTAAGGGCTGAAAGTGGTAAACAATCTTCTCCAGTTTTTTCTGAAATTCTGCCCCTGCCAATTATTGGACTTATAAACATGCAGACTCTGTGTCTGCAGTGTTATGTGGTGACTAACAAATCAATTCATCGCATGACAAATTAAAAGTAGTTAAATTTCCTTCCTGATATATTGTGAGGGGCAGTTTTGACAGATTTCATAATCCATTTAATTTATGGTTTTGTTTGTGTGGTTATTGGTTTTCCTTTCTTCCACTTCCAGTGTTGCGGGTGCTTTACAAAATCAAAATTTGTTGATCTTTAAACACTGAGTTATTATGCCTTTATCATTATATCCCTTGAAAATGGACTGAAAATGACTAAAGTCGTTTGTTGTAATTTCAGGGACAATTTATCATCCAGTAAAATTTGGTATTGTTACTGTTGACAAAAAAAATAGTTGAGTCATCAGCATATGTGGGTCATCCCTATAAACTAGGGACAGGAAATAGATATTAAAGGAAAGCAGCTTCAGTTCAGATTTGCGGTTGATAAATGACACAGAGTTGTCTAATACATTTGCATTTGAACTTTGAACTGCAGCAGTGTACCAGACAATCCCACCTACTTTTCTAGTTGGTACATGATGATTATCTGTAGCTGATCTATTGACCATAAAATTGTGCAATTTTACATTTGAAATAAATTTTCTTAATTGAAACTTGGGAGTTTTGAAAAATCTGTTTTTTGATTCAAAGTTTGGCGCCAGGATAATTTATTATACATAATATATATATAATTTTTCCTTTCGTCTGCATCAAAATTGGTTTATTTCACAAAACGTCAATGGAAACACTTTTTGGCCTCATATAATCAACAACTGGATGTTACTTCTGGCATAAACCACAAAGAAGAAAACAGGAAGTAGTTGAAGGATGACAGCGCAGCCTGTTTAATTACTTATCTCGAGAACAAACTTATTCACGTGCCATTTTGTTTTTCTTATTCAATGGAAACGGCGCAATCCCAAAACTGCTTTTTCGGCAAGGTTTTGCGCCAATTTGTAACGGCAACATAGAGATCCATTAATAACAAGACGATACTGTTAAGAGGAATGTTGTTACATCTTCTCTAATGAAGTCTCAGTGCTGTGATATAGTCAGAAATCTAACTGAAAGCGCTGGAAATGTTTTTTTTCACCTCCCAGGAGTAAATTTGTTATCCAGAGTAACATAACAGCTTTTATTTACTGAGAACTTTGGTTCCCAGAGGACTTCCCGCCAAGGGTGAAGCTGTATAACATGACACCAGCTTTCTGACTGAAGAGAGCCTTCACGACTGAAAGGACTCTCTTTGTGTCTGCCTCTCTTCTCTGAGTTGTTGGCTAGCCCTGGGGAACCCTGAGCCCAGCTCTTCTTCCATCTATTTCTGTCTTCTCTGTGGCGATGAACAGCATCGCTCTGTGTGTGTGTCTACCTGATGTATGCATTTGGAAACTGGACCGGGCATTTAATAGGGTTTCTCTATTCTATGTAGATCAATTGTTTCTGGGAGAGGCATGTTTTAAAAAAAATGACACTGTGACCACACCTGTTTAGGAGGAAAAAAAATGTGCACGCATGTGTTCTGGGGATCCCTGGTGGGCTGTCTTGTGGCAGCCTGAGTGATTAACGAGCGCCAAAAGGGGCGCTGACAGTCCAAACTCCTGGCCCACCCTCAACCCCCATGTGGGAAATGTGAATTATTTCTGCCATTTCCTGGTTTAAGAACGCTCCAGGGTGAATTCTGACTGTTCAAACCCTTATAGGTTTTTTTTTAAAGGTAGTGTTGATTTACATTACGTCTTCACAGCTTGCTCAGTCCTTAGTCTGAATGAAAAGGTGATGAAAGTATGTTGTGTGCTTTTATAATTTCATGTATGCACGACAAAGTGCCAAGCTCGGAGCAGATGTTTCTCCCCGAGACGGTTGAAAGAGTTGCACTGACGGTTCAGCTTGATTGTAAATCTGCGGTGGTTCTTCAGAGGATGCTGCTGGGACAGCTCTGAGTTTATGGCTGCTATGAGAAGCAGTGAATGGGTGTTGAAATGTCATGCTGAGAAGTTGCCACAACTGCTCCAACTGGTGGCTTTTTTCTCTAGTTTTGCAGGTTTTTTTAGTTTTTACAAGATCGAAGGAAGTTATTACCTCTCGCAACTGCTTGGTAGAGGTTTCCTCATCAGAACGTGCTACTGGGATCCCTTGGATGATCTCCTGTAAACTGCATTTTACAAACCTCGATATGAAGGCAATATATGGCAGAATAGAGCCAAACAAAATGGAGTTTCAGACTGGACCCATGGTACTGGTCAAAATGGTATGCACATTTTCTCCATACATACATACATGGCATCTATCTATGTACACTGGTTTCTTTTTGCATTCCATTGACATGTAAGCAAGAGAGACTGGTATCAATAAATTGCTTTTTGGGTGTCAACAACTGTGTTTACCCCTCGGACAACCCTGAAAAAAATTAAGGAGACACAAAGAGAAAAATGACGTTCTATAATGTGCTAGAAGATACTTTTGATTTTGAATGAAAATCAGTTTGGGAGCAAATCTAAATGTTTACCTGTTCTACGGCATTAACGTTGATCTTTGTTTTAGCTTAGAGACACAAAGAAGACGCCTCTTTTAAGCCTCATCCTCTGCCTCTTGCAACCATCCCCACACTCCGCCCTCAGGTATCAACATTTCGTTGTAGCCAATCAGGTCCAAGGATTACCTCCCTGTGGGATACATCTGATGTAAACATGACTTTGGTTGAATTTAAATTGAGTATTTAGAAGGAAGCGTAATGTTTTATAATGGGATGCATGCCTTCCTTTTGCATGCTAAATCTTGGCTCACGCAGGTGTATATACACATACACACACACACACACACACACACACGAATGAGCCAGCATGCTCTTTTGTCACATCTGCTGTCGCACGAACCATCTTGACTTAATGTGAAAGGCATTCAGTCACATTAAGTCTGTTCATGTTCTAAGCAGACAGTTTATTTGGTTGCTGGTTATTCCTTTTGAGGAAAATCGTTTAAACGTGTCAAACCTCGACCCCCCCCCCAAACAAAAAACCCTGAGTACATTTTTTCTATTTTTGTATGACCTCATTCATACTACATACATTCGATTCTTCCTTGTCTTTTTCTCAGCATTGTCTCTGAATGACAAGTAAAGCTCAGGCACTACAGGCTTGCCAGCCGACATTGCCGTCAGGATACATCTTGTCAGTGTGTCTCTCCAACGTTGCTGACTGGCTCCTGGCTTCCTGTCATGGATGACTGATACCCGTCCTGCATGAGAGCCTGAGAAATATATTGCTGTGGGGCTTATATGGTTTCAATAAAAAGGCTCTACAGGTTAAAATAATACTTTTAAAATTTTTTCGTGAAGGCAGTGTCAGTGGATTTGACTGTTCATTTGAGTTAAATTCTTTTTAGTAAAGTCTACTTTTTTTTTTTTTTAAATTAGAATTTTTTAAATATTTTTTGGGGGGATTTTGTTTTCAGTTGTATTGTGGAGAAATTGCAGTAATAATCCGATTTGGTCCTATTAGACACAATGTTTTATGGTGGTTAATTTTTAGCTACCACTGGCTGAAGATTAACTGGTGGCGGCTAACCAGCGCTAGCTACATTAGTTTAATTTGGTGTAATGACGCATCCAGTTGAGACAAGACAAAAGGTTATTATGAGATTTTAAGAGTTTCAGCTAAACTAAAAATACAAATTTGACAAATTTAAGCACTTTACAAGAAAACAATTCTGTTTCTAATATTCAAATCCGTGCAAAAATATTCCCACCTCGGTTTGAGTGGTCCATATGTTGTGGCTGCTCTAGACTAACTAGTCCTAGAATTAGACTAAGTTATTTCTAACTCTGTTTTGGAATTGGTGCTAAAAATGCTTAAATAACTTTCATATATTGTGTCTAATTGGTGATTAAAATGATTAACTGGTGAGGCTGCTAACTGGCTAACGCTAGGTTTCTAAGCATACCAGCCTGGGAAAAAGTCTGAAAACCTAAATGTCAAATTGGAAAGCTACTGTGGTACTTTGCACATAAGAAATGATAAAAGTTACAGGAATTTTTATTTGCACATCTGGCCACTTGTTTCTCCAAAACAGTGGCACGCGTAGTTTTGTTAGATTTTAGGAAATAGAGAGACTCACAATGTTATGTAATGTTTGTGAGTCAAAAACTACATGGCACTGGATTATAAAATCCAAACAATTTTCCGATTGGGAAGTATAGTACAACTTGGGTATGACGCTATTCCCTGATTCATTCTCCAAGGCAAATCGACTGCAGCACAATCTGATGGCATTTTATCCCGAGTACATCATAACACTAATACCGTTGCATCTTTCGTATTGACTTTTTCTTTTGAAATGGCAGAGTATTTAGGAAAATATGAGACTTTAAAAAAAAAAAAAAAAATCACGTTAAAACAAAATATACTCAAATTGAGAAGATTTTTTCTTATACATTTAATTTTACTAGTGTGTTTGAATAAACTTTGTTTAGGTAGTTCATTTGCAAAGTTTCCTTCAAACTTCTATGTACCCAGTTCTATACAGCTGCAAAGAGGTGGCCTGTATTGCTCCATGTTGCTATTATTGGAACAATAGAAAAGCTGATCTTACAGAGCTCTGGAGAGAATGTTGAAATGTGGTCCATTAGGATTTGTTCAGCATTTCACTTTCATCGTGACGCATCACTTTGAAGCCTTTCTTTCAGTTGCAAATCTCCTTTTATTGTATCCTCCAAAGGTACCTTACATACAAGTTGAGCATTACGTGTGGAAAAAGATACAGAGATCAAAAGTTATTCGTGTGTCCTCTGTGAATGTGGATCCATGCGTTTTTTTAAGCTTGGAGAATTTATTTCCACCTGCGTCGGCTGCTCAAACCGTTATCTGTGATTAGTTTGGAATCTTTTGTTACGTTTTTTTTTTTGTTTCTTTTTTAAATAATGAAAAAAACAGCAGTGGAATCTTGGATTTAGCAGATTTTGGGATTTAAAGTCTGGAAATGACACCTTAGCTGTAGTGTTTTGCCTGGAGAAACCTCAAGGATCTGGGGTTGGAAAGTGAGGATGGACTCGCCAGCAGCCTTCTGATTGAGAGGTGCTCTCTGCGGGCTCAGAGTGGGTGTTTCACACCATCTCAGGAACCAAAATGGCTTTTGTTTTTAATGTCATACCAAGGTAACAACATTTAGCCCTCCCTACTTATAATCATCTCTAATAATTTGCTACAGTTGACGATTAAAGCATCATGTTTTCCAGGCACATAGTGGGATTTTATACTATAATTAAGTAACTATTACTTTCAGTTGTTTTAAAAATTCTATATATATTAAATATGACTTAAAAGAAAGGTTACTTCCTAATTTAACGCCTTGAAATTGGACCTTTGTCTATAAAGTCTTGCTAACAATGCTAAGGAAATAACATGGTGTGTGACTGCACTATTGCTTGCAGAATATTGTAAATATATAACATATATCTGAATTTATTGCATATAACTATTTAAAAGGTGACATGAGCTCAAAGTGCGATGCTACAGTTAGCTTACCAAAGGATTGTGTTTAGAAATAAAGAGTGGATAAATGGCTTAAGACCGTTAATACCACATCAAGTACGGAAACCATAAAACAATTTGATTTTGTGCAGCGTAAATATATCTAGTTTTTCGCATGCGCTCGTTCCCTTGTTTATACCGCTTGGTTGGGGTATAAAGAAGATGTTGGACTATTACTTTCTTGGGAAGGACTCGGAATGACTCGCTGTCAAAGCTGACAGCGAAAGCTTTGACTTCATCAGTTTCCTCTGTGGTTTTGCCATGAGCAATACTTCTCTGAACGGCACAATTACAAGTGTCTGTGAGGTACCAAGTACCCTGGATGGGGAACGAACCGCAGAGGAAAAGAGAGCTGCTGATATATCCCAAGAAACTTCTCGAAATGGTAAGGTCACCATTATTTCTGAGGTTCCCAGGACAGGTACATCAATTCAGGATAGAGGGTTGGCTCCGACATCCCAGATGTAGGCAGGACAGAAGCTGCAGGATATGGACAAGTGGGCATGGTAAATAAGGAGGAGAGCTACTTTAAGTTCTCCAATGAATTGAAAAATAGCTGGGCGAATGCCACTTTCCAGAGTGACCTGGACCTGAGCGTCACGAGAAGGTGCCTAGCTCCGGAAAGGGCTTTTCTGGAGGCATCATCCATCCCATGCTGTGCTAGTCTCATCCACGCAGATCTCCGACATCCAGGCAAACATTTTTCTCAGAAAGACCTCTCCCCAGTTCTGATGGAGCTGAGGGAGAAAAAACTGTCATCAGACGTGGGAAGGGATTACGACATGTTTGCTGGTGTCTGTTCTGGTCTGTTTGGACTCATTTGGCGGGGACACAGCTA
Organism: Poeciliopsis turrubarensis; assembly: GCA_010277015.1. NCBI lineage: Eukaryota > Metazoa > Chordata > Actinopteri > Cyprinodontiformes > Poeciliidae > Poeciliopsis > Poeciliopsis turrubarensis. Next base: position 285,119 of record VMRN01000174.1, on the reverse strand, counting down.
GAGAGTTGTACAGTGCCAACTCTTGCTCGAACTGTGACACCATCGTCCATGAGCTCCTGAGCAACGGCCCCCTGGTTGCCCTTCCATCAGGAACATTTCCAACCGACATAGTTTAGCTTTTTAGCAGTTGGTTGGCTTTGGGGGGCAAACGTCGTTGCTCAGGCTGCGAGTCAGCTTTGCAGAAGAAACACTACCTGGCTGATAACAGCGTGCTGGTGTTTTTTCTACAAAGGCAGACCAGGACACACCCAGTGATTCCCAATCAGACCATGAATGTGCCTGCAGAATCTGAAATGGAGCGGTACCACCTGTCCTCGGTAATCTGTGGGGGATCAGAGCCAACCCACTTTTATACATACTTGATGCACGGATAGCAAACTGTGAAGGCAGATAACGAACATGTCTTCACTGCAGACAGCCACTGCAGTGAAGACATGAATGAAAAGGGATTTATTTACATTTATGAGATGTTTAGAAATGGCGGGTAACATCCGGAAATCACACCTGACATTACAGGTTCTCCAGCCCATCCTCTTGAAGGTGACAAGAGAGGAGCTAAAAATAACTAATTTGGAAGATGAAAAAATTACAGAAGAGATAATTAGTGACTCTTTTGAGGCTGGAGAAATCTGACCTTGACTGAACATGTGTCCTAGTGTGTTCAGTTATTTAAATTTATGCAATAAAAGGGTTAAAAGATTTGACAAGTTTTCTGTTTGCCAGTTTCTCTCCGGGCACTCCGGCTTCCTGCCACAGTCTGAAATCATGACTGTTTAGTTAATTGGTCTCTAAATTCTGTTAGTGTGATTAAAACATTTATTTTTTTGAATAAAATGTTTGCTTGGGTTTGAATCCCTGCCTGGGTTCTTCTGTCTTCATGGGTTTGCATGTTCTCCAAGTGCATTAGTGGGTTTTCTCCGGTCCAGTCCAAAAAGATGACTGTTGGTTCAATTCGCTTTTCTCGTTGTCCTTTGCCCCTTGTCTTCTCTCCTCTCTTTTGCTTAAAGTTGTTTTGGCCACTGGGGCCAGAACTACTTATATATGTATATGCATTGTTGTCAGTAACGCGTTACTATATTTTAGGACCACTTTTTTCAGTAACGAGTGATCTAACGCGTTGCTATTTCAAATCCAGTAGTCAGACTACACTTACGTATCAAAATCCCTTTGCATTACTATGCCTTACTGTCTTCTTTTGTTATTTAATTGTATTCCCTCTACGCGTCTTGTCGAGTGACTGATGTCTTTATGCGACAATATCAGCGACAGAAATGTAAACAATGCACATGTAAACAATGGAGCTATTTTGAGTTTCTGTCGCCAAGTCCGATGGCTTTTTTTTTTTTTTTAAGCCGCTTGCAAATTTAATGCAAATTTCACGAGTCGCGGGTTGTGTCTTTTTGGGGTTGAGTTTGAACATGAAGTTACTCATTTGGACTTGGAAATAAGCGGAGACTCATAATAAACCCCAGAATTTGTCTGTCGATCATTTCCCAGGTGATCCATCCCGCTGTGTCTTCGTTAATGTCAAGTTAATATATTACCTGTGAATTACGTCGAACTATCAGGAAACATCGAGACTGCTCTGAACAGTGCAATAAACGTGAAAACAGCCACGAATGAACGAGTCAGTGAAATTGTGCAACTAAACTCCATTATAATTATTTATATTTTATATTAATGTCACAAATCTGTGCAGCAGCCATCTGAATTGTGGAGCCGCAGGAGGAGCTCTGTGCGCTGCTCTCTTGACACCAAACACAGGGCTGTAATGCACAACCTGGAGGCTGGGGGCAGGGATGGGGGCTTTAAAATCCCTCCTAGAGTTTTCCACACAATAGAAACACACAAACACATAAATTACTAACGTTTTTTTTTTTTTTTTTCTGTACTGTTGTAACCATTAAAAAAAATCTCCTCTTTAGTTCGCTTGCGCCGTTTTAATTGCTCCACGGAGAGACCATGACATCTTTGTACATTAAGCAGGAACGATGCTCAGGACAAATGGTTTTTCTCCTCGGCTGGAGTCTCCAGAACAGTCCTGGGCTGCTTTTAGCTAATTCTCACTCAATCCATCTCTGAAGTGAATAGAGTTAATTAGCAGTAAGTTAATTTGATTTGGAACACTCTTTCTTCCCTCCTCACAGTTAATAGGAAGCAGCATTCATCAACTCTGCTTTGCTGAAGGTATTGACTTCAAAGAGAAACTCCAGACTTTTTTTTTTTTTAAGTGACACAAGGACGTTCTCTCGCACTACTTCCAGTTCTACATTTTAGGATCTTTTTGAAAGGCTACAAAGAGTATTTCATTTCTTTGTTTCACAGGGTGGACAAGAAGTATTATTTGTCAAAATAGTGAAAAGAAAAAAAAAAAAAAAGTGTCTTCCTGGCTGGGTTTATAATTTTGCCGGATACCCAAAGCTTACCATGCAGCCTGAGCCTTTGCCTCAACTTCTCGTCTGCACTTCAAAGGTGTCTTTTTGTTCGTCTGGGAACGATGTGCTCACCTTCCGTGCCAACCACACCTGCGTGCTTGCACAAAAGGGTCCAGAAGCAATAAGACATGAATTACCATGCGTTGAAAGACACAGAGCCAGCCAGTTCTAGGTCTCTTTTTTATCTTGAAAACGCCAAAAAAAAAAAGCGGGCTGAGTGTATGTGACTCATGTCGACGGCAATTAGCGCGCCGGTGTATCCGGGGAGGTGTGGCGTTAGAGGCGATCGGGTGTGGGAGTAAAGAGGAGGAAAGACAGAAGAAAACAACTCTACGTTGAGTTGTTTATTTATATAAGTATTTTTTGAAACGCTGCGTGTTTCTCTGCTGGGTTTTCAACAAACGTGCTTGTCAGGAACGGCGGTTGTTTTACATGAAAAACACGAGGCCGCGTGGTGCGATCAGAGGCTGGCGACGGTTTAACACACTCCACTTCCCAGGCTGTTGCTTTCCTTGTCCCTCGCCCACTTTACGCCGTGTACTGTTGTTTTTTTTTTTCTGTCTTTTTTTTGCTTGACTGATGTGTTCCCGTGAGTGAGAATAAAGAAGCAAAGAAGCGACAAATTCAATTACTCTTTGGAGTGCCGCTCGTGAGAGAACGAGTGAAGTCAGGTGAGTTTAGGCTCGGATGTAAAAGGAAAGCACTAAAAAGGCATGACACTCTGACGGAGGGAAATGTAGGCTTCAAAACAGACTGGTCTGCTGTTAGCGTGGGGTTTAATAAGCAGGGCAAAGGTTCAGAAGTGAGTTGGCAGTTAAAAGCGTTCCTTCATGCACTTCTCTAAAAGAAATGCTTTCTTTTTCACCTTAGATCAACTACCAATAGATTCATAGAAATGAAAAAAAAAAAAATAATAATAATAATAAAACAACTCAAAAACACTCCATTCTAAAGGGTTCCACACACTAGAGGGCTCTACCTCTATTAATTTCCAATGGGACGTATGCAATGAGGCGACGATTGCTTACCCTCCTTCAGCCACGCCTGGTGAAATTCCTGCACGCAAGATTTTGTTGTATCTTCGTGTCTGATTGGATGGATCGCCCCTATGGATGCCATTCAGTATGCCCGCCCCAACAGCTTGCTGTTATCAGAATATTATCAGCAAGTGCCTAAGTTGTGCAGTGAAATAGTATGGAGAACTGCCCTCAAACCCTAGTGACGCGTTTATACCCCTAGGGGTATAAACGCCTACCCTAACCCCAGGCATGAATGATGGAGTGATGGCCACCTCCCACATAAACATAATTTAAGATGGTTTTTCCACATCGGTCTGTCTGTTTAGATCCTATTATAAAAGTACTGCAAAATTACTGAAAACTTATCAAGAGGAGATTTAATTGATTAAATATAAACTTTAAGCTAAAATAATTTTGGTGGAATAGTTAACCTTGCATTGCATGAACCCAGCTCAGTCTTTTTCTTTGGATCTATAAAGTTGTTGTTAATGTCAATGTCAGAGTTGATGTATTTTCTCTTTCGTTTTTAGTTTAGTTTTTTTCTTTCTTTCTTTTTAGATTAAAACATCAGAACGTTTTGGACCAAAACCAAACATTTGTCGAACAGTCCTTTAGGATTGCATTTTGGTGGTGCAAGCAGAGTTGAGGACCAAATAAATTCCTCTTGATGTTCATCGTTATAATTTTTCTTGAAAAGAAAACTAAACTAACTAAATTAGTGGCACACAAAGCTTCATGTTATGCTATTTCTAGTACCTGTTGGTAATTCATACAGACCAAACTAGATACGGTTATTGAGCAAAATGTAAATCATAAAATGTAGTTTGTGATTTACTATCTCAGTGTCTCAAAGGCAGACAAACTTAATTTGAAGCATTTTTTTTGTTCCTTACTAACAAAAGAAATAAAACTTGAAATAAGTTTCAATTGAAAGTCTATGTACGCAGAAGGAAAATCTAAAAGCACAGAACTTTATCTGAGCAAACAGTAACAACAAAATCTTTCAAGCCACAATTTGTGCCTCAGATGTCCATTATTGATCGGCATTATCAACATAATGACATTTAAAGGCAGAAAACATTTAAAGTGGATTTATGAGCGGGATTCATTAGGGATACCCTGTACTTTCTGGGGCGACTATCTCTTGGCCAGCTGGATAATGCTGCTTCAGGAATGAGAGAATGGAGCTCAAGGGATCTCTGCTTATACCTCACTGTCAGGCAATTCAATATGGGTGCCAGAAAATAGCTAGATGGGATTAACTGAAGTATAGGACATGGTGCGCCAGTATATTCTCTCTAAAATAATCAAACTTCCAGAAAGTCACCTTTAGAGTTGGAGAAACTTAGACACTGCAGAATATTTGGACTTCAAAATAAAATTTGGATTTATAACATGCATCTATGACTCATCACACCCATTATTTTCTCAAATGAACTCACATCCAATGGAAAGAACTTTAAACATATCCCCCCAAATGTCAGCTGTTGTTTTAGATTCAGGTCTTTATTCATCCCGGTGGTCAACCAATTTTACAGCAAGCCGTGATAAAAACCACATGCCAATGATTATTTAGCCAAAAGGCGTGGCACTAGATTCACCTGCTTCAACCAGTGGACATTAAAAAACACAAATTGTCAGTCAAATGTATGAAAGCGCTGTTTTAATGGAAAATGTGAACAATCATTAATAATGTTGTGATCTCTTTGGGAGCTTGGAAGAGCAGGCGCTCAACATAAACACTCCCTTAAACCGGAATTCTCCCTGGGAAAGTCAGACTTCAATGAGAAACCGAATGTTTGGTGTCCAGTATGGCTGTGCGCATACAGACGGAAGTAAACGTTGTTGGTATTACCTTTTCATTAGCATGTTTAATGGTTTGTATGTGCTGTAAAAATATTTTTTTACCTTTTGTGTTTGAATACTTGAAATGGAATGAAGCACATCACCGGCGTTGATTACTAATTATAGGCGATGCCGACAGGACATTGGGCTGATGTTTACCACACTAGAACTTTATCTTGAAAAGAAAACTCAGCTTTCAGCTCTGGGCTGTGATTTTTCCAAGACAAAAAAAAAAACAAAACAAAAAAACATCCCGTCTCATCTCATGCCGACTGTAGCAACATTATTCATACTGTGATGGCTTTAGTAGATGGCTTTCACTTCTTTTCAGAGTGAAAAAAATGATATTTACTCCCTCATCACTCTAGCTAAGTCAGTTGGTTTTGCTTTTTCTTTTGGTCAGAAGGAACAGAGGAAGTGTCCAGAGGAGCATCAGACACTTCGGGATAGTGTGAGCAAACACAGGCAGTGCGTCACGAACGTAATGAGATTCTCCAGTCTGTTTAAAACCAGCGCCCCTCAGCACCACAAGAGGACAAACAAGCCCCCCTTTTCATGAAGTTGTCTTTCTGGGAGGAAACCAACTGACGTCCACTTGTGCACAGACGCATTTCAACTCTCTGCGTGTTTGAGTCCCCCACCCGTCATGCATTTCTCCCTCTCCCCTCTGTTAATCTGGGCAGCCTGTTTGTATGCAAATACATTATTTGGAAGAACCCCCCGCCCATACGCCGCGCGCACACAGACAGAATCCCGAAGAGATTCGCCGCTGCCGCGGTGGAGTAAACAACACTCCAGCAGGGCAACAGAAGCAGGGAGAGTAAAGCTTGTTTGCCCTTTTTTGTCAGTCTGTGTGTATTCAGTAACAGGCCCAACTTGTTCCTTCCTTTTCTCTTCTGGTAATCCCTTTCTCATTATCATCCTTTCTTTTCGTCTGCCTCGGAAAAACGGCTTAGTGCCAAAAGCTGCGCCAAAACACAAGCTGATTTCCGGAGTGTAGCATCACTTCTTTTTTGGGGGGGGAGGTTTGGGAGAGATTTGTAGAGCTGCTGTTTAGCGGATGTCCATGTTTCTCTGTGGGATTATTGGCAGGTCATTGTTGGACATGACTCTTAGTCGCAACGCCAAGACACACATTACTCAATTAAGTTGAGAAAAGGAAAAGGATAGACTATTTTATCATCCAATGCAAGAAATTAAGATCAAATACTCCTGCCCTTAAACTACAAATCTTCAACATATAAAATATTACTTGTTTTGCCACAAAAAAATTACAGTTCAGTATGACTTTTACAATACCCGACTTTCTCAATACCCAAGTATGTTCTTGGACGTACAGACCTGGCAAGCATAGTTTAAAGTATGTTCTTGCCAAGGAGGCAAGAATGATGGATCTGCAAGTGGAACAGACTGTACTTGATGTCACCGCTCACCTGAGACCTTTCCTGGAGTTTCAGTAACTTCTCCTGTTTTACTTAAGAATGTCATTATTTTCTCATTTATTAGAGATAGTGGGTGTTTTCACCCCGGATGCTCCAGTACACTTGGTTCAATTGGGGTCTGAAATAGCAACATTTGCTACATTTTCAGCTGGAGCAATTCACTTCAACCCTGCACTTTGCCAAAAGATTAAAAACCCTTTGAAAAATCTGTTCCCACCCTCACCTGTGGAGGCGCTGAAATAGGAACCATTGAAGGAAACGACACAAAAAAACCTTAAGGCACTTAGCGCATCTTCCTCTTTCACAAAATGTAAATAAAAATGGAGTGGCATCAGTTTTTAGCGGTGGTAGGATGACTCTTTTGTCCTTGGCAAGAAACCACGAGTCATTTCTTCCTCTACTGCAAGACTTGTAAATTTTTTGGGGGGTGGTTTTGACCCAGAATGCCCTGCGCTATAGTTTGCTTCCTGCTTTTTCCATGTGAGGAAGCTGGAGTTTGGCTGTAACTGGACATCATGCACAACTATAATCCCAAATATGTCCCCGAAGTGGTTTTAGCAAAGGTTCCAGAAGACGCTAGATCAGTCATCATGGTCGACTCACTGGTCAAAAGGAATGGACTTAGACTGATGTTCCAGATGGCCATAACGGCAGAAAGGCATTTTATGTCTTCTTTGGAGAAACCACCTGTAATATTAGCTGTTCTGAGCTGTTTTTTGATCTGGTTGTTGAATCATTTTAAGATTTTCCCGTAAAATATCTCTTTCTTTGGGGAAAAGACTGACTTTGATGCTTATGCCGACTGCCTTGAATACAAGCTAAGCCATAGATATTTGAAAAGGGTTTCTTTTCTAGCAAAAGCTGACAAAGCTCATTGTAAATGACACCATGAACAAGAGATTCAGTCACTCTGGGACACATTGTTGTTTCTGTCCCCGCAAAAACGGCTCACTTTCAGGAACATCAGAGCAGCTCTGGTGGGGACTGAATAACAAGTATTCTCTATCAAAACATGAAACTGCATCTCTCTTCAGTGTGTCTGGATTTGGGTGGTTCCTTTTTTCGTTTTGTTTTTTGTCTTGCTGTGTGCCTGTCCCTGTAAGTCCCATTCCAGTAGTCCACAGAAAGAAGACATTCTTCTCTGCAGTGTTACAGCCTTGTTAAACCCATTCCCCTCTGTTAAACCTCGCCTTTCTCCTGGCCCCCTTTTCCCCGGCGCCTCCATTTCTCCGGCCAAGTGAAAGGCAGTCAGTCCGATGCCATTCACAAGCAAAAGAACACAATGCCTGATTGGTGTCAATTAGCTAAAAGCTTCAGAGACCGCTTTTGATTGAATACGTTTGCATACATTATGTCTTCATTAGTCCGCCCGCTTATCTGGGTGATTGATTGGCACACGGACGAAATAAAAATGAGCATTTTTCCCTTCCCTTTCTTTCCCTTATAAACCTTTTTACTGGAGCTGGAGTCCGATACGGCGACCAGTTGCCAGCAAGCTGCTTTTATTTCCTAGTCAGCCCCTGTACTCTTCCACGTTTTTTCTTTTGACACACCGGGGCGAGAGGCTTGTGTGTGCCGCCAAAATAAAGTATCACAGCTTTGGTTACTGTCTCTTTCCACGTCTGTCGCAATCGAAGCCATGACCTTGTTCTCATTAGCGACACTTCCGTTGCCGAGCGCCAAGGCAAGCGGCTCGTGAACTGGTCTTGAATGGATGTTTTTTTTTTTTGTTTTGTGAAGCTTTATTTTCTGCCTCTGGAAAAACAAGCGCTTCCACAAAACGGAGGCCCGTGTGTAAACATGTAAATTTATGCGACGAGGTTCGTCAGCGAGATTCCTTCAAGGTCTCTTAACTTAATTAAGCTGAGCAGTGGTCTCACGAAGTTGGAGAAGTGGTAGACCTTGGAGAAGCGCAGCTGCGCGGAACGTTTTAAATGCCAGTTTTTTTTCCTTTTTAATGAGTAAGCTGTAGTTTGACGGTGACGGCGTCGTTGTCGAGTCAAAAGTTTGGCAACAAGCATCTTGTTAGATAATAAAAATGGCTTAACTGGAGAGAACATCCAACAGATTTAACTGCCTAACGAGCTCTCTTGTGTCGGAAGGCTCAAATCAAAGCCACTCCCTTAGAAACAGGCTGGTTAATGATCCTGATCCGGCATCAGAACCGTCGTCCTTGTTGTTCAATCATTCTCTTTATGCCTAGCGCCTCCATTAGGGCTGGAATCGTGTTGCAATATTCATGTTTCTAGCCATAGGAGGAAGACGGGATGAGAAAGAAAATCATCATACCTGCTGCAGGGTAAAGAAGATAAAATAGCCAAATGAAGGAGGATGAAAAGGTTCTTTTTTCTAACAGTTTTCCTCCCAAAGAGCGGATTATCTCTTGGAAGCCATCTCTGCCTTCAAGGCCCATTTCTACCTTCAGCAAGTTTTCTTTAGGGGTAATTCGCTTATATTCCCCGCTGGCCTCATCTGACTTTATACTTTGCCACACACACATCCACACACATAAAAAAAAAAATCATCGCCCGCAGCTGAGATCCGTCTTGAAGGGGACCCTCGTCTGAACTCCCACCGCGCTCCTCACCCGTGACCCCCGCCAGAACTCCCAACCGTTAAACACGGCATTATTATTATCGGGGCCCGCGCCGCGGGGAGAGGGAGAGGGAAAAAATGTAGAGTGGGAAAATGAGTGAAGTACCTTGGGGAGTGTTGGAGGACCTGATTATGTGGGAGAAGCTTACTGTGTGAAATGCTGATTGGCTTCAATTAGCCTGCTGGCACCTGCGGAACATGTGTTTCCCAGCGGGGGGTTTGGGGAGGGAGGAGTCCACTTCCAACACCGCCATGGCAAGTCCTTCGCTGTCTGGCAGAGGACCCCATCATCAAATGAATGGGAACGGGCTTTAGTACAGAAAGGCGATCAAAGCCAAGTTTAAATCTGCCTCAATAACAGGGCAAAAAGGAGGTGTCATGATACTGAAACTCTGATGACCTACCAAGAAACATACTCTCTACTTGAAAACATTTTGAGAAACATTTTTTTTTTTTTAAGAATCTATCAAACTGAGAACAGAAAATTATATGTGACGGTATAACACTATTTTTATGGTCTTAATTAACGTATAACCTATCCTATCTACTCCATTCCTTGCGGTTCTGCTGTAGGATTGACTGATTTTATTTTGTTAATTTTTCTCTCACTCATCGAATAATTAAAATAACGCTTGGAAACAGTAATTGATGCAAGCTAGGTCCAACAGCAACTCAATTCTTTCCTGAGTCTTATTCTAATCAAAGTGTATGTCATTTTATTTTTTGACATTAAGGTATGCGTCGTCACAAATATGTGATATTTTTTTTACTAACATTTAGAAAAAACAAAACCTCCAGTTGCTGGTTTTCACAAATACATCAACTAAAGTATTCATGAACGGGCCCATGTACAAGCCAGGCGTTATTAGCATAGAGGCTAATTTCAGCATTTGTTGAGTCGTATTTTAGACGTAAACGATTAGCGGATTAGCTAACCTTCTTCTTTGTGACCATATTAGCGGGTTAGCTAACCTTCTTCTTTGTTACCATATTAGTGGGTTAGCTAACCTTCTT